>JAJJWW010002971.1:0-210697 GCA_023531295.1 Papaver armeniacum
GCGCGACTCCCCTAGAGAGTTGATGATAAAAGAGATTTGGGCATAAATAAATCCTTTTCATAAAAAAAAAAATATTCAAACAAAATGCTTGGTTCTCTAAATCTCTTAATTGGAAATATGAGACGTATATTATTATTTTATTGAAGTTTTACAGAAGAAGCAACCAAAATGATGATTGAATTGATATATCTTTACTTAAATAAAAAAGAAAAACGAATTTAACTTGTTTCCCTTTTGGCATTGAAAATAAATAAGATGTGCCATGGGGTTTATATGTGCGCGTATTGTACTTTATTGTGTTGGGTACCAAGACGGACATCTCCAATAATTCGTGCAACCAATACTGAATCAATTACTATTGATGTGTCAATATTAGAGATTGAAATCAAGTTTACAAAGATATATCGGTTAGATCGACCCGTCACCGATTAAAATTGTCTTCAACTCCCATATATATATATATATATACATATATATCTGGTCAAATATATTAAGATCTTCTGCAAAAGAGTGCTCGTCACCAATTAAGAACATCCAGTGACCCGGTAAAGAAGCAATTGGTGTACTCCAGCGAGTGCTGCTGCATTGCCTTCGAACTCCACACCGGCCTTCCCCACTCAACAATTGTCGGTTTTAATGCATTTTCCTTCTATAGTTCTATTAAATTAGATGCTATAAAATTTGAAAATGAGTTTAAGCTGATGTTAGATGACGTAAACCATGGAAAATAGTATCCCATATCTCAGTTGAGAAGATACTAATTAAGTTTATGGATAATGCATGCGGCTGAAAAAGTTCTAGCTAGCTTTTCTACCAAAGGCTACCAAATCTAGTGACAATATAACTCCTAAATTTAGTAATCAATCATCATCATTGTTAACTATTACTTGATCGAAGATAAGTTATGGATGAGAGACTACACATACCTTATATATAACTACTACTGCTTGTTGAGTCTTATCTTAGAATGTTGTAAGATTTGACATCATGGTCAATGATTTAGTGCTACTATCATCTTAGCACCTTTGCTTGACCATAGATTTGTAAATATTTCCTTTGCCGCAAGTATTCTACGAACTTTATGAAGGTGTAGTTTCAAGACTTTTTACCTTTTGCACTATCACGGTACTCTAGGATTTCCCAGTGATTTCTTCCAAGCATTAACTCTGCCTACTCGAGTTCTTATGTTTCTGCAGTGAGGCATAACCAGAATGGTATATAGATTCGCAGTGAGGCATCCTTTGGAATATATATAAACTCAGTGAACCATATCATTCACCTGCATACTAATTAAAAATACGTTGTGGTCAAGAATGGCAAGAATTAGTGAAACTTCACATAACAAACAGAGGGAACTATATCAATGCACTATCGCACACTTGGTATAGGACTACGTGGTAAGAGTTGAAGGGAAAAATAGGCGCAAAACTTCACACCACCAAACAAAGGGAACAAAATTCAAATCATTGAATTGGTAGGGTTTCGTTATAGATGTACATGCAACTTATATTGGTATCGTGATCTGATTGTTCTTAAGCGATATTGTGTTAGTATTTAAACATCTACTATCAGCTTCCAAAAGCAGTGTAGATTAGATGTACAACACTAAACGATTGATTCATGATTGTTCCTTCCTCTACATCTTGCACAAAGCATCACCAATGTGAGATTGTATTTCATTTTCTTCTGAACCCATTACCATCTAAATGAATGTTGTAATCTACCCGCATTAAAAGAGAAAGAATGTAAGAATACAACATGACTTTATATCACTCAATAATGTGAGCAGCAGCAGCAGCTGAACTCTTTTGAAAAGATCAATGAATTAACCGAAGTGTCACCATACTACTAATTCTAATAGTGTCATATCCTAAGAAATGTGATCTTATATACATTGTGTACTGGACAAATGGTCTCTTATTTTATTTCTCCAACACACTTTAACAAACATTTAAGTGAAATTTATTAGAGTTCATTAACTCCAAACTTTGAACAACTTTATCATCTCTCAGAAATCATTAGTTGGTTAATAACTAAAAACAAAGAGCTGTGATAATAAATAATACCACATATGAGTATTTGGTTCACTCAGTAAAGGGTTTCATCGTATAAGGAAAATTAACACCACATTTGCTTGGGAACAAAGAAGCATTACCACTGTAAATCCCAGCAATACTAGTGGAGGGATGGTCAGGAGTGGACAAAGCAGCTGCAAGGACAGACGTGACTCATGTACAACAGTTATTTAGGTTGAAAAACATCCCCTGTCAAGTTCAAGGCAGGGTACCATCTAGGACTTGTGATTGCACCAACAGCTGCTTATGCCATCTTTATTTTGTTAAGAGATAAGAACTGAAAAAGAGAAGTGATTAGAGCAAACCTTTGTATTCTGGTTGCAGTTAGGAATCTAAATTTTTCTTCACGGCTACAACATTTAGATTGTTGTTTATGGGTGAAAATCGTTTCTGCCGATTTCGGTAAATTCGGTAGGTGAGTGAGAAACTGGTTCAAACCCTAAACAAATGTGCTGCACGTGAGCACTTTATAGATTCGAGAGATCAATCTGTACAAGTCCGGCCCTAAACCAAGAAATGGCCATTCCGGACTTGCTTCGGTCACAAAGTGGAGGAGAAGGGTTGATTTGGGGAGGGAAGCAAAGAAAGGTGTTGAGACCAGAATAATTCTGGGAGAGTAGTATCTTGACTGGTATCAGAAAGTAAAAGCTTGGGAAGCTTGCAAAGTTGCCTTTCTGAGAGTGTAGTATTTTTCTCCTGACCGAGACTTGTTGTCTGGTGGAAATAGGTAAGACCTATTTATACAAGTCGAGATAGAAACGTACCCTGGCCTCATGAAGGAAGAGACTAAAGGGTGAAATAATGGGAGGAGGTGGTAACCGCATAGCGTTGCATTTTCCTTACAAATTTTAGCATGCGCCGCTTCCAAAGTAGATAGAGAAGAGTGAAGATTTTTCTCAGATTCTGCAAGAGTAAAGGAAGACATTAAAATTATAAGATGAAAAGTGGTATACAATGGAAAAGAAAAATTAGAAAAGAAAAATAATGGAAAAGGATGTCAAATCTTATGACTACCTTCCTTCTGCGAGACAAGATATTGAGTAAGGGCCAAGCAATTATTCCCCAAGTTTTCCATGGCATTATCAAAACCATCACAAGACAAGACCTTTTAACCGCGACCGCAAACTCTTTTCGTTAGAAATCAATAACTTATTTTGATTCGCAAGGGAAGAATGGGATTCTTTTAACTTGGTATAATCATCCTTGAGTTGGTTGGCTTTCACACTTAGATTTATTCTATTTTGAATAAGTTTATCTCTTTCAGTGGTAGTATCTTCAAGTTTATTTTTCAGTAGGCAGATAGACTGTTCTTGCTCATTCAATGCTTTTTTACAAGCATCAAGTTGTTGCGAGGATATTGCCACCTTATCCAATAAAGCTCGCCTCTCAAGAGATAAAGTTCCGTTTTCATCTGATAAGGTTTCCAACTCCAAATTAGATTTATTCAAAGAATATGAGAGACGCGACACTTCATACTTAATAATTCTTGGTTTTGAACTAAGCAGATGTTTTCTTGGGAAAGATTATTTATTTGATCCATAGAAAACGTATGAAGATTATCTAAACGATTATCTTTGTTCCATCCAGGCGTCTCTTTCCGTTCGAGTCTCTTCCACAATAGATTCCAGTTGATATATCTCCATCTTACGTTTCTGGTGCAAAACTTGAGAGGCGAACTTTTTTTTTTTTTTTTTTTAAAAAAAAATTAAAAAATTAAAAAAAAAAGGGGGAAGGAGAGATACCTTTTAATTCTTCATTTTTCCTGCGAAGGTTATCGCGATCCAACAAAGTATTATGAAGATTATTCTTCAAAGTCTTAATTTCTTGTTCCAAGGATGCTCGCGATATCGTATCGGAACCAAAAAATTTACCCAAAGACTCGAAAACGCTAGATTTGGTGGGATCAGTGGAGGCTTTTTTAACATCATTCATCGTATCTGATAAAATTTTAAAAGCTATATCCATCCCTTCTAAATTTTCTTTGCTAAGAGAGATAGATTTTGAGGGAGAAGAAATAGTAGAGGAAGAAGGAAAAGTTGAGTCACCCATAGTTATAAGACCGCCAATTGGAGGGACCTGATCAATAGGTGGAGGCAAGGTAAAAGTAAAAGTAGGAATAGGAATAGGCATGTCAGAAGAATTTCATTCGAGAAAAATTCGGGATTGATTTATCCTGCGATGACATTGTAGGGAATGGTACATTATCTTGAGAAGAAGAAATGGGATTATCTTGCGAAGAAGTCGCTGCAGAGGAGATTTGCCTTGCGAAGACATCGTAGGGAAAGAAGAATGCTTGAATCCGAAAAAGGAACAGTTGGAGCAAGCTGACAGAGGCATCAAATTTATTATGGCGAGACCTTTTGGGAGATCTATCATCATTCTTATCATCCTGCGAATAATAAATCAATCGAGAAACAGAGGCAATAAAATTGCTATCAAAGGAGTAAATATTTCTAAAAATACCTTACTACTCGGAGGTTGTTTTTGGAAGCCGAGAGACTTGATTATGAAGAAGATTTTGGTTGCGAACTGGGTGGGGATGTTAGGGTTCACCACGGTATATTTAGAAGGCGGGTTTGTTCTTACTTGAAACAAAAATGGCGAAAGAAATATCAAAAGAAGAACAAAATCAAGATGAAGTAATTTCAATAAGGAAGATCAATCAAGAGAATAATCAAAATCAATGAAAATAACGAACACGGATGCCATGAAAACGATAATAAAAAGATAATAAAAAGAAGAGGATGAAGATGAATAGCGGGAAATAGTTATGAGACGATGAAGAAGATATAGAAGAAGAGAAGGAATGTTTTTCACAGGCGGTTTTCCTTTAAATAGAAGAAAAAGGGTGACCTGGATAACATTAAATATATCGATAGAAAGAGTAATTTTAGACACGTGTAAACGGTCATCCCAAGATTCAAGGAATCAAATTTCGTGGGAAATTGAAGATATATTACTTCTTGTTCACTTCGCAAAGCTTCGGAACTTAGCAAAAAGAATAGAGGCAAGTCACATTACTTTTCAAGTCCGTATTCTTTCGCTCGTTCCTTCATCAACAAATGTCAAAGATCACCACAATAACAAATTTTTCCTTAAAATCGCTCTCCAAGCGATATTCAAGGAAAAAGAGGCAAGATGTAGGACCAGAATATCGCGACAACAATACTTCGCGAGATCAATATATAACAGCGCTACGAAGGTGTCGCAAGTAATTAATTTAAATGACGTAATATATGACGACAGTTAGAACATGAAGAAACAAGACTTGGCGAGATTTAAGAGTGTCGCGAAGGCAAACGATTTGTACATTCGCGAGCATTCGCGAGACGTTTCGAAAAAATAAGGGACAATATAGCTGTCATCCACTATGTAATACCCTATATAAAGGGTCGAGTAAGTCTGTTATGAGGGAGGTCTTTTGAATTATGAAACAAGTCATTAGAGAGAGAAAGTTAAGAGTGATTATAATTTCTTTAGCTTTGTTCTACATTTCTTTGTAAATCTTTCAAGAAAACAATTAATAAAACACATTATTATTCATCTTCAAATGGATTGATTAAACAGATTTGAGTGAGGGGTGTAGTGTAGGAAATCCTGCAACTACATATGCGCTAGAAACAGGGATGAACAGGATTGAAGATTGAAGAGTACAATTAAAATCGCTTAAACATGTTCCTCACAAGTGAGACTAAAGGTTCCTTTCACCAAAGTGAAAAAGCATGAACTAGTGAACCCTTAGTGATCCTTAGATCCTAAGTTCCAGTAATACCAAAACCATCAAAACGAAAACCACATAAAAATCGCAGGAAATACCATTTTAGGCAGAGGTGTCCATGAGGTCTTGAACCTTTTGCTTAGTGAGATATTGCAGGATTACTTGCTAGAGACAGTGAACTATGTCTTGAACTGCTAGCGTTTGATGTAATTCGCGATAACAACCACGGATGATATCTCCAAGGGTGCTGCCAAGCTCGTGCCGTTTTGTCCAATTTGGCCCTGGACATATCATGTTTCTCAGAATGCTCTAGAGAATCAAAGCTCATATTCTCATAGAAGCGGCCCCACTTCCTCATTCAGATAGGTGAGTTTCCATAAAGAGTGCTCTTTGCTACACCCCACTTCAATCTTAAATTGAAACTATAGAACTCATTAAGACTTCTTAAAAGTCATCCTTCACATGCAATCACACTATCACGTCTACACCATAGGAAGGGACAGAGAATGAAATTCTTCCGATAGTGTTTACCTTTACCCACCACAAATTAGTTGTCTCATTCGAAACCTTGATCATGGGATCTCCAGTCAGCAAGGTTGAGTATCCTTCATGGCAAGTTTAATATATGAGCTTAAGCCCCATCCCCTCGATGCATTTCTAACCATCTCTTTGGATAAACCTTTCGTCAAAGGTTGCGATATTCTCCTTGGACTTTATCCAATCAATGGAAATAACGCCGATTGAGATTAGTTATTTTTAGCTTTAGCTATTATAGCTTAGCTAACACAATGTATATATATATGGGCATGTGCCTATGCCAGAGAGTAATGTCTTCTAAAAAGCATCTTAGGCACTCGGCCCCCTCTCGTGCTTTATCTAACGCAATACTCTTAGTTTCTATAATGAATTGAGCAATATATGTCTGTTTGGAAATCTTCCAAAAACAAACCCTCATGCTAGAGTGAGACCATATCCACTCGTAGACTTAGACTCCTCCGAGTCAACTATCCATTTGCATCATAAAATCCCTTAAGGACACCAAGATACCTTTCATAAATCAAATAAAGGTAATAGAGTGTTTTAGGTACCATAATACTCTACTAAGTGCATCCCAATGCTCTTGCTCTGGACTACAAGTATATACGCTAACTTACTCACAATATAGGCAATGTTGGACTCTTACAGTTCATTAAATTCATGGACATCCTATAACTCTTGAGTATTCAAGTTAAGATACTTCATTTTCCTTATTTTTCTTGAGTCTACAAGAAGAATCGTATGAAGTACAAGCAAGCTTACAATCAGACTGATTGTATCTCTTAAGCACAAATTCAGCATAATGAGAATGACTAAGACTATAAATGTTTGATTATCTTTTAATCCTCATCCCTAAGATTACATCAAAAAGCCTTAGTCTTTCAAGTCAACATTCTCATTCAGTGCATGGTTTTAGTGGAATTAATCACATCTATGTTTGTATCAAGTATAAACATATCATCAACATACAAGCATACAATCACACAGCATCCTTAACAAGTTACTTATAAATATACTTGTCAGATTCATTAACTTAAATCCACTACACATTATCTCATGATCGAATTTTCCATGTCACTGTTTACGTGATTATTTGAAAACCATACAAAGATTTGTTTGACTTACAAACTTTGTCTTCATAACCTTTCACTACAAAATCCTCAGGTTGATCTATGTAAATTTCTTTATCTAATTCACGGTTTTAGGAAAGCTGTCTTAACATCCATCTGATGTATCTCCAAGTTGTTTATGGAAGCAATATCAATTAGCCTAACATTTTTCCACAGTTCCATATATCTAACGTCTCGACTCATTTCCATCCCATGGTCTTACTCCCTAAAGGTAAACTAGCAAGCTCTCAAGTCTCGGTTCCGAAGGCATCGAGTCCATTTGATAAATGAAGCTTCTTACGTAATGGGGTTTCAATAGATGTTATGGCTTCTTTACGAGTCTGGAGCTCAGATTAAGCTAGGCTTATTAAGAAGTCAGGTCCATAAGAAGTCTCAATTCTAATCTTTTACTTCTCTTAGGATCAACTCTAATTCATCTTCCTTAAAGATGAGTCCTGACTATTTGAAAATAAATCTAGGGGATCAACATCACATCTCTAATGAGGTACATGATTAAGAATAAACATGTTCAACGAACTCAGCAAATCAAATAAGCAAAAGTTATTGATACTTAGCTCCTTTATAGTGGAAGTGATCGAATTAAATCAGGATTGAATTAAAAGGTCCTACATATGCTATAAACGAATTGTCTTTGCAAAAATATAAGAAACTTGTTGACGAGTTGTCGACGCAGATACCAAGAATAAAGTGGAGACATATATCAAGGAGAAATAATAGACTCGCAGACGCTTTTGCCTTTATATCAAGTATGATGACAGATCCGGTTGCGAGAAATATTAAAATACAAACACTTTCGATACCGTCAATTGACAAAGAAGAAGAACAAGAAACCGATGTAATGGTAGTAGAAGATGGAACACAAACACTCTGCGAAGAAGATTGGAGAGCGGAGCTTCATGCATATTTGATGACAGGAGAAACACCAAGAAATAGATTGGAGACACACAAATTGAAAAGCCGTGCAACAAATTATGAATTAATAGATGGAGTACTATACCGACGATCTTTTAATGGGCCTTCACATAAATGTTTAACAAGAAAGGAAGGTGAAATCATATTGAAGATGTTGCATAGTGGGGATCTTTTGGTAATCACAGGCGGAGGAAGATCTTTAGCGTATAAAGCAAAAATGGGGGTTATTATTGGCCATATATATGCATGAGGACGCGAAACAAGTATCAAGGCGTTGCGAGGATTGCCAAAGGCATGGGAAGAAAATACATGCACCAGGAGCTCCGTTAAATTCTTGACAAGTGTTTGGCCATTTTGGAAAATGGGGATTAGACGTTGTAGGACCATTTTTACCAGAACGGGACAGAGAAGATATTTGATCGCCGCTACAGATTATTTCACAAAATGGGCGGTGAAAGCGGTACAACATATTCGCGATAAGGATGTTTTTACTTTTATATTTGAGAACATTATATGCAGATTTGGAGTTCCAGCACGTTGGTATCTACGACAATGGGAAGCGAGTTTGAAGGACAAAATATAGAATTGTTACTTAATGCATTTCGAGATACGATGTGGGAAATCAACTCCTCTATACCCTTGAGCTAATGGTCAAGCAAAGGCGACGAATAAAACAATAGCAGATATATTGAAGAAAAAATTGGAAGGATACAATAAAAGATGGTGCGAACAAGTACCCAATGCGGTATGGGCTTATAATACAACTAGAAGAGAAGCTACGAGGCATGTCCCCTTTTTGTTTAACATATGGAGTTGAAGTTTGTACTCCCAATGAAGTGAAAATTCCAACTACAAAGAAAGAAGCTTGGGAGAAAAATCTTAGTGCGGGTAACATCTTAATCACGTTAGATGAATTAGAAGAAAAAGAGAGAGAGCACTTTGACATATGGAGAATTACCGGCGAAGATTGGCGGAGAATATAACAAGCGTGTCAAGATACGTGAATTTCGACGGAGTGACTTGGTGTCATGAGAAACACCTATATATCAGCGAGAAAATGGTGGCAAGCTGGCAAGAAAATGGGATGGACCTTATATTATCAAGGAGATAGTTGGCACGGGGGCATATAAATTAATGGATCCTGAAGGCAAAGATGTAGGGCAAAAATTAGATAGGCCGTGGAATAGGTTATATCTTAAGAAATATATCCATAGAAGATGGGAGAAATAGAATGAGTTGGTGATGTAATGTTTTCGCGACAGATAGATTGCGAGATCAATGGAAATAAAGCAATATTGTGCGATAACCCATGAGACAAATGATTGAATAAATTGATAAAATGAATGAGTGAGTGAATGGGACAAACCTTTATGGCGTACACCCTAGTTCGCGAATGATACTTCGCAAGAGGCAAATGTAAGACCTAAAGTACGTCATATAAGGGGGTATCTCTTAACATGACTCAGGTGGAAGGTTACACCGCTCCTGAAACCTGGGTCATGGAGATTTGGGGCCCATGAAAGCCTATCCGGGGGAGATACCTTGGATTTCCAACTATATATATAAGGTTATACCCTGGTTGGACGCCCGAGGGTCTCTTCCAAGGAGTTATTGTATGACCAAGGCGCCGAGGGCACGGTTGAGTCAGAGTGCGGGAGCATGGAACTTCCTTACCACTCTTGACAAGTCTTGGCGCATATCTTTGCGCTCGGCAGAAGAAAACTCCACTTAGGGTGCAGTCTTGTAACCATAAACCATATAGGTATAAGGGATAAGAGGCTGCGAAAACAAGCTAGTTGTTGTTAAGACCAGGATGGGAGGAGCTAGTCTTGTATGGCCGATGTACGCCTCCTTGAAGGGGCAACCGGGGGAGAAGATAAGGCGGCACCCTCCATTAGGGAGCTGATAAGTGTCCAAAAGATGCAAATGTCATGAGGCTTTATTCTCGCAAGAGAATTTAGGCTTGTCATATTTGTGCAATGATCCGAGAGGCAATAATACTAACGCGAGGGTAAGATGAGATCAATGGGTTTTTACATGAAAGTGTAAGAACGTCCTGCGATTTCATCGCAAAGACGATAATGTCGCGGGATTTTATGGTCGCAAGAACATTCAAACCTGTCATATTGTCGCAAATACAATGTCCTGCAGAGGCAAAAATACTTAAGAAACGATAAGACAAGATCAATGGGTCATTACATGAAAATGTAAAGACGTCCTGCTGACCTTGTAGCAATGAGGGGTGGCAAAATAAGACCTTTACTTAGGAAGGCAAAATAAGACCACACAAATAATGATAAGGCAAGACCAATGGGTCATTACATGAAAATGTAGAGACGTCCTGCGATCTTGTCGCAATAACGGCATTCAAGAAAGATCTTTAAACATTTTGAATATAGGCAATCGAGATCTTTCCATCGCGAGAAAGATTACAACAAAAGATTTAATGGAAAATAAAGGGATTACTTGATAAGGTGGCGAAATGAGTTCTTATAATCAAACAGAAAAGAGAAACTAATTCATCAACAGGACTTAATCTATTACAATCAAAAAGAAAAATTCAACAAGATTACAAAGAAGCTTAATTTCTATATCAATATTCTCGGTGAAGGAGATGGTAAAGATTCTTCAACAATCTTGTCGCCTTCACCTTGCCGAGTTGAAGGGTTTTCATCGAGAGATCATCTCGCAAGGATCCTTATTGATAACTTCATTATTAGCGAGGTCTTCGCATGCTTTCATAATCATAATCACTGCCGGGAGAGTTAGGTACTTCATCATCTTCAACTTCCAATGGTTCAACATAGATAGGATCAAGAGATTTAGAAAGTAAAATATTATTCACAAGAACTTACGCTTTGGGAGGAAATTGGCGAAGCGCTTTTGTTGATTTCTACTATGGATATCTTTAAGATGATTAAGGTAGTTAAACCTCCTTGGCTCGGTCGCGAGATTGGGCAAGAGAAGCAACTAGCGTTGCATTTTCCTTACAAATTTTAGCATGCGCCGCTTTTCAAAGTAGATAGAGAAGAGTGAAGATTTTTCCAGTTCTGCAAGAGTAAAGGAAGACATTAAAATTATAAGATGAAAAGTGGTATACAATGGAAAAGAAAAATTAGAAAAGAAAAATAATGGAAAAGGCAGTCAAATCTTATGACTACCTTCCTTATGCGAGACAAGATATTGAGTAAGGGCCAAGTAATTATTCCCCAAGTTTTCCATGGCATTATCAAAACCATCACCGACAAGACCTTTTAACCGCGACCGCAAACTCTTTTCGTTAGAAATCAATAACTTATTTTGATTCGCAAGGAAGAATGGGATTCTTTTAACTTGGTATAATCATCCTTGAGTTGGTTGGCTTTCACACTTAGATTTATTCTATTTTGAATAAGTTTATCTCTTTCGGTGGTAGTATCTTCAAGTTTATTTTTCAAAGAGGCGGATAGACTGTTCTTGCTCATTCAATGCTTTTTACAAGCATCAAGTTGTTGCGAGGATATTGCCACCTTATCCAATAAAGCTCGCCTCTCAAGAGATAAAGTTCCGTTTTCATCTGATAAGGTTTCCAACTCCAAATTAGATTTATTCAAAGAATATGAGAGATGCGACACTTCATTACTTAATAATTCTTGGTTTTGAACTAGCGAGATGTTTTCTTGGGAAAGATTATTTATTTGATCCATAGAAAACGTATGAAGATTATCTAAGCGATTATCTTTGTTCCATCCAGGCGTCTCTTTCCCCGTTCGAGTCTCTTCCACAATAGATTCCGGTTGATATATCTCCATCTTACGTTGCAGTGCAAAACTTGAGAGGCGAACCAAGTTTTTTTTTTTTAAAAAAAAAAGGGGGGGGAAGGAGAGATACCTTTTAATTCTTCATTTTCTTGCGAAGGTTATCGCGATCCAACAAAGTATTATGAAGATTATTCTTCAAAGTCTTAATTTCTTGTTCCAAGGATGCTGCGATATCGTATCGGAACCAAAAAAATTTACCCAAAGACTCGAAAACGCTAGATTTGGTGGGATCGGTGGAGGCTTTTTAACATCATTCATAGTATCCGATAAAATTTTAAAAGCTATATCCATCCCTTCTAAATTTTCTTTGCTAGAGAGATAGATTTTGAGGGAGAAGAAATAGTAGAGGAAGAAGGAAAAGTTGAGTCACCCATAGTTATAAGACCGCCAATTGGAGGGACCCGATCAATAGGTGGAGGCGAGGTAAAAGTAAAAGTAGGAATAGGCATGTCTGAAGAATTTCATTCTTAAAAATTGGGGATTGATTTATCTGCGATGACATTGTAGGGAATGGTACATTATCTTGAGAAGAAGAAATGGGATTATCTTGCGAAGAAGTCGCTGCGGTAGGGAGATTTGCCTTGCGAAGACATCGTAGGGAAAGAAGAATGCTTGAATCCCGAAAAAGGAACAGTTGGAGCAAAGAAGCAGAGGCATCAAATTTATTATGGCGAGACCTTTTGGGAGATCTATCATCATTCTTATCATCTGCGAATAATAAATCAACTGAGAAACGAGAGGCAATAAAATTGCTATCAAAGGAGTAAATATTTCTAAAAATACCTTACTACTCGCATGAGGTTATTTTTTGGAAGCCAAAGACTTGATTGCGAAGAAGATTTTGGTTGCGAACGTGGGGATGTTAGGGTTCACCACGGTATATTTAGAGCTGGGTTTGTTCTTCTTTGAAACAAAAATGGCGAAAAAATATCAAAAGAAGAACAAAATCAAGATGAAGTAATTTCAATAAGGAAGATCAATCAAGAGAATAATCAAAATCAATGAAAATAACGAACCCGGGATGCCATGAAAACGATAATAGAAAGATAATAAAAAGAAGAGGATGAAGATGAATAGCAGAAATAGTTGCGAACGATGAAGAAGATATAGAAGAAGAGAAGGAATGTTTTTCACAAAAGTGAGTTTTCCTTTAAATAGAAGAAAAAGGGTGACCGGATAACATTAAATATACCGATAGAAAGAGTAATTTTAGACACGTGTAAACGGTCATCCCAAGATTCAAGGAATCAAATTTACGTGGAAATTGAAGATATATTACTTCTTGTTCACTTCGCAAAGCTTCGGAACTTCGCAAAAAAATAGAGGCAAGTACGTACTTTTCAAGTCCAGTATTCTTTCGCTCGTTCCTTCATCAACAAATGTCAAAGATCACCACAATAACAAATTTTTCCTTAAAAATCGCTCTCCAAGCGATATTCAAGGAAAAAGAGGCAAGATGTAGGACCAGAATATCGCGACAACAATACTTCGCGAGATCAATATATAACAGCGCTGCGAAGGTGTCGCAAGTAATTAATTTAAATGACGTAATAGATGACGACAGTTAGAACATGAAGAAAGTGTGAAGACTTGGCGAGATTTAAGAGTGTCGCGAAGGCAAACAGTTGTACATTCGCGAGCATTCGCGAGACGTTTCCGAAAATAAGGGACTGATATATTTGTCATCCACTATGTAATACCCTATATAAAGGGTCGAGTAAGTCTGTTATGAGGGAGGTCTTTTTGAATTGTGAAACAAGTCATTAGGAGAGAGAAAGTTAAGAGTGATTATAATTTCTTTAGCTTTGTTCTACATTTCTTTGTAAATCTTTCAAGAAAACAATTAATAAAACACATTATTATTCATCTTCAAATGGATTGATTAAACAGATTTGAGTGAGGGGTGTAGTGTAGGAAATCCTGCAACTACAGCCTTGGTAGGAAAAGCTACCAGCGAGCATGTTGGCATGTGCCAATGGCATGCGTGGCCGACTTGGCCTAGGTTGCATGGTTTGCAAGCCTAGGGCGCTATATTTGGCATGTGCAATGGCATAGCGGCTTGGAAATATGGCTTGTGGTGCGTGTTGGCATGTGCCAATGGCGCGTACGGCCATGTTGACCTAGTTGCACGTTTTGCAAGCCTAGGGCGCTATATTTGGCATGTGCCAATGGCGTAGCGGCTTAGTTTGGCATGGTTGCCAATGAGTGCGATATGTAGTTTGGTTTTGGCGTTGCTGCCATGGTGCACAATGTGCGGCTTGGTTTTGGCGTCGTTGCCATGGTGCGCAGTGTGTGGATTGGTTTGGCATCGTTGCCATGGTGCGCAGTGTGCGGCTTGGTTTGGCATTGTTGCCATGATGAGCAGTGAGCGGCTTGGTTTGGCATTGTTGCCATGGTCGCAGTGATCTTGGCGCGGCTTGGTTTGGCATTGTTTCCATGGTGCGTAGTGTGCGGCTTGGTTTGGCATTGTTGCCATGGGCGCGGTGTGCGCTTGGTTTGGCATTGTTGCCATGGTGCGCAGTGTGCGGCTTGGTTTGGCATTGTTGCCATGGTGCACAGTGTGCGGCTTGGTTTGGCATTGTTGCCATGGTGCGCAGTGTGCGGCTTGGTTTGGCATTATTGCCATGGTGCGCAGTGTGCGGCTTGGTTTGGCATTGTTGCCATGGTGTGCAGTGTGCGGCTAGGTTTTGGAATTAGGTTACGTGTCGAAAACCCTAATCGGTATTTTGAAAAAAATACCTATTAATTATTTACACCCGAGGTTAAATGCTCTTAGTTAATGTGTTGCGGGTAACACTAGGTCATGGGGTTTTACGATTTTACCCTTATTTAAAAACCACCATCAACATTAAGTCCCTGCTAGCTCGGAACAGGGGCTTTGTTGCGTGGTAAGCATAAGATGGTGACAAACTATCATCAAAGAAACTAGAAAGAGAATTGAGGAGGCTTGTCTGACCTTTTATAAATAGGATTTGGAATCCTTGCCTCTGGTAGTTTTGCACAAGTCGGGAGGCTGACACAATTGGTGGGGGCGGTGCAGCTTGGGCGACGTTAGGAAATTAGCGTGAGTTGGGAAACTGAGTGTGCTAGCTGGTGGGACCGGCGCAAGGTGTGGAAGCTGTGCGTGCTTGCAGGCGTGACTTGGGCGGCCATTGGGAAGTCGGCGCAATTGGTGGGGCCGGTGCAACTTGGGCGACGTTGGGAAGTTGGCGTGAGTTGGGAAGATGATTGTGCTAGCTGGTGGGACCGGCGCAAGGTGTGGAAGATGTGCGTGCTTGCCGGCGTGACCGATTTAAACAAGGAGGGAGTTTCTTCAGATAGCAAAGTTTCCTTATCTTGCTTTTTCACGTGCGGCTTCAATTAGGGCATTATTCATGCTAAAATCGGAAGCGTTATGTCCCTCGTTGCTTCCTTTCCTTTTTAAGATTCCGTATTTATACCCAAAAATAATTGCATCGTCTCCTCGTTTGAGAAAAGGGTTCTTCTTGTCGAGTTTCTCTCTTTGTCATGTCACGCAGATTCGAATCATCTTCTAACCATCAGTTCTCAGGATGAAGGCGAGGTCGACTCTTGCATGAGCGTCCCAACAAAGGTTATTCGGGTTAAGAAAATCATACTAAGGTATGTTTTCTTCTTCTTTGGACGACGTACAATTTAACGCTTGTTGTATAATTTAACGCTTGTTGTATAAATGGAAAATTTCCCTTTTGTGCAGAGATATCCCGTTGGAGCATGCATTACTGTTATCGACGAGGATGACCTAGTTGTTCCCCTTCCTTCAAGCCCGACCTTGTTGACTGCTGCAGACTTGGAGGACGTTGATTTAGGGCTCTCTTGTCATGAATACCCTTCCGCAGGTTTGTCGTTTGGGACTCTTATGAGGTGTCTCTCCTCCAATTATCGGAATGTTGGTGGTTTCCTGGTGCGGAAAGAATTCGTGGCCCTTTATACGAGGATATGGAAGGCATACGGCCATATTGCTACTAGGAGCGTGGTGAAGTGCTGTTCGTCCTCTTTGGTTTCCGTAGTGAACTGTCTTTTGCCAATGATTGCTAAGATGGAGAATGTGTCCATTCATCTGCCGCCGCGGGAGTCAGCCCATTCAAAAGTGGGAGAATATGGTGTCCACTGCGAATCCTTGGAGTTTAACGTTAATCGTTGGTTTGACGACGCCTCAATATTGTGAAGGTCGCAGAACGGTATTCTTTTTGGTGTGATTCCCGCCACAAAAGCCATGCTTGGAAGAGGAGGAAGTTTTGGCACTGGAGTCTCGGAGGATTGAAGAGTTAACTCGAGATTTGAAGAGTAGGAGTGAAAGATATCATGGTCGATTGAAGATGATATTTTGTAGGGATTATAATTTACTAGATGGGCTTTTCTGATTTGCATTATGAGATTTAAAGGCTCCTCTTTCTTTTTTTTTTTTTTTTTTGAAGAAATAAAGAGATTCTATTAATCTGTTGGATTATATTGAAATTCGATATCGGGTAAGAAAGAAAGTAAAAGAGAGAGAGTGCCTCGGACGTTCACACTTTTGATGTAGCATGTTGCAGGGAAATGACTAGGTGTAGTACGCCTTAAGCCATTTTCCGTTGATGACCGCTCTAGCTTTCCCCATCTTCTTTGATAATCTTGTAGTAACCAACGTTATATGCTTTAGTGATTATGTACGGCCCTTCCCATTTGGGAGAAAACTTCGGTGCCGATGCATCTTGTTGGATGTGTTTGGCGGTTTTTAGCACCAGATCCCCTTCATTGAAAACCCTGAGTTTTACATGGCTGCCCGAAATCCATCTCCGTATGCTTGTGCATGTTCTCCGCCGGGATCTTTCTCGGAGTCTAGAGTATCTAGTTCCGCACTCGGCATTGAGTGATTCGGCTTCATTCCACTGGGGTCCGCTTTTGCCGTGGCAATTAAGGCCGACGGATCTTGATTTCTACTCGGGAGGATCGCGTCTGACTGTAGTAGACGAGGGAGTAAGGAGACATGGGGTGGAGCTTCTAGAGATGTGCAATGCGCCTGAGTGCCATTGGCAATTGCTCGTGCGGATTCTCGGGATTATCGTGACTTGTCCGGTGAGGATTCGGATCGAGTCTTGTTGGTACTTTCGGCTTGCCTGTTTCCCCGGGGATAATAGACGGTAGAGAAGACTTGTTTGATTCCGTACCTCTCAGCGGTTCATGTACTTGCTTTTTAGCAAAAGGCGTTAGTTGTCGGTGATTATGTGTTTAGGTACGCCAAAACGGCAGATGATGTGTTCCTTGATGAATGCCGCAATTATGGCTCCGGTGGTTCCTTTCAAAGTGATGACTTCAACCCACTTGGTAAAGTATTCGGTCGCGGTTATTATGTACTCATGCTGTTTGAGGACGGTGGGTTGATCTTCCCAATGATGTCGAGTTGACTATAAAAGGGCCACGGGCTACTTATCGCGTGCAAGGGTGTTGGAGGCGCGTGGATGAGGTTTCCGTGAACTGCATTCTCGGCATTTTTGAACGAAAGTAGCCGCGTCGTCTTCCATGGTCGGCCGCAGTACCTCTCGTGTATCTGCGGGAATAGTTTCTGTTTCCCTTGGTGTTCGCCTTCGTGCATTTCTCTTAACATAACCGGGATTTCATCGCTCAAACACCTTAGTAGACTTCGAAGCTCTTGCGATATAAAACCCCATCATGGAACACGAATCTTTTGGACTTGCCTTAGCTTGGACGCATCCTCTTTGTTAGTAGGAAGAATTCCATCGCGAAGGAAAACGATGTACGGCTCCCGCCAGTCCCCAGTGTGACTGATGTTGAGGACTTATGTCTGACATGGGGGCGCCTGGCAATTTGGACACGCTTTCTGGAGTAATCGGGATTGGGTTTCCATTGATGCGTGTCGTAACCACAACAAATTAATTAATACTTTACTACCTAATTAACAAGTAATATAGGGTAGTCAAGGTCGATCCCACGAGGAGCACGAGATTCTAATTGTAAAAATTGTCACGAAAGGGGGGTGTAAAAAGCAAAAGAAAATAAACAAAACAATTAAAAGGTAAAGTTGAAAGCAATAAGAGAGACAAGATCAAGGAATCCTTCTTCGTTACGAAATAATGAATCAAGTTATGTTCTTTTCTACTTGTTATTAGTCACAGATTATCACCAACCGTAGGATAGCAGGGTCCGCTTAGCTAGCCCCAAAATCCCTAATTTCACCGAGTAACGGAGTCCGCTTAGTTATCGGATTCTATTCAAAAGAACCACCTTGAGGTCCGCTTACAAGATGTAATTCCTAATGCATTAAGATTTATGAATTTAGGTTTAGTACTAGTAGTTAAACTCGGTTCGCTTGGTTCACTTTCTAGCGTTGTTTCTACACACAATTGCTCCACGGAATCCCTCCGCAAGGTCTCGTGTTTTCTACTTGTGTAAAGTGTCGAGAACGATTACGTATTCCCTAACTTATACTAGATATAGATCAATTAACAAATCAATTTAGCGTGCACTCTAAACAATCTATCAATCAATCATGAATGTCTTTAAGATCACTCCTATTAGTAAAAACAATCGATAATCATGTGAAAAACTTCAAGATAGAATTTGAAAACAAAAACTCAAATCATGTTAAGAACTAGGAATTCATCCTCAATCAATAGAAAAATTAGCTACTCATGTTTTTTGAAATTCACACAAATAATAATAATTAAAAGAAGAAGTTTCAAATTCACACAAGTAATTAAAAAAAAAATCTTAGAAAAGCAAGTAAAACACAAGTGATGTGTGTGTAGAGAGGTGTGTAGAAGTTGTAGAAAACTTCTCTATTTATAGGCTTAAAAATTCTCCAAATCTTCTAAGGAATAGAATCCTTTTCCTTTTGCAATTCAATTTCCAAATCCAAGCTTTTTCTCAACTCTTCCACCTTCTCTTTCCAAATTTGAGTCCAATTCTCCATCCAATTCCTAGCCCAAGTCTTCACACCCATGAGAGAAATCCATAGAAAATTCTGGAATTTTGGCTCCGGGAAAAGCGGGATTATGGCCGAATTGTCGCCACGGCCACCATTGAAAATTTCTCCGTCAAGAGAATATTCGACGGAATATTCCGTCGGTCCACCGTTAGGACTAACGGTCAAACGGGTCAAACTAACGGTCAATCGTCGGTCAAAGAGTCAAAGGGAGGTGGAGTCACCGAGTCAACTCGGGTCAAATCGACCGAGTCAAAGTAGTCAGTCGCCGAGTTGGCTATCTGAATTGGTCGGGTTGGTCTCTAGGCCAGAGCCGTGTTGCACAAAGCCAAACTTGTTAAAAGACCATCCTTGTGCATCATACCGCATTGCCACCATTATGGCCTTGTATGTTGCACCATTTTTCTCAACTAAAGAGGCTTATCAATACCTCCACACTCCCAGAATCACACGACCATTGTGACCATGGCAGCACACCCTCTCGTTTCTAGCCATAGCTCCATATCATTCCTCCACTTATAATCAGCAGACACCACCGGATCATGCCTTGCAAGCTTCTTAATCTGCGTCTCCCATTCACCAGCTTTTTTACAACCAAACCACCATTCATCACCACCGCAGCCTTCAAACCGCCTTCACCTAGCCTCTCGCTAATGTCGGCTCTCCATCGTAATACCTTCATCTCGTAGCTCATAACAACAACATCACCGATTCTTCCTATCTCCATCCTCAAACACATTTCAATCATTCCCTGCCTTGCTTTCATCTTGAACCTCGTGCACCACCCATCAACTTCACATCGATTCAAACTCAACACCATTGCCAATCAATGACTTCCAAAAATAGCACCCCGTAACCCATTTCCAATTCAACCTCCAATTTCTACTATCCACCGAGTTCACTTCAAACAAAGAACATCAACTCAAAGACCACTACAACCACCAACACCGGTGTCTCCTTCATCTCCGATTGGCAAGCTTCACTACCAACACCGCTTCTCAATCATCTCAATGTCAAAAACCCAGCTCCTTCTATCCAGCATCAGGCAACAGCTCTGTCAAGTTTTAACACCTTGATTTCAACAAATTGTCACCGATTCAATCTACCAAATCCCATTTTCTTTCATTCAATTGCAGAGACCACCCGTAGCATCACCCGTATCTTCTCTCGTATGTCATACACCTTCACCGACCCATCAACGGCTTTCTTCATCTCGATTAATCCTCGAGTCGACTTCATCTCCTCCTTCCAATCGGTCTCTCTCAACATCAACACCCATTAATCACGGTGACCTCATAAGTTCTTCAAGAAGAACTCGTTTTCTTTCTCTCTCGATTAAAAGCATCGAACCCTAATTTCATCACCTCTTGATTTCAGCCAGCAGCCTCGATTTCTTCTCGCATCTCTTGGTTCACCACATGACACCTAACAATTCCTCCCGAGCTTCAAGCCCTAGTCTCTTCGAACTTCATCGGATCTTCTCTCGCATCTCGCGATTTAACTAAAGGAATGGCTGCTCTCTTCAAAGTGAAGCTCGATTTCGGATTCGGGGAAAATGATTGAGAAGAAACAATCTTCTCGATGTAATGAAAACAGGGTGGATTTGGAATTCGGGTTTGGATCCCGTGGGTCGGGTCAAAATGGATCGGGCTTGGTTAGGGTATGAGTGGATGGGCTTAGGTATGGGTGGATGGGCTTACCTACCATAAGTACACCCCAATTGTGCTATTCTCACTCCATTCTTTTGGATAAGGGACACTTTCTTTGACCTCCCCTTAACCTTGGCTGGGCCCATATAGTATTCCCTCCTTGGTGAAATGACAATTTTACCCTTTTGCTAAAATATGGTGATTTCTTCTTCTTTTCCTCCGTGCGACTCCAAAGTAGCTATAAAACTCAAAACAAGCGTAAAATACATAATTTACAAGAAAAATAGCAAAGAAAGCATAAACTACTAGATAGTAAATTAGGTGTATTCTACACCTATCAAATTCCCCACACTTAGACTTTGCTAGTCCTCGAGCAAATCAAAACTAAAAACTCACAACTTCAAAGCTGTTCAAGCGTCCCAAGCATCCAAAGAGCTATGAGGACATAGAGTTTCGTGATGCTAGTAATAAGAAGTTAGGAATACCAAAGAACATATTCTCATTCTTAAATGTTGAGTGAGAAATAACCACACCATAATGAGAGAATGCGTGTTTGAGAAACGATCAATAAGCATTTCGCCTCGACTTCGCCTCACCAAAATGGATTTTATGATAATTGCACTCAAAAAGACGGCTTTTTTATGGTTCTCACATGTGTGCAGGTAGAAATGAAGAGAGAATTCCGCATCACGTTGAATGGTGGGAAGGATAACTTCCGAAATATTTTTTAAAACCCACATCTTTTAATATTTTGAAAACCATTTTTCCGACGATCTCTAAGAAAGGAAATCAACCATATTACCGAGGATGAGATTACTTACTTACCTTCACATCCGATCGCCAATTATGATAACACCACTCACGGCATCCAATAGAAAACGTCTTCCGCTCCTCGTCTTGATCTTCTTGGTCTTCGGTTTCAACTATTGATGATAAACCCTTGAATTTCATAAATCCTTGACAATTTGTAACTCTTTACCTTAAAATCCTTGTCGCTTGAAACTACCTTATAGATTTTCCTTTCCCACGGCTCATTCAAAACAAATATTTCTCTTTTTTTTTTTTTTTTTTTTTTTTTTTTTTTTTTTTTTTTTTTTTTTTGTTAAGAGAAATTAAATACAAAATAAACCATGGCCGTGGAAGAAGTATTTTACCGCTTGATTCTTCACAACTTGTATCGTCTTTGAAATCATAAACTTCAAAAATTTTCACCTTTTAATTTTCTTCGCTTTCATGAATAAGTCTTCATACTTGGATATAAAATTACCTCATTGTATTGTAAGTCTTCAACATATATGTAAAATCCGCTCTTTTGTATGTTGCTTTACTTGTATTTGAAATTTGCTCTTTTTCTCGTTCCGTTGCTTTGTAAACCTTAAACTTTTCCAACTTTCCTTGTAGATTTTGATGTCGCCTCCTTGTTGATGATGAGAGTGTTTCTATGGATCCGTTGTTGTCGCGAGAGAGAATGGTGCTAACTGCAAATCGAACTACAAGAAGGAAGCTTTCATCCATGGACGTCACCCTCATGATTGACAAAATTAGCACTCAAGAGATCAAAGAGTAGTGCTTCTATTGGTGGGAGGTTGGGTAGCTCACCATTCTACCCGGAATTAACGATTACGGTGACATACACTCAAAAGAAGCTCTTTAGTAGATGGAAAATTTCTGGTCTGCCTCACATGATATGAATACGGGTAGTCTCCACTAATGATTGATCAAAGCAACTCTAATAATGCACTTCTCCTCGCACCAAATTCGCATCACCGGCATGATTAAATCCATTATTTAACACTCAAACAAACAAGAAATCCAAATGTAGTTCTCTAACATTTCCAAGTTCAATTATGTCGGTCAAAATCTCTATGTAAACATACCTAGAAGTATGCTAGTGACTCTAAAATCTTTAAAAGTTGGAATTTTTATGTAAAACTCTTTTTTTTTTTAAAAAAAATTTTAATTTTTTTTGTAATTTTTTGTTTTAAAAACATGCTTAACCACTCCCCCACGCTTAAACCTTACATTGTCCTCAATGTAATTGAATCCTCCTAGTAAAGTCAAGGTGGGAAATTTTAACATGATAAGAAACAAGAAAAAGAAATAACAAAAAGCAAAAAGGATAAGAAATACAAAACCGATGGGTTGCCTCCCATTAAGCGCTTGTTTTAAAGTCGACGGCCCGACTTAGCTCTTGCGAGATTCATTAGCCCATATACTAACAATCGGAAAATTTGAGGATCCACCCATAATACCTGTTTTTCAAACAATAACTCCATACAAATGTTAGCACAAGAAAACAATAGTGAAATTATCATTCGATAGAAATTTCCCCCACACTTATTCTCGTCCACACTGAAGTGTATAAAGAACATAGAATTTGGGAACTTCCATGTATTCCTCTTGGCAAACCTGCATAGTGTTAGCATCAAGTGTTTCCAATGGTGGATATTTAGAAACAAAATCATCCAAAAATACTTTCGAAGCACATACATTCAAACCAATAAGAGGTAAAGGAGAAGAATCAATAGGCAAAGGGTTAGACAAACCTTTCACAAATTCTTGTATTATAGAATCCTCTTCATCCTTAAAAATTCAAGTGAATTACTTACCTCTTGTATATCGTGGTCCTCTATTAAACCTTGCAACCATTCTTCACGTTTTCTACCTTAACCATAGTCTCGGTATCATTAAAATCATTCGCAAGTTCAATTGGGTCTTCCACAAAATCAATGAATGTGGTTTCATCCTCTATAATCATCTCTTCAACATTCTCATCATCGGAATCGGGCCATTCACTAAAGTGATTCTCATCTCCAGATAGATTGTAAAATCTTCTTGTGCGGGTGTTACACCGCTTACAACAATAGGTAAGTCACACCCAATCTCCTCCTTTTGAATAGGTGAAGGATCGTTATTATGATCCCGGGAGTTGGAATAACTTCCTCATTGTCGGAACACTCATACACTTCCGCGGACTCCCATCTTTCCTTAAGAAATTTTTTTGCCAAGCAATAAATGCATCTTCCTCAAGCTCTTCCTTTTGAATAGGTGATTGATCATTATTAAGATCAAGGCTCGAGTAATCTACACTAGCGTCATCAAAAGTCTCCAAAGGTTGGTCCTTTTCAACACAATCATCTTCATTTTCGGACTCACCATAATAAGAATCTTCATCGGTTTCATAACCTTTATCCCGACGTCGTTTAAGTTCCATATGAATAGTCCTACTAATTTCTGCGACAAGCTCTTCCGAGTCTCCATCATCTTCCAATTTGTATAATTTTCGTGCAAGTTTCCCGACGTTCACACGCTTACCACCGTTGATATAGTTTCTAGACGACATCTCCTCTTTTGGAAAAAGTGAAGGAAAACACGATGTATGAAGAGGAGTATATTCCAAATTCTCTGTCTGCACATTACTAGAAAACAAATTGTTAGATGCATAACTATCCTTCCATCCGTGTGTTTGTCCACTTACATACCCGTCATAAGGTTGTTGATATGTATGAGAATATCCATAAGGTTCTCAGAGGAAATTTATCATAGCCAAAATATTGGTTTTGATTGTATCCTAAGGATGGTTGGAAGTTGTCATAATGTTGAGGTTGAAAACCGTATTGATTGTTGTAATATGCTTGCTCTTGTCCACCGTACATGGAAAACCGGCACACCGAAATAAGATTCAAAAACCAAGTTAGATACGGAATAGAATCCAACAAAGCAAGAAGAAAGCAAAAAGAAAAATAAAAACAACTAAAATCATCCGTTGCCTCTGCAAGAGCGCGCTAAAATTTGATGCGTGTCGTAACCACAACAAATTAATTAATACTTTACTACCTAATTAACAAGTAATATAGGGTAGTCAAGGTCGATCCCACGAGGAGCACGAGATTCTAAGTGTAAAAATTGTCACGAAAGGGGGTGTAAAAAGCAAAAGAAAATAAACAAAACAATTAAAAGGTAAAGTTGAAAGCAATAAGAGAGACAAGATCAAGGAATCCTTCTTCGTTAAATAATGAATCAAGTTATGTTCTTTTCTACTTGTTATTAGTCACAGATTATCACCAACCGTAGGATAGCAGGTCCGCTTAGCTAGCCCCAAAATCCCTAATTTCACCGAGTAACAGTCCGCTTAGTTATCGATTCTATTCAAAAGAACCACCTTGAGGTCCGCTTTACAAGATGTAATTCCTTAATGCATTAAGATTTATGAATTTAGGTTTAGTACTAGTAGTTAAACTCGGTTCGCTTGGTTCACTTTCTAGCGTTGTTTCTACACACAATTGCTCTCCACGGAATCCCTCCGCAAGGTCTCGTGTTTGCTACTTGTGTAAAGTGTCGAGAACGATTACGTATTCCCTAACTTATACTAGATATAGATCAATTAACAAATCAATTTAGCGTGCATCCTAAACAATCTATCAATCAATCATGAATGTCTTTAAGATCACTCCTATTAGTAAAAACAATCGATAATCATGTGAAAAACTTCAAGATAGAATTTGAAAACAAAAACTCAAATCATGTTAAGAACTAGGAATTCATCCTCAATCAATAGAAAAATTAGCTACTCATGTTTTTGAAATTCACACAAATAATAATAATTAAAAGAAGAAGTTTCAAATTCACACAAGTAATTAAAAAGAAAAATCTTAGAAAAGCAAGTAAAAACACAAGTGATGTGTGTAGAGAGGTGTGTAGAAGTTGTAGAAAACTTCTATTTATAGGCTTCAAAATTCTCCAAATCTTCTAAGGAATAGAATCCTTTTCCTTTTGCAATTCAATTTCCAAATCCAAGCTTTTCTCAACTCTTCCACCTTCTCTTTCCAAATTTGAGTCCAATTCTCCATCCAATTCCTAGCCCAAGTCTTCACACCCATGAGAGAAATCCATAGAAAATTCGGGAATTTTTGCTCACGGAAAATCGGGATTATGGCCGGAACCACTAAATTGTCACCGCCGCCACCCAAAATTTCTCCATTAAGAGAATATTCGACGGAATATTCCGTCGGTCCACCGTTAGGACTAATCGGTCAAACGGCCAAACTAACGGCCAATCGTCAGTCAAAGAGTCAAAGGGAGGTGGAGTCACCGAAGTCAACTCGGGTCAAATCGACCGAGTCGCGAGTCAGTCGTGAGTGGGCTATCCGAATTGGTCGGTTGGTCTCTAGGCTGAAGTGTTGCACAAAGCAAACTTGTTGCAAGACCATCCTTGTGCATCACAATCGCATTCCCACCATTATGGCCCTGTATGTTGCACCATTTTTCTCAACACCAGAGGCTTATCAATACCTCCACATTTCTCTCAGAATCACATTGCCCATTGTGACCATGGCAAGACACCCTCTGCTTTCTAGCCATAGCTCCATATCATTCCTCCACTTATAATCGCAGACACCACCAGACTACAAATGCCTTGCAAGCTTCTTAATCTCTCTCTCGCCATTCACCAGCTTTTTACAACCAAAACCACCATTCATCACCACCGCAGCTTCAACCGCTTCACCTAGTTCCGCTAATGTCACCTCTCCATCGTAATACCTTCTTGTTGTAGCTCATAATAAAGAATATCACCGATTCTTCCTATCTCCATCCAAAACACATTTCAATCATTCCCTGCCTTGCTTTCATCTTGAACCTCTGCACCACCCATCAACTTCACATCGATTCACCAACACCATTGCCAATCACCAAACTTTCAAAAATAGCACCGTAACCCATTTCAATTCAACCTCCAATTTCTACTATCCACTGAGTTCACTTCAAACAGCAACATCAACTCAGCACCACTACAACCACCAACACCAGTGTCTCCTTCATCTCTGATTGCAGCTGCTTCACTACCAACAGCTGCTTCTCAATCATCTCAATGTCAAAAACCCAAATTCTTCTATCCAAAGATCAGCAACGGCTGTCAAGTTTTAACACCTTCAGAACTCAACAAATTGTCACCGATTCAATCTACCAAATCCCATTTTCTTTCATTCAATTGCAGAGACCACCCGTAGCATCACCTGTATCTTCTCTGTATGTCATACAGCTTCACTGACCCATCAACGGCTTTCTTCATCTCGATTAATCCCTGAGTCGACTTCATCTCCTCCTTCCAATCGGTCTCTCTCAACATCAACACCCATTAATCACGGTACCTCATAAGTTCTTCAAAGAAGAATCGTTTTCTTTCTCTCGATTAAAAGCATCGAACCCTAATTTCATCAGCTCTTGATTTCAGCCAGCAGCCTCTCTGATTTCTTCTCAGATCTCTTGGTTCGACCACATACCTAACAATTCCTCCTGAGCTTCAAGCCCTAGTCTCTTCGAACTTCACTGGATCTTCTCTGCATCTCGCGATTTAACCAGTTGAAGAATGGTCGCTCTTCTTCAGTGGAGCTCGATTTCAGATTCGGGAAAATGATTGAGAAGAAACAATCTTCTCGATGTAATGAAAACTGGGGTGGATTTGGAATTCGGGTTTGATCCGGTGGGTCAAAATGGATCAAAGCTTGGTTAGGGTATGAGTGGACGGGCTTAGGTATGGGTGGACGGGCTTACCTACCATAAGTACACCCCAATTGTGCTATTCTCACTCCATTCTTTTGGATAAGGGACACTTCTTTGACCTCCTTAACCTTGGCTGGGCTCCATATAGTATTCCCTCCTTGGTGAAATGACAATTTTACCCTTTTGCTAAAATATGGTGATTTCTTCTTCTTTTCCTCCGTGCGACTCCAAAGTAGCTATAAAACTCAAAACAAGCGTAAAATACATAATTTACAAGAAAAATAGCAAAGAAAGCATAAACTACTAGATAGTAAATTAGGTGTATTCTACACCTATCATCCATCTCCGGCCAATAGTATCCAAATCGTTGTAAACGACGGTAGAGGGTCACTACTGACGTTATTTTACAGACTTCGGTATGAACATGTTCAAGTCGTTGTTGTGCTTCCTCTTTCCCGAGACACCTTGACAGAGAGCTGTCTGGATTTCGATGATACATAACACCTTGAAGCATAAAGAAATTCCGCAAAGTTTTGAGGTCGACCTTCCCTTGGAAAAGTGTGTTGTTGAGTTCTTGAATGATAGGAGTTCTCCAGTCATCGTCTTCGGCTTTCTCAGGTTGTGAAAGCCACGTTGAAGCTATGGTTCGCCGTTTTACTGTCAGGGTTTCCTCAGCTCCTTCGAACTGTAGCTTTGAGGCTAGTGTAGCTAAGCAGTCGACATGCTTGTTGCTGATACGGTCGACACGTGTGATGGTTGGTTCGGCGAAATAATTTAGTAGTTTTTGTGCTTCATCCCTGTATGGTGCTAGCGTTAGTTCTTTCAATGCAGATCCCGTTTACCTGGTTGATGAGTAATTTGGAATCTCCTCTTATCTCCAAACGTGTGGCCCCCGGCTTGTTTAGCTAGTGATAGTCCAATGAGGAAGGCTTCGTATTCAATTTGAGTTATTTGTGCATGGAAAGTCTAGCTTGAAAGAGTGCGAGAAGACTTCTCCAACAGAGATACTAGTACAAGACCCGCTCCTCCGGTATTAGTGTGGGGGTGGAAGAGCCGTCAAGAACCAACCATGTTTCTTCTTTGACTAAAAAGATATCCGGAAGGTCTCCGGAGATCTTCTCGTAACTCGCGGTGTTTTCTCCCGGGAATGTCATGCACAGTTCCAAATGTACCTGTCCTTTTATGGCCCTTGGGGAAACGAGACGTTATGTCGAACTCGACAGCTGGGCAGGAGCCATTTAGCCGGCCTCCCTATCGTGGTAAGGGTTTCGAGAGGAGAAACTTTCTGTGGTCTCGGATTTGGACACTAGCACCACCTTATTGGAGAGGCGGTAGTGCTCTGAACTTCCGGATGGAATAAATCCAGTTAAACACGCCTTTTCCGCCTTGGGGTATTCGAGTTCGTCTCTCAACGTTCGACTAAAATAGTATATGGGGTATTCCCTTCCTTTGTCGTCCTCTTGTGCAAGGAGATCTCCGATGGCAGTATCGCTAAAGGCTGTGTAGAGACATAGTGGTTTCCCTCGCATAGGAGGCTTCATGACGGTTGGGGAGGACAGTATTTGCTGGATCTTCTGGTACGATTTTTGCTGAGACGTAGTCCATGTGAAATTCGCTCCTTTTTTTAGCAGAGGAGTAAACGTAGTGGTGACCTGTGCCAGCCCCGGTATGAAGCGACGAATGTAGTTACCTTGCCCATGAAACTCTGGAGCTCCCTTACGGTTCGTGGTGGCGGCATCGTGAGGATAGCTTGCGTTTTGACCGGATCAACTTTTATTCCGAGGCTACTGTTACTTGGAATCCCAAGAATTTCCTCAAGAGACACCAAAGGCGCATTTCAAAGGATTCATCTTCAACTTGTATTCGCGGCATCTTTCGAACACTTGTCGCAGCGTTTCGGATGATCCGCCGAGTCTTCAATTTAACCACCACATCATCTACGTAATCTTCGACTTGCTTGTGCATCATGTCGTGGAAGATGGTAGTCATGGCGCATTGGTAAGTAGCGCCAGCGTTCTTGGTAGGCCTGGAAAGATGTTTATATTAATGCCTACGAATTATACCGCAAGTGCACGGCGCCTGTTGGAGGCGTGGCAAGTACGGGTCGAACCACAGAGACTTGTGGTGCTATGTATTGATCTATGGCTTGGCTTCACTAAGTTTCAGATGATATTGTGACAAACAGGGGATTTTGTTGCCGATACGGCTGATTGAAGGATATAACAATGAAGTATAAAATTGAAATACTAACAGTGAGAATAAATGGGTGCTAAGGTTATCAATTCCACCTCTAAATTCCTATTATGTGTTTAACTAAGTTGAGCTTCTTGTTCCTATGGCAGTTAAGGATAAGATGTCAATTTTATCTCTTAGCTAAGGAGTTCCTCCATGTAATGCTTCAAATAACAGCTGAGGGTACTAACCCAGAGCACTAGTTGTCTAATTAAGTACAACTAGTCAAGGAAATTAGCATTTGGGTCTAAGGTTTAAGCCGAGGTACTCTCAATGCGGTTTGTAACCTAACTACAATGGATACAAGGCATCCATTGTGAGAGAAAAACACTGGTACTCTAATTGAAGACATAATTATAGTTTAAGCATTCAAGAACAGTTCAACAGAGTTTAAAACATATATAATATGGAATTAGGGTTTCACTGAAACCCTAGCTAACTCAATTAGAACATCAAAATAACAATTAAACTACAATTAATCCTAATTGGTGCTCTGGCTAGCCCAGGCATGAAGTTTTTCACACACAACTTCACCTATTTATACGTGCAAAATTTCCAAAATACCAAACCCTAATTTTAAAACAAATTAAATGAAAAACAGTGTACCCATACTCTCCGAATCGCTTCTCTCTTCTCCGTCAATTGGCCTGTGGCTCCATGTCGGGGTTGTTGGTTGAATACCCTAGTTCTAGTTTTCTCTAAGTTAGCTTCTAGGGTTGGAGAAGCTAAGTGAGAGAAAACCTAGACCTAGAGAGGTTGTGCGGATGCAGAGATGGTGTTGCTGATAGAGTTGTTGGCGCTGGCAGGAGAGGTGATGATGGAGGTGGTGAGGTGGTGGCTCTGCAGAGGTATGGTCGGGGAGAGGGGGAGAAGATGGTTCTTCTCTGCAGAGAAGAAAGAGAAGAGGAAGAAGAGAAATGAGGTGGGTCGACTAGGGTATAGGGATAGGTAGTTTTGTTGTGAGGCATGAACAGCGAGAGTTGATGGGACGGGCCGAGCGAGCGTAGGATGGAGCTGAGGGAGATCTGAACGGCTGAGAGAGACTCGGAGTGTTTTAGTGTTGAGCGAGCGCATCAAGATATGATGAGGAAATCGGAGCGGGCGTAGGATGTGGCGAGTGAAGATCTTAACGGCTCGGGATGAGCGGGTTCGGATCCGGGTCATGGGTAGCTCTAGCCCATGTCTTCCTTGTTGGGTTGCAACTGATTCGCGCGCGGGCTTTGGCTATCCTGCTCCAAGATGCTCGTCTCCAATTCTTTGCTCTTTTGGCTCCTCAATTTCTCCGAGCTTTATTTATTACCTAAAAACACAAAATTAATTAATACAAATATTTATTCTTGAAAACAAAGAAAATACGTAACTGGGATAATATCTGATTTCTAAGCGCAAAAGATGAGTAAAATGCCAATAAAAAGGTGTATAAATATGCACTATTTGGCACTCATCAAATACCCCCAAACCTGAATTTTACTTGTCCTCAAGTGAAACAGAAATTAAGAAATCCTAACTACACCCCCTCGTGCGCAGGTCTCTCGAATGCATTTAGCGTATGCACTAAGCCTTTAAACCCTTAGGTGTCCCTAGTGGACGAGTTGTAGTCTCGTGAGGGTTTACCAGAGGTGTACCCACAAAACCTTCTCCAACTTCCCGAGTGTAAAAGAGTCTCAAGCATCCAAGGAGCTATGAGGACATAGAGTTTCGCATGCTAGCAATGAAGTTAGAACTATCAAAGAACGCATTCTCATCCTTAAGTCCGAGCGAGAAGTAACCATACCATATGAAAGAATTTGATTCGATGTTGTGATCATAAGCCTCGACTTCGCCTCACTATTAGGGTTTTATGATAATTGCACTCAAAAAGATTGCTTTTTTAGTCTCTCATGTGTGCAGGCAGGAATAAAGATAGAAATTCTGCACACGTTGTAGGTAAGAAGGATAACCTTCCGAAATAAATTCTAGAGACTCCACAAAAGTGTGGACAAAAAGAATCTTTTCTGATGATCTCTAAGAAAGGAAATCAACCGTTAGCAAGGATGGGAGTACTCACTTACCTTCTCACCCGATCGGCAATTAATATCACTCTCTCATAAGAACCATAGAAACGTCTTCAATCTTCGGTCTTCAACTGTTGATGACGAACTTCTGAACTTTACAAAAGCTTGATGACTTTTTTTTTTTTTTTTTTTTTTTTTTAAGTTACAATAAAACGATAAACTCAATTTTTCACAAACTTCATTAATTCTCATCCTATTTTCTTTTCTTTGTTTTGTTGCATATAAACCTTGGACTATGTCAACTTTTCTTTCAATATTCTGATGCTGCTCCGTTTGCTGATGATGATGTGTTTCTATGGGTCTGCTGATTGAGAGAGAGAATGATGCTAACTGCAAATCGATATTTAGAAGGAGTTTTCTTCTTTAAACGTCACCCTCATGATTGACAAAAACTAGCACCCAAGAGATCAAAAGTAGTGCTGAAAATGGTGCGAAGTTGGGTAGCTCACCATTCCTACCCTAATTGACGTATGGTGACACACACTCTAACATGACTTTTCTAGAAAGTTGCAAAAATTGAAGGTTGGTGCCTCACTTGATGTAAAATGGGTAGTCTCCACTATGGGTGATCACAATTCTACTACCGAATATCTAAACAAAGACCTAATTTGCCCTCCCGGTATGGTTAAATCCAACTTTAACGCTCTAATCAACTAAGAAACCCGATTGCGTTCTCAAAGACTTCCAATTTCGTTATTTTGGTCGAATTTCTATGTAAACATAGCTAGAAGCATGCTAGTGACTCTAAAATCTCTAAAAGTTGGAGGTTTTTATTTACAAAAATAGGTTTTTTTTTTTTTTTTTTTTTTATATGAAAATAAAAGGTTAAAAAGACTAAAAACTCTATATGCAAATGCACCCCCAAACCTAAATCAAACATTGTCCTCAATGTGTCAACATATAATACAAATTTAAACAGTCACATACCATGAGAACCATGATGATAAGAGAAAAGGGAAGAGATTACCGGATATCGGTGGGAGCAAGGTTGGAGCTTCATTAATCAAGGCTAGAATCCAACATTCTCAGCGGAGATCATATCGGATTAGCACAATATATGCACAAGAAGACTCAACCGATTCAAGAAAAGAAAAATTTAACAAGTCATACTGGATTATATACAAAAATTCACCATATACCAACAGTCTAAAGAGTTGAGGATCAACCCAATATAAAATATGTACAAACATCAACAAATTTTTACACAAATATAATATGAGAGTGCAATTAAGATGTGTATGTGAATGAGTTTCCCCAAACCTAAACTTGTGAATGTGTGTGTTTGTAAGAACAAAATCTTGCAATTTTAAAGGTATATCATGCAAAAGGTCTAACTCAAAATGAGTTTTGCTAATAACAGGCAGACATACACATTCCAACTGTGGCTCCTTAAGAGTGTTATACTTTGATGCGAAATAGTCCAAGAGGACTTGGGAAGCACAAAGCTCTAGGCCTAAGTTAGGCATTTTTAGAAAAGTTGGTTTTGCAATTTTGTGACAAACTACACCTAGGTTTGGTGGAGGAGTTTCAATTTGTGACTTAGGAGAGAGATTAGGTGCATCTAAGTTGTTTTCATGTATAAAATCATTTGTACCATCACACACTTTCCTAAAGTCAGAAGAGGGTAAATCATGTTCACCAGCATAGAACAATTCATCAATCTCCGTGTCATACTCATCATCATTCTCATGTATAACATAACCAGGAGAGATATCATGTTGTAGCCTAGGCATGGAGTTAGGCACATGCATTGAATCATCCGTGTCAATAGACAATTCAGCTATTCCTAGGTCACAAACAGGTGGTATAGCATGCTCATTTTCACAGGACAATTCCACAGGTTCCAAATCAGCATCACATGTATGAATATTAGAAGAAGCATCATTCATAGGGTTCACAGAAGAGACGCCTAACGTCTCTGAACCAAAAGATTCTACTATATTTTCGAAATACGCATGCTCTTCATATTCATCATCATCATCATAAAAAAATTCATCTCCCCATTCAAAATTTGAGTTCCAAAGATACTCATCTACCTCTAGATTAGGTTCAATTGAAGGAGAATTTTCACTAGTGGGTATGCATGTTTCATATGAATGATCATTACATGGGTGTGCACATGGTTTACTAGAGAAGGGAAATTCAGACATGTTGCTATATGGATGGTCGTGTATTGCATTCAGTTCAAGCCTAGCATTTTGCTCCATGAGTGTTTCCATTACTGATTGCAAACACGAAGTTGGGTGAGTATAACATTGTTTAACTTCCCATGATGATGGATGATGCATGTGTGCATGGTCATAGTCACTTCTAGACAATTCGTACATTTGATTATCATGGCTTTCCCTAGACTGCCTAAACTCATGTAAAATGTAGCAGTTCTCACAGGGTGGTCTAAGCTACCACATAAGGTACAAGTATACATTGCATAGTGCCTAGGGGGATTAGATTTGACCAGATTGCTCATGTAATTGCCTTTCTAAAGCGTAAACTTGAGCTTCTAATTGATCTAGAAGTGATGACTTGGTATGAGGAAAATGTTCATTTTCAACCTGTTGTGGATGATGCATGTGCTCATAATGATTAGGGTATGTGAGGTCATGGCCCTGAGAAGGCGCATAAAATTCCCTAAAATCACTATGGTATGTGGGGAGTTCATATTGTGAAGCATGCCCGTAAGCAAGCTCTCTAATGGATTTGTTTGTATCCCCGGTTGCGAGCACCAAAATCCCGACATGATTTAACAACTCAAATTGAACTCAAAGCCCGATTGTAGTGGGCTCGGTTTGGTTTGAATGGGTTTTGTTTGGTTTAAGAGGGCTTTGGTTTGTGTGGGTTTCAATTTGGTTTTGGTGGGCTATGTTTGGTTTATTTGAGCTTTAGTTTGTTTGCCGAGCCCAGGTGATGTTAAACAAATTTAAAGTAGTGTGGGTTCTAGCCCAGCAGTTGGGTAATGTGCTAACATCCCAGGTGATGTGGGCTCAGATGTGTGTACACCAAAGAAAGATGGCTTATGTGGGGTGAAGTTCGGTAATGCTAAGCCTAGGAAGTGGGCTTTAGCTTATGCAGCCCAATTTTGCTCACTTGGTTCATTATGGGCTGGTTTGGTTGCAGAGCCCACCTGTTGTGGGAAGGATAATGCCCAGTTTGAGTTCTTGTGGGCTCGGCTTTGGTGTAAGCCCAAGCTATGCAAAGCTCAGTGGTTTGCACAGATGCACAGCCTCTCAGCACAGCTTGTGCAGTAAGGTGTTTAAGCTCAGTTGTGTGAGCTTCAGCTTGTGCACAATTTTCACAAAGTGACACTCCAATTTGAGCACACAGGAGTGCTTTAAGAATTGCACATCACAAGTAAAGATTGGTTTAGGCTCAGCACAGGCTGGCAGGTAATGTGCAGCTAAGGTTGATTGCAAAGCCTAGGGTGTGTGCAGAGGTTGGTTCTATGCACTGTGTTGTGTGCAGTGTTTCACCAAAGGCAAAGACAAACTCACAAGATTGACACATACTCCGCACAATGCAATGTGTGCACAAAGACAGACAGACTTATGAGCACAACACAGTCTAAGTGTAACTCATAGCATAGCACGGCAAATGAGAAGCTTATGCATGTGTAGTCAAAGCACAAGGTTGGCAATTGAATCACAACACACAGTAGCAACAAATTACAGCAATGATACCTGATGCTAGGCACACAGGGAGACACAACACAGGGTTTACAGGGCAGAGCTCAGCAAGTTATCACAGGTTAAGCACAAAATAAGGCTTGCAATCAGCCAAGACAAAGCAGGGTATGCAAAAGGTTGCAGGTCAGATGGCTCACAAGCTCAGGGTATCAACAAATCACAATGTCAGCAGGGGTCTGGCACAAGTTTACGGGGTAGATGGTTTACAAGGTCTGTGACAAGTTTATGCAACTGGAGTTTGCAGATGTCTGGGTTATCTGGGTTACTGCTCAAGCTCACAGCTTCACAGGCAGATTATATTATCAACACAGAACACAAACTCACAGCAATGACATCTGTCTCTAAGAAGATAGCAAGTCTTTGGTGATTGGAATACTAAAGACAAACCTTAGGTCGAGGCACATATGAAATGCACGTGGTCAATTAATGTCCTTGGTTTCCACAGGTTAAGCTCGGGGTTGACACAAGCACATAACACACAATATTTGGCTACCCAAGTTCGTGAGCATGCAATAAAAATGACTTAGCAAGGAGGTTGTGGTATGCTCAGGGTATGCTCAGGTTTATGCTTAGAGTTGGTTATGCTCAAGTTATCGGAATCAACTGGGGTAGTTGATATCAACCAACCCAGTTGATGTCACACAAAGCTTGCAACAAATTTAGAAACCTCAGCTGCAGACCAACTCCAGACTTGTGGGTGGAGGGTTAAGCTCAGGCCTTGTTTTGGTCTCAGACTGTTTGCACTAGCTAGCTTTTGCAAATGCACAGCACTGGTCAGGCAAGGATTGTGCACACTGATGCACAAGATACTTCTAAGTTAAGCTCAAAGACAGAGCAATACAAGACAACCTAGTGGTTGCAGGCTGGTCTATGCTCAAAGACAAAATGTAAATGATGCACAACACAATTTCAATGATGCAAAAGAACAAGTTGGCTCATTCACAGTTCATACTCATACAACTCAAGTATAGATGCTAACCTAACATGGTTTATAGGTCATGCTCATCCAACTCGTGTGTATTAACTTATCATGGAGCCACTTACCCGAATTGCGGTTTGCTCGAGAGTTTTGTGCACCTTTTTCTTGTCTTCCTTGGGTTGGTCGGGCACAAAGAAGACAAAGAAATGCAAGTGCACAAAGCAGTACTTGTAACTCAACAACAAGCTTCAGTTCTCGGATTTGCACAGTTATACTAATGTGATTATGCAACCGAGAGTTACTTGACCGAAAGGGATCAAGAGTTACAAGTGATACTAATCTACAAATTGTAACAAGAATAATTACACTAAGTGACACTACTAGTTATGATGACTACAAGTTCAGGGTTATGCACTATGAAGTATGAAGTGTGTACAATTTACATTACAAGTTACACTAATGTGAAGTGTGAAGTGTGAAGGGTTATGATGACAGGTGCAGAAATGCAAAATAAGGATGAAATAACTAAGATGAAAAACAGTGAAGATGCAAAACAAAAAGAAGAATAGCTAAGTTACACTAACAAACCTAAGTTACAAGAGTTAAACTAAGTTATACTAAAAACAGGACTAAAAGCAAAAATTTAAAGCGAATATGTACAATGGTGGGATGAAAATCAGTAAAGCAAGCAAGCAAGAATCGACTCAGCATACGCCAAGTCCCCGGCAGCGGCGCCAAAAACTTGGTAGGCCTGGAAAGATGTTTATATTAATGCCTACGAATTATACCGCAAGTGCACGGCGCATGTTGGAGGCGTGGCAAGTACGGGTCGAACCACAGAGACTTGTGGTGCTATGTATTGATCTATGGCTTGGCTTCACTAAGTTTCAGATGATATTGTGACAAACGGGATTTTGTTGCCGATACGGCTGATTGAAGGATATAACAATGAAGTATAAAATTGAAATACTAACAAAGTGAGAATAAATGGTGCTAAGGTTATCAATTCCACCTCTAAATTCCTATTATGTGTTTAACTAAGTTGAGCTTCTTGTTCCTATGGCGTTAAGGATAAGATGTCAATTTTATCTCTTAGCTAAGGAGTTCCTCCATGTAATGCTTCAAATAACAAATGAGGGTACTAACCTGCAGCACTAGTTGTCTAATTAAGTACAACTAGTCAAGGGAATTAGCATTTGGGTCTAAGGTTTAAGCCGAGGTACTCTCAATGCGATTGTAACCTAACTACAATGGATACAAGGCATCCATTGTGAGAGAAAAACACTGGTACTCTAATTGAAGACATAATTATAGTTTAAGCATTCAAGAACAGTTCAACAGAGTTTAAAACATAATATGGAATTAGGGTTTCACTGAAACCCTAGCTAACTCAATTAGAACATCAAAATAACAATTAAACTACAATTAATCCTAATTGGTGCTCTGGCTAGCCTAGGCATGAAGTTTTTCACACACAACTTCACCTATTTATACATGCAAAATTTCCAAAATACCAAACCCTAATTTTAAAACAGAAATTAAATGAAAAACAAAGTGTACCCATACTCTCGAATCGCTTCTCCTCTTGTCAATTCGGCTTGGGGCTCCATCTTGGGGTTGTTGGTTGAATACTCTAGTTCTAGTTTTCTCTAAGTTAGCTTCTAGGGTTGGAGAAGCTAAGTGAGAGAAAACCTAGACCTAGAGAGGTGGTGCGGATGCGAGAGATGGTGTTGCTTGATAGAGTTGTTGGCGCTGGCAGGAGAGGTGATGATGGAGGTGGTGAGGTGGTGGCTCTGCAGAGGTATGGTCGGGGAGAGGGGGAGAAGATGGTTCTTCTCTGCAGAGAAGAAAGAGAAGAGGAAGAAGAGAAATGAGGTGGGTCGACTAGGGTATAGGGATAGGTAGTTTTGTTGTGAGGCATGAACAAATGAGAGTTGATGGGACGGGCCGAGCGAGCGTAGGATGGAGCTGAGGGAGATCTGAACGGCTGAGAGAGAATCGGAGTGTTTTAGTGTTGAGCGAGCGCATCAAGATATGATGAGGAAATCGGAGCGGGCGTAGGATGTGGCGAGTGAAGATCTTAATGGCTCGGGATGAGCGGGTTCGGATCCGGGTCATGGGTAGCTCTATCCCATGTCTTCCTTGTTGGGTTGCAACTGATTCGCGCGCGGGCTTTGGCTATCTGCTCCATAGATGCTCGTCTCTAATTCTTTGCTCTTTTGGCTCCTCAATTTCTCCGAGCTTTATGTATTACCTAAAAACACAAAATTAATTAATACAAATATTTATTCTTGAAAACAAAGAAAATACGTAACTGGGATAATATCTGATTTCTAAGCGCAAAAGATGAGTAAAATGCCAATAAAAAGGTGTATAAATATGCACTATTTGGCACTCATCAGTTCTTCAGACCGTAAGGCATTACGGTGTAATAGAAGTTTCCGAGAGGGGTTCGGAAATCAGTCTTACTCGCGTCGTGCTCATACATCTTTATCTGGTTGTAGCCGCTATATCCATCCATGAAAGAGAACATACCATGTCTCCGGTAGCGTCTACCAAAGATGTCGATGTTAGGTAGCGGGAAATCGTCTTTAGGGCAAAGACTTGTTCGGATCTCTCGAAATCGACACAAAGATCTAATCCGACCATTCTTCTTTTTAACGGAACGATATTGGCCAACCAAGTAGGATGGTAAATAGGTTTGACAAAACCATCGGGTAGTAATTTCTGGACCTCCGCCTTGATTTGTTCTTCTACGTCGTGTCCGAATTGTCTTGGAGGTCGCTTGACCGGTTTGGATCCGGGTATCACATGCGAGATGGTGGGTGACAGTTTTCCATCCAAGCCAAGCATTTATTCGTAAGTCCATGCAAAGACGTCCCGGTATTCTTTGAGTAGGTCGACTAGCTTTGAGCGTGCCCGCAGATGTAGAGTCGAACTGATCGAGAATGGGTCGCGGAAATTCCTCATTCCCTATATTGACAGAGTTTCGAGTTCGTCGGTGGTTAAGTCGGTCCCATCTTGTAGCTTCGAGGGGCGTCCGGGAACTTCCTCCTCGTTATTGTGAAAACATTCTTTCGGGGCGGAGAGACCGGGTCATGGTCTCCCCGCTAATTCCTAACATCGGTGATAATGTGTGAGTTTTCCCCTTTTGCTTCGTCTTGCGGTAGGGTGCACTCTCGTTTAGTGCGGGCACGGGTTACGCCGGTGGCGAGAGACCGCGGGTCTTCCTTCGAGGAGATGGTGGAAGGACGGTCTCTCTGCGGGGTATCTCCGGTTTGTCGGTATCTCCGAGCGATGTCCATTTTGGTAGCGTAAAACCGTGAATCTTGGTCGCCACGCCTTTGAACCCTCCTTCGGCCCATGTGCTTCTACGCAAGAGACCGGTGAATAGGGGACAAGTGACGCGGGGAATGCGAACAACTTCTCCGTTCAATACTGTTTCGGGCATTGGTGGTATGTTGAAGGGACGATTTTGAGATTGTACATCCACGGCCTTCCCAAGTATCATGTGGTAGTCTGGTTCTTTTTCAATTACTTCAAAATTCACGCTTGATTGGATTGGCCCTACTTCCGGCTCCAAGTTGATGTAGCCATATGTGCTAGTTTGGTTTCCTTCAAATCATGTCATCGTAGTGGGTTGTCGTACGATCTCGTTAGGTCGCACCCCGGCAGCTTTGAGTGTCTTGAGAGTGATGACATTGGAAGATGCACCCGTGTCGATGAGCGCTCTTCGAAAATCTATGTTCTTGACGAGAGCCGTAACATGCAAGGCCCGGTTGTGACCGTCTTCTACCATCATGTCGTTATCGGTGAAAACAATATTGTTGGCGGATCTTCCGGGGATCCTTGGAGTCCCCGTGGGTGCAGGAACTAGTGATGCGTTTAGTGCTATTCGGTTGATAGCAGAGAATGTTTTTATCCGTTGATCCTTGGAGAGGTGCAGCAATTCACATAAGTTTTCTACCAACATGGTCGCCTCCTGGTCCGCTGGCTTCTAGTCAGTGACGAAACCGTTGATTTGAGAATGCTCATTCGGGATGTTAGTCCCTTGTTCTTGATCTCCTGGGGAACATGAATCACTTAGCCCCGATGTTAGATTGATGAGGAAGTCGAGTATGATGTTAATCGCATCCTTCATTAGGTCCATGTTTTTGGCGTGGATCTCCTGAGTACGCATTAGGTCAACCAGTCTTGGGACCTCTTCATTGGTGGTATTGCTTCTAGAAGTTGAGGAGTTATCATGACCTTGAGCGGGATCAATGTTTGTGGAGATCGCCTGATAGCCGACCATGCTTGCGCGAAATTTGAGGATGGAAGCTAGAATTTGATATTGTAACCGAAAGATCAATCCTCCCATTGTGGTCGCCAATTGTTTATGGGTGAAAATCGTTTGCCGATTTCGGTAAATTCGGTAGGTGAGTGAGAAACGGTTCAAACCCTAAACAAATGTGTCGCACGTGAGCACTTTATAGATTCGAGAGATCAATCTGCACAAGTCCGGCCTAAACCAAGAAATGGCCGTTCCTGGATTTGCTTCGGTCACAAAGTGGAGGAGAAGGGTTGATTTGGGGAGGGAAGCAAAGAAAGGTGTTGAGACCAGAATAGTGTGGGAGAGTAGTATCTTGACTTGTATCGTAAAAGCAAAAGCTTGGGAAGCTTGCAAGAGATGAAAGCTTTTGGGAGAGCTTGCAAAGTTGCCTTTCTCGAGAGTGTAGTATTTTTCTCCGACCGAGACTTGTTGTCCCGGTGGAAATAGGTAAGACCTATTTATACAAGTCGAGATTGAAACGTACCACAAGGCCTCATGAAAGAAGAGAGTAAAGGGTGAAATAATGGGAGGAGGTGTTAACCGCATGGTGTTAATGGGTGAAAACGTTTTCACCATTATTTCCTCATTTATTTGAACGCTTTATTCCTTTTCACGCTTTCTTAATGTGAGCGTACTGTACGCCGCAAGTCGTGACCGCCAAACCAAAAACCCGGAAAGCATCCCCAGTTTTGTGTTGATATCTCGAGTGTTAGTTGCACCTTGAGTGCAAGTGGCGCGTGTGGCATGTGCCATTGGCATGTGCGGAATGCCTTGGTGGTAGATTGTACGTTGAGTGCAAGTGGCAATGCCAGAGCTGCTAGTGGCATGCGTGGTATGTGCGGAATGCCTTGGTGGTAGGTTGCATGGCTTGCGAGTTAGGCTACCAGCGTGCATTAAGGGGCACAGCTAGGTGATGAAGGCTACCAGCGAGCGTGTTGGCATGTGCCAATAACATGCGTGGCCGTTAGGGCCGTGGCCTTGGTAGGAAAAGCTACCGGTGAGCATGTTGGCATGTGCCAATGGCATGCGTGGCCATTAGGGCCGTGGCTTTGGTAGGAAAAGCTACCAATGAGCATGTTGGCATGTGCCAATGGCATGCGTGGCCATTAGGGCCGTGGCCTTGGTAGGAAAAGCTACCAGTGAGCATGTTGGCATGTGCCAATGGCATGCGTGGCCATTAGGGCCGTGGCCTTGGTAGGAAAAGCTACCAGCGAGCATGTTGGCATGTGCCAATGGCATGCGTGGCCATTAGGGCCGTGGCCTTGGTAGGAAAAGCTACCAGCGAGCATGTTGGCATGTGCCAATGGCATGCGTGGCCATTAGGGCCGTGGCCTTGGTAGGAAAAGCTACCGTGAGCATGTTGGCATGTGCCAATGGTATGCGTGGCCATTAGGGCCGTGGCCTTGGTAGGAAAAGCTACCAATGAGCATGTTGGCATGTGCCAATGGCATGTGTGGCCATTAGGGCCGTGGCCTTGGTAGGAAAAGCTACCAGCGAGCATGTTGGCATGTGCCAATGGCATGCGTGGCCTTGGTAGGAAAAGCTACCAGCGAGCATGTTGGCATGTGCCAATGGCATGCGTGGCCATTAGGGCCGTGGCCTTGGTAGGAAAAGCTACCAGCGATCATGTTGGCATGTGCCAATGGCATGCGTGGCCATTAGGGCCGTGGCCTTGGTAGGAAAAGCTACCAAATGATCATGTTGGCATGTGCCAATGGCATGCGTGGCCATTAGGGCCGTGGCCTTAGTAGGAAAAGCTACCGGCGTGAGCATGTTGGCATGTGCCAATGGCATGCGTGGCCATTAGGGGCTGTGGCCTTGGTAGGAAAAGCTACCAGCGAGCATGTTGGCATGTGCCAATGGCATGCGTGGCCGACTTGGCCTAGGTTGCATGGTTTGCAAGCCTAGGGCGCTATATTTGGCATGTGCCAATGGCATATCGGCTTGGAAATATGGCTTGTGGTGCGTGTTGGCATGTGCCAATGGCGCGTACGGCCATGTTGACCTAGTTGCACGTTTTGCAAGCCTAGGGCGCTATATTTGGCATGTGCCAATGGCGTAGCGGCTTAGTTTGGCATGGTTGCCAATGAGTGCGATATGTAGTTTGGTTTTGGCGTTGCTTTGCCATGGTGCGCGAGTGTGCGGCTTGGTTTTGGCGTCGTTGCCATGGTGCGCAGTGTGAGGCTTGGTTTGGCATCGTTGCCATGGTGCGTGATGTGCGGCTTGGTTTGGCATTGTTGCCATGATGCGCAGTGCGCGGCTTGGTTTGGCATTGTTGCCATGATGCGCGATCGCGGCTTGGTTTGGCATTGTTGCCATGGTGCGCGATGTGCGGCTTGGTTTGGCATTGTTTCCATGGTGCGCGTGTGCGGCTTGGTTTGGCATTGTTGCCATGGTGCGCATGTGCGGCTTGGTTTGGCATTGTTGCCATGGTGCGCGTGATGTGCGGCTTGGTTTGGCATTGTTGCCATGTGTCTTTGCTTGGTTTGGCATTGTTGCCATGGTGCGTGATGTGCGGCTTGGTTTGGCATTGTTGCCATGGTGCGCAGTGTGCGGCTAGGTTTTGGAATTAGGGTTACGTGTCGAAAACCCTAATCGGTATTTTGAAAAAATACCCCTATTAATTATTTACACCTGAGTTAAATGCTCTTAGTTAATGTGTTGCGGGTAACACTAGGTCATGGGGTTTTACGATTTTACCCCTTGTTTAAAAACCACCATCAACAATTGTATAGAGTACCAAATCCACAACCATTCTCATCTTTTAGTTTCCTGTGTATTCGCTAAAAGTAAAAAGGAAAAAAATCTCACTATAACCCAAAAAAATGAATTCATTGATATATCTGCTCCTCCCCTCATATTGTTTCTGAACACTAAATATGCAATGGATATGAACAAAAGCTCCAAAATACCTGAAAGCATACGTAGCAAGATCGCAAAATATACATAAGAATCCATGAAATACTTATTTGATGGAATCGTAGAAAACCATAAAGAAAAAAAAAAAAAAAACAAACAAAAAAAAACAGCAGAACGAAAAAAAAAAAAGTTAAATTCATCACCAGATCCATGTTATATCTCATTCCCTGACTCTTTGTAAGACTCATCAGCATCCATGGAAACTTGGAGCAATCAACCGGTACAGCTGAACTTTAAGTTGTGCAGAACTACTCACTCAGGCCTTTTGACAAACACCTAATATGTATTCTCTGGTGTTGAAAGAGATATGGACCTGATGTTGATTTCTAATCCCCATTATATCTCCTTGTCTGCAATTTTACATTCAATCACAACCCATTTCTATATTATACATCAAATACATACTTAGTTTTCGTGATGAAACGACTATCCAAATTTCTCAGTTATGTGGTTGATTTCTAAACATAAGAGGATGAGTCAACAAAAAAATCAGGCAATCGCTCCTCAAAAAGAGTCTCCAGATAGAAGGGTAGAATAAAGAGAAGAAGAAAGAAATACGCGGAGGCGCAGCTAGGGTTCTATGTTGGAGAGGAAGACATGGCAGGAGTATCTGAGTGATGGCGTTAGGTTTTTTATTTAGGTTTAGCAAAACGAACGTATTTCTTTTCTTTTGTTGTTTCGGGAAAGACTGTTTTTTTGTTTTGTGAAACTGTTTTTTTTAACCGAAAAAGATATTTACTGTTACATTCATATAATTTGAGGAAAAGTGGAAGGGAGAAATTTCAAGAGGGCGGTGACGCTCACCCAAGGGTGGGTATTCTCACCGCGCGACGCATGGCCTCGCATGGCTTAGGAGTTTAAAGGGTTCTCATCTTTTACTTTCCTGTGTATTCGCTAAAAGTAAAAAGGAAAAAAATCTCACTATAACCCAAAAAAATGAATTCATTGATATATCTGCTCCTCCCTCATACTGTTTCTGAACCCTAAATATGCAATGGATATGAACAAAAGCTCCAAAATACCTGAAAGCATACGTAGCAAGATTGCAAAATATACATAAGAATCCATAAAATACTTCGCTGATGGAATCGTAGAAAACCATAAAGAAAAAAGAGAAAAAAAAAACAACAGAACGAAAAAAAGAAGTTAAATTCATCACCAGATCCATGTTATATCTCATTCCCTGACTCTTTGTAAGACTCATCAGCATCCATGGAAACTTGGAGCAATCAACAGGTACAGCTGAACTTTAAGTTGTGCAGAACTACTCACTCAGGCCTTTTGACAAACACCTAATATGTATTCTCTGGTGTTGAAAGAGATATGAACCTGATGTTGATTTCTAATCCCCATTATATCTCCTTGTCTGCAATTTTACATTCATTCACAACCCATTTCTATATCATACATCAAATACATACTTAGTTTCCGTGATGAAACGACTATCCAAATTTCTCAGTTATGTGGTTGATTTCTAAACATAAGAGGATGAGTCAACAAAAAAATTAGGCAATCGCTCCTCAAAAAGAGTCTCCAGATAGAAGGGTAGAATAAAGAGAAGAAGAAAGAAATACGCGAAGGCGCAGCCTAGGGTTTCTGTTTGAGAGGAAGACATGGCGGGGAGTATCCCGAGTGATGGCGTTAGGTTTTTTATTTAGGTTTAGCAAAACGAACGTATTTCTTTTCTTTTGTTGTTTGGGAAGGATTTGTTTTTTGTTTTTTGAAACTGTTTTTTTTTAACCGAAAAAGATATTTTGTTACATTCATATAATTTGAGGAAAAGTGGAAGGGAGAAATTTCAAGAGGGCGGTGACGCGCACCCAAGGGTGGGTATTCTCACCGCGCGACGCATGGCCTCGCATGGCTTAGGAGTTTAAAGGGTTCTCATCTTTTACTTTCCTGTGTATTCGCTAAAAGTAAAAAGGAAAAAAAAATCTCACTATAACCCAAAATAATGAATTCATTGATATATATGCTCCTCCCTCATACTGTTTCTGAACCCTAAATATGCAATGGATATGAACAAAAGCTCCAAAATACCTGAAAGCATACGTAGCAAGATCGCAAAATATACATAAGAATCCATGAAATACTTCTTGATGGAATCGTAGAAAACCATAAATAAAAAAAAAAGAAAAAAAAACAGCAGAACGAAAAAAAGAAGTTAAATTCATCACCAGATCCATGTTATATCTCATTCCCTGAATCTTTGTAAGACTCATAAAAGATCCATGGAAACTTGGAGCAATCAACCTAAGACAAATTGAACTTTAAGTTGTGCAGAACTACTCACTCAGGCCTTTTGACAAACACCTAATATGTATTCTCTGGTGTTGAAAAAGATATGGACCTGATGTTGATTTCTAATGCCCATTATATCTCCATGTCTGCAATTTTACATTCATTCACAACCCATTTCTATATCATTCATCAAATACATACTTAGTTTCCGTGATGAAACGACTATCCAAATTTCTCAATTATGTGGTTGATTTCTAAACATAAGAGGATGAATCAACAAAAAAATCAGGCAATCGCTCCTCAAAAAGAGTCTCCAGATAGAAGGGCATAAGAAAGAGAAGAAGAAAGAAATACGCGGAGGCGCAGCTAGGGTTCTCTGTTGGAGAGGAAGACATGGCAGGAGTATCTGAGTGATGGCGTTAGGTTTTTTATTTAGGTTTTGCAAAACGAACGTATTTCTTTTCTTTTGTTGTTTCGGGAAGGACTGTTTTTTTGTTTTGTGAAACTGTTTTTTTTAACCGAAAAAGATATTTACTGTTACATTCATATAATTTGAGGAAAAGTGGAAGGGAGAAATTTCAAGAGGGCGGTGACGCTCACCCAAGGGTGGGTATTCTCACCGCGCGACGCATGGCCTCGCATGGCTTAGGAGTTTAAAGGGTTCTCATCTTTTACTTTCCTGTGTATTCGCTAAAAGTAAAAAGGAACAAAATCTCACTATAACCCAAAAAAAATGAATTCATCGATATATCTGCTCCTCCCCTCATACTGTTTCTGAACCCTAAATATGCAATGGATATGAACAAAAGCTCCAAAATACCTGAAAGCATACGTAGCAAGATCGCAAAATATACATAAGAATCCATGAAATACTTCGCTGATGGAATCGTAGAAAACCATAAAGAAAAAAAAAAGAAAAAAAAAACAGCAGAACGAAAAAAAGAAGTTAAATTCATCACCAGATCCATGTTATATCTCATTCCCTGACTCTTTGTAAGACTCATCAGCATCCATGGAAACTTGGAGCAATCAATGTGTACAAATTGAACTTTAAGTTGTGCAGAACTACTCACTCAGGCCTTTTGACAAACACCTAATATGTATTCTCTGGTGTTGAAAGAGATATGGACCCTATGTTGATTTCTAATCCCCATTATATCTCCTTGTCTGCAATTTTACATTCATTCACAACCCATTTCTATATCATTCATCAAATACATACTTAGTTTCCGTGATGAAACGACTATCCAAATTTCTCAATTATGTGGTTGATTTCTAAACATAAGAGGATGAATCAACAAAAAAATCAGGCAATCGCTCCTCAAAAAGAGTCTCCAGATAGAAGGGAAGAAGAAAGAGAAGAAGAAAGAAATACGCGGAGGCGCAACTAGGGTTCTCTGTTGGAGAGGAAGACATGGCAGGAGTATCTGAGTTATGGCGTTAGGTTTTTTATTTAGGTTTAGCAAAACGAACGTATTTCTTTTCTTTTGTTGTTTCGGGAAGGACTGTTTTTTTGTTTTGTGAAACTGTTTTTTTAACCGAAAAAGATATTTACTGTTACATTTATATAATTTGAGGGAGGAAAGTAGAAGGGAGAAATTTCAAGAGGGCGGTGACGCTCACCCAAGGATGGGTATTCTCACCGCGCGATGCATGGCCTCGCATGGCTTAGAGCAACTGCAGTGGTGCGATCATAAACCAAAGAGCAAAGAGCAAAAAAAAAACCAAATTTTGGGTTTAGTCCGTGTTGTAACGCAGTGGAGGGAGACTAAAATTTGGTCAGGCGCAAATTTAAGTTACGCCCCAATCAGGCGCAACTCCAAAATGCGTCCCATTTTTTTTTTTTTTTTTTTTTTTATTGTTGGGGCGTAAATTTGAGTTACGCCCCAATCAGGCGCAACCAAACAAATGCGTCCCTTTTTTTTTTTTTTTTGTTGGGGCGTAACTTTGAGTTACGTCCCAATCAGGCGCAACTCCAAAATGCGTCCCATTTTTTTTTTTTTAGTTCGGGCGTAACTTTGAGTTACGCCCATCGCAGTAACTTTAATCTACGCTCGACCAAAACTAAACCAAAGACCAAATATGGTCTGGTTTTTGGTTATAGTCTGATATTTGATCGATAGTCCTCTCCGTTGCGTCTGTGTTTTCGACCAAATTTTTAGTTTTAGTCGATGACTGTGGATGCTCTTAGGAATTTAAAGGGTTTAATACGGGTGTTTAATTCCCGTTATCTCAACTGTTTGCCAATGTCACATCTAGGATATCCAACAGTTGTGAAGGCACGCGTTCCGTAAGAAGTTCAACACTTCAAGTCTTCAACTAACTAGTTATGGATCATACCGCATGCTATTCACGTGCGCTATAGATAGACCCCAAAACTCAATCCTGACCATCCAAACGAATCACATCTATCAATCTAAGATTTCGTATACTTTTGGTGACGAAAATACCCTTGTATCTTACTTTTCCTGCTAAGAAATTGGAACTAAAACAAAAAAATCTGTGCAACTAAAAGAAAGAAGCCAATCCCATTAACAAATGGCTTCAACGATTTCACCTCCAACATTTTTGTGTTCATCAACACAAAAGAAATCAACTTCTTCCTTCACCATCTCATCATCTTTAGTTTTATACCCTAAAACATCAAAATTGCATCTTTCTACTTCAATTCCTCAACTGGGTCTCACTCCATGGAGTGGTTTGAAGCATATGGGGGTTTCAGTTAGACCTAAAACTATCAGATTAGGTAATATGCTAATCTGGGTTCACTTCTTTTATTCAAATTCTTAACTAGTTTCAGCTCAATTGATGTCATAAGTTTGAAGTTTTGATTATTTATTTTCTTTATTAAGACCAAAACCTGTCAAATTAGGTAATTTTGTAATCTGGGTTTGCTAAAGATATCTCCTTTTTAACAAGTTTAAGCTCAATTTGGTGTACTGAAAGTTCAGAAAGTTTGAATTTTGAAGTTTGTTTTTGTTAGGGTTAGTTGTTGAATGTTTGGTTTGTGTTATTGCAGGCAGAAAGGGAAAAATTAGAGGGAAAGTTGTTTATGCTTCTTTATTTGGTGTTGGAGCTCCTGAAGCTTTGGTTATTGGAGTAGTTGCTTTGTTAGTTTTTGGTCCCAAAGGTCTTGCTGAGGTGAGAATTTGGATTAACATATCTATCTCAGTGTATCTCCTGGTACCAATTGTTCATTTTGTTTTTGTTTTTGTTTTCTAACTTGACTTGTATAAATGTAGGTAGCTAAGAATCTGGGGAAGACTTTGCGCGCTTTCCAGCCGACAATTAGAGAACTTCAGGTAAGTTCTGTAGTGCATTTGTAATTTATATACAGCTAGTTCTTAAGGCAGGGAAGAAGTATTCACTTTGACTGATGTTACCCGTATTTCTTTAGGAAGTTTCGAGGGAGTTTAAGAGTACGCTAGAGAGGGAGATTGGTCTTGATGATCTTCCACCTTCAGCGCAGAACAATTATAAATCCACAAGTGCCACCACTACTCCTCCAACCTCGTCTACGACGCCTTCTGCTGTTGAGAGTTCTCCGGATGTGGTTGATCCAAGTAAGTAAACTTTTTTTGTTGTAATTGTTGTTCTTTATATATAGAATTCAGAATTAGTTTATTTCTGCTAGTGCATTGGTTAATAGACTATAGAGTATATGACATTTATGGAAAGTTGCAAGTCCTTGACTAAGAAGCAGAATTTATAAGAAACTGCATTTATATGAGAGTTCGAGCAGTGGTTCTGAGTTAAATTCTGAATTTATTGTGCTAAAACTGCTGCTAATAGGAGAAGTGACTAGAGAATCCTGTTCTTAAAACATATATTATGAACTTTTGGGTACTAGGAAAATCACATGTATCGTTGGTGTTTGAAAGCTTTTTTTTTGTGGAATAAAGATTAAGCTGTCAAGTGGCAAAGTTAGAGCAGGATTGAAAAGATCCGTGGATCTGAAATTATACCCTAATTTGTTTAGGTTTGAATTCTGCAAAGTTTAGTAATTTCAAAATCAGTTGCTAGATGCCGTCAGAATAGAGCCTGTCTCACAGTAGCACTAATGGAGGAGCAAATCTACAGTATTTCATATGTGGCATGGATATTTCTTTAACCAGTGAACTAGCCACTGTAACCACTTCAATTGAGACAAAGTATGAGCTCAGCATGAACACTACTTTTATGCATACCCAAACAAGCTTGTAAGGTAGAAAGCTTTTGAGTAATTTCCGGAAGATCGTATCGTGAGCATAAATTGTTAAGAGATGAAAATGGGACAACCTCAGTGTCATAATATAATCCCAGCTTAAATTTTATGTGTTAGATGACTGAAGTAAACTTATGAAATTCTCCAAATTCCATAGAGCATTCTGGACTTCATTTGGAATGATTAGGTGTTTGATGAACCCATTTTATTTCTACTGTAAACCGTCTTATGTGTGTCTGTGAATGGAATAAAGCATATGAACGTGTTTGTCTTTATATTTCAAATCATTGATAAGCCTAAGGTATTGAAGCATTCCAAAATCCAACCTAGAATACGCTACGGTACTGATTTCAATAGTTGACTCTGTGGACATGCATACCATTTTATTTGGAATGATTAGGTGTTTGATGAACCCATTTTATTTCTACTGTAAACCGTCTTATGTGTGTCTGTGAATGGAATAAAGCATATGAACGTGTTTGTCTTTATATTTCAAATCATTTATAAGCCTAAGGTATTGAAGCATTCCAAAATCCAACCTAGAATACGCTACGGTACTGATTTCAATAGTTGACTCTGTGGACATGCATACCTTCTGCTGGTTGGGGTATGTTGCGCAGTGATCTCTGCTTTCCGCAGTTGTACGCTTTGTTCTGTTCCTTTCATAAGTGTGAGATGTCAGTTAAGACAGTCTGTTCATGCATCTTTGTCTTTTTTTATCACTTCATAAAGTGTCTAAATCATGATGTAGAAAGCCTCCTATGGAAGACCTTCTACTTGCAACATAGACATGGTTCTTACAATTAGTAATTAGTCCTCGGAAGTTCAATGTTGATACTGATTCCTCCCAAGCAGAAAAGAACCTATCTCATAGTCATGTTTTTCGCTTGCCTTCTATTTGAGAATAATTCACGTTCCTGCTTCATCTTTTTATCTTGTTGGCTTGACTCTCTATTTGTCCTTGTTTATCTTTCTTCTTTTTACTAATGACCGAAGACAAAAACCGTAATCTAAAGTAATTGTTTATATATGCAGATGGTGCAGAGCCCGCAGAACCTCCACTAAACCTTGGAGAATTCCTAGTTAATGCAAATATAAAATCGAATATTGCCCAGAAGGAAAAAGAGGCAGCCCTTAAAGAAGAACAAGAACAATCTGAATCTCAACCTCAACCTCAACCTCAAGGTTTCTAATTCTTCAGTAACCTCTATTGCAGTTTCATTTGTCATTTCCCTTCTCTAATCATGAGATATTCACTCCGTAACTTCTATTGTAGTTTCATTTGTCATTTTCCTTTCTCTAATCATGAGATATTCATTTATGATTGTATGAAACAGCAACAGAAACAGCAGCTCCAGAAGTCACTGCTACAACGCCTCCATCCGAGACAGTGGAAAAGATTGAGAAAGAAATCACATTACCAAGCGATAAAAAGGAGAACGAGGTATCTTCTTCGACAAACTGAAGATGACGAATACAATTCACCCATTTCGGGTTTCTATTACCATTTTTTAGACCTCGGTAATCTAATGAGATTTTTTTAGCTAATCGGTGTAGCATAACTGTTTTTGTTGTATACTATATATCATCATGGCAGCGTAGAAACTTAGTTTTGCCTGTATTGTAAGTCACCATCATATTGAGCATTCCTCATTATGTATTTTTATAGAATTCATAATAAAGTATCATTTGCTCATAAACTCAAATGACTCAGATGTGTCCATAATTCAAAGAATCAAGAATCTATGACATTTTATCAAACAGAAATTATATTACAGTATATTTCTAACCTAGAAAAACAGAAAATATGACAGCAAATTACAAATTTAAGATAGTCTCTAATCTCCTGATATTGTTCTCGAGGATGACACATGATGTTTAAGACTGCTTTATCAGTGTTGGTTTGCTCTAGATCCATTATACATTGATTAAGTTGTTGAACTCAGTTACTTGCAAGTAATGTCTTCCATTCTTCTTCGCTTGATGGAGTCCACTCCAGACGATACAACATCATTCTTTATTCTCCTTGTTGTGACCATTTCATTTTGGTTAACGGGATGACTCAATTTTTTTTTTTTTTTTTGATGATGATGAAAGGTTAATATATTAATTAAGCAATGTAATACAAATGATCTACAATTTCATTTTTATCGAAAATATTAGAAAGAATGCTCTCTTTTTGCACTCGCTGATATAAGTGCGTTGACATGTATTGAAGTCTTCTGATCCTTGCTTCTTTTGTCACTAAGTCCGCTGCTACGTTGTGGTCTCTGCTTATAAATTTTACCTTAGCTTGTGGTAGATTTCCTTTTTTTTTTTTTTTTTGAAACAAGAATGTAATTGATTTAACTTTTAGTGTTAACAAAGTTTGCATCTTCCTGAACTTGGCATATAATTTGATCAGGAGTGGATAATAACCAAACACTGCTAAGATAAGAAGTTCTAGCTAGCTTTGCTAATGTATCAACTGCTTTATTTTTTTCCTTTGGCACGTAATTACTATTACTAGCAAAAATAAATTTGATATCCAGAAGAAAATTTCGAATTCTCCGGTCTATATTGGGTCTTTCATTATTCACTGCGTCTGCAACTAATTTTGAATCCAGCTCAAAGACTACCTTCTCCAGATTCGTTTCTTTCACCCATTTAACTGCTTCCCAAAGACTTTTGCATTCCACCTCCTCCGGACTGATCTTTTAAGTAGACACATTTGGAGCCCGGCCCTGTGCGCACCTGTAAAATCACGAATTATAAGACTAGTGCCTCCATTTTTTAAATCATAATTGTAAGAGCCATCAACATTAATTTTAAAAGTGCCAACAATAGGAGGAGACCAGTGCAGATTAGTTCTACACTGTTTAGTGACTTGTGGTAGATTTCTTATAATTAAAATAGTTTCTTCTATAGTATTCTCAGCTACCCATGAAGCATCTGTGTCTTTTTTGTTGATAGAATCCGCTAGGAGTTTACAGTATGTAGCAATATAGACATTGGATAGTATATTGTATTCTAGCCATTTTAACGCCTTTGAAAGTACTCTTTCTTCTGCGTGCAAAGCCGAAGAGGCACAATCCGAACCAGCTGGAATATGCATGAAAGCTTCTTGGTCAACCGAATACAGAATGAAAGTGTATCCCATGGATAAGTTTTCTTTATTATACGAAGCATCAATGAATATTACCCAATCCGCCTTGTTGTTGTTCCATGAAGGTTTAGGAAACTTCACTTTTTGGGTATCTTGATTTTTGGCCTCTTTATTATACGACGTAGACTGTATGAATTTTTAGATTTGTTGAATCAAAGATGTTGGATCTGGGACAGTTTTCCTAAACACTATTTCGCATCTATATTTCCAAATGAACCAGGGGATAGTTTAACTGTTCACAAAATTTCAAAAATTTTGGATCTAATATCCACATTTCAACCCACTTGCTAATTGTGTCCGCATTGATTTGCGAGTTGACTGCATGCGTCCAAAAAGCAACCAAACCAAATTGATCTAGCAAAAGGGCAATTTCTAAAAAGATGATTTTCCGTTTCCAGCGCTTGGTTATTACACATTGGACACTCAGAGACATCTTCTAATTGTAGATGCTAGTCTGTTAGTGGTTGATAAGGCTTTTGAACTAGTTTCCAAATAAATAGTCTAAATCCGAGGGATTGCCTGTAACTTCCATAATTTTTTCCAAGGGAAGTTAATATTATCCTCATTATCTGTATTTTGATCGATGAGATAGTTCTATAGATGTTTTTTGCCATAAAATCTCCGAAATAATGATGTTTCCACCTAATTTTGTCTTCTTCCTCTTTGTTTTGAGTAATAGCTAATATTTTTTTTTTTTTATTTCTGGAGCGAAAAAAGCTTCTAGTTTTCCAGTGTCCCAGAGACCTTCATTGTTTATTAGCTCTTGAACTTTTTGTGGCAAAGGTTCTTCTCTATCCTTTGGTTTGTTTATTCTGTTCGTATTAGGAATCCAATTGTCTTCCTAATCTTTGCATTAGCTCCATTTTTCATTTGCCAAATAGAATTTCCTTTTATAATATTTAAACCTTTTTGAATGCTTGTCCATATCCAAGAGAGTTCATAATTTCTCGAAGGTTCTAAAGGATTTGAGTATTGATAATATTTCGCTTCACGTAGTTTTATCCACGAGTTGATCTTTTTGTCATCACTCTCTGCTAGCCAGCTTCGTTAAGAGAGCTATATTGAAATTATGAGCATTCTTTATTCCCAAACCTCCCTGCGATTGTGGATTACACATGCCAATCCACGCCTTTATATATCCACCTTTGCCTTTTGGCCTATCTTTATTCCACCAAAACTCTCTTTGAGTTTTATCTAATTTGTCCAAAGTATCTTTAGGAAGAGCCAGCATATGCATCTGATAAGTTGGATAAGCTTGTAGGATGGATTGAATCAATACTGTTCTGTCCGCTTGAGATATCAGCTTTGATTTCCAGCCTTGTAAAGTATTATAATATTTTTGAAGTAACGGTTCGAAATTCTCTTTTCTATTTTTATCAAAGAAGAGAGGTGTTCCAAGGTATTTGTCCTTTTTTGTCATCAGCGGGATTTTTAGGATCGCTATTATTTTCCATGTTTGAGGATAGATTTTGGGGCCAAAATAGGTGATGGATTTTGGGACTCAGAGTTCAATTTTATGTAAATCGTGACCAGGCGGGTCTGAATTTTAATAGATTGGGAACGAATTTGAAGTTGAGGTATATACATTGGGAACGGGTTCGTGGAAAAATATTGCAATATGCATCTTACAAATACTTTTGAAAATATCCTTGACCACAAAGTCACATGTTCGAACTAGTGTTTTTTTGTTTTTTATTTACATTATGCAATAATAGAATAGAACACGATTGTACGCCAAGATATTACCAAGAATTCATCAACACAAACAAAATCTCTCAGTTAGATACTGACAAACCAACCCTCACTGCATGCAAATTTTTGAGTACCTATTCCTATTAATGGATGCCATTCTTCTTGTGAAATAGACGTAGGCACAAACTGCACCAAGAAGACATATAATCAATGTAATACCCCCGGCTATGAACTCCACAAGAAGTCTTGAACTAGATTTATGTTCATGAGGAGGAAGAGGTATTGACAACATAGTAAAAAGATCTCTTGAACTAGATGTACGGCTACTCAAGTATGTATTATGCGTGAAATAAGATCTCGTGATTTATTGGTTAACAGTACCTTCAATTTCCTCCTCCATCTTAATATTTTTAATACTTTTATATCTATATTAGTAAACATAATCAAACTAATGGTTTCAGATGAACTTTAAGTTAGTTGCAAAATTTAGACTTATTTATAAGCAAAAGGTATGATATAATTCCCAATGATATAATGCCGAAGAACCATAAGAAATTCATGATCACACAAACAAACCTTATTCACATTTTGTTCATGTTGGTTAGTGCGGTGCAGATTTGTTCGAGAGGCAAATGGGTCAAGACCTACTCGAGTTTTTAAGCAAGTCCGAGGATGATACCAGATATTAGATTGTTGTCGTATGAGCCAACAACATCAGTCATCGGTGATGATATTGGAACCTCAGCTCCAAACCCAGTCAACACCAAATTCAAAAGATCTCGATACCCTTTTGAACTAAGATTGCAAAACTTAATCCTAATTTGACAAACTAATTTGTATTATCATTAGTTAGTGCAAATTTGGTAGGATGCATGATTCAAGTTAGACTAATATATTACCACTTACCTAATTTATCTCAACAATTATATTCTTATCAGTGTTTAGTTCTTAATAATGGTGTCGACTCCAAATAAGAAGCCCTACGTACACACACGAACCAAACATAACCTAACAATAGCCACACATGTAGACAACCGTAACATCCTGCTAAATTATGTAAGAGCTAATCATTGGCATGGAAAGTTGAAAAAACAAATAAAATATAAGAGATATAGTGCATGGGTAAACTAGATAACAAAACCCTTTTAGCTTTTGTTTTTCCTGATAAGATAAAACAGAAACTAAAATAGGCTTCTTTGTTTTGGCCTCTGATGTCTAGAATTCTGGTTCTAGACTGTTGTCGTTATTGTTGACTCTGTTGCAGGCTTGTAGTTTTTTTTTTTCATCGGTAAAGAATTTAATGCTGACGAGTTTCGAACTTAGGTCACTGGTCTCATCACCCAATGACTTTACCACTGTACTACAGTGACATCGGCCAGGCTTAAAGTTACAGTTGGAGATTTTTACAGAAACCATTAATTATCTCTTGTGCGGTGCATATTGTATAATACTATACTAGTATCACCATTATGAAAGCGTAGAATCAACCACTATGCATACTTGAGCCTCCCTTTTTATAAAGTATCATCTCGATTAAATCTAAAATTGGATTGATAATATAACGAATTTATGAAATTTGTACAAAACATTTTCCAAATTGAAAAATAAATAAATAGGGGAAACATAAGTAACTTCTTATTAGAGGATCAAATTATTTTCTCGAATATCTCATATCAAAGATCACGGTGAGGCTTGTTTAAACCCAAACATTATAATCTAAAAGTTTAACTTAATAAACCTTGCAATGTGTTGCAAGTCATCAAGATAAACATATAGTAATATGCATTGATTCGGCTTTCTTCATTCGTCCAACAACATACCTCACATTCTTCCTGACGATCTAACCCCAAGTTCAATATCTTCCTCCATCTCAAAATTTTAAGAATTCTAAATCTAACATAGAGATCAAACTAATAGTCTTGTATGCCATTAAAGTTGTTGCAAAAGTAAATTACTACTTTATAAGGAAAAGGCATGAGATATTGTTGAAAACCCATAACATAAACGTCTTTGCACCAATACAATGTATTGTGTGAGTCCAACTCAAACAAATTAACAACATCTCTAGTGATGTAGCGCAGTATACTGGTAAAATTATTAGGTGAAATATATTGCTGAAGACCCATAACATGAACGTGTTTGCACAAATACACCATATTGTGCGAGCCAAGCCTAACCACATTATGTTCATATTGTTCTTAATTATAAAAAATGGAGGACTTAGCAAGAGGAAAGTAGGGTCAACGCCCGCTCAATTTTTTCAAAAAAATTAATAGTATCTCTAGTGTTGTAGCTCATGCCATTATCTTTGTAATGGTAAAATTATTAGGTGATGATATAAATGATTTGAGTTCAAACAAACTTATCTTTAGCTTCCATCTTCTTCCAGACGAATTAATTCAGTGCTCATGTCCAAACACAATCGCCGGATCTGTACCAATTACATGGATAAATTTAAGCCATATAAGCTTGGACTTAATTTCTTATTTATCTTTTTAAAATTAAATCTATTAAGTAAGAGGGAGGATCCATTGAGACTCTTAGATGGACACTATCATACATAATTTGCGCCATTTTCTTCTCAAAACCTTTAACTGACAGATTCACAACAAGCAATCCGATAGATCTCGGACTTAGTTTATTAAGAATTTTAACAAGACAACGCTAACCAAAAACACATAGAATATTTACAAATACTGGAGGAAGATCCTCCAGTATGCCAACACACCACGTGAACTCATTTTTTGAAGGAATCTAAAAAAAAATAAAATTAAGCACATTATCAGATGGACATGTCTTAGGTTATAACTATTATAAGATAAAGAAATGCAAAAAAATCACATAGACTAATCTTACAATTTTCTTAGATTTGTCAAGCTCTTGAACTCTTGAGGCAAATCTCCACTCAAATCATTGAAAGATACGTCGCTGACAAAATTGGAAGAAAAAAAATTAAGCTTACAGGTAAAAAATAAAGGGAAAATAATCGTTTGGTCCTTTTTTAGGTGGCTCCATGTCTGTTTTAGTCCTTTGGGAAAACGCCTTTATTGTTTGGTCCATAATTATTTAAAAATATTTAATGGATCAAAGTACCCTTCCGTGTTAATTCCAACTTATTTTTTGTAGCATTTCATTCGTCTGAATGAACTCATGTTAATTTCTACTTAATTTTTCATAAAACCTATATGAAACCAGAGTTCAGTAAATTAACTCCTGATAAAAACCTATATAAACCAGAGTTCATTCCAGAAATGAACTCCTGATAAAAACATATAAACCCGTAGTTCATTCCAGAAATGAATTCCTAATAAAAACCTATATAAACCAGAGTTCATTCCAGGAATGAACTCCTGGTAAAAACATATAAACCAGAGTTCATTCCAGAAATGAAGTCCTGATAAAAACAGAGTTCATTTGTAAAAAATCAACATCATCGTCATCATCATCTTCTTCGACGTCTTAAGCAACAAAGAACAACATCGCCTTCAACAAAGCAGTGAGAAGATCGTATTCATCGTCTTCATCATATTTATCGTTTTCATCATCTTTAACAGCAGCAGCAAAACAAAAAAGAAACAAAAGAAACGCAAAAAACTTCATCGCCTTCATCATCTACATCGACAAAGATCATCATCGCAAAGATCAATACCAGTAGAAGAAAAAACCCCAAAAAACTCCATCGTTCATCATCTTCTTCAAAGAACAAATCTTTATAAAAAGTGTGTAAATCAATCACCGTCTTCAATAAGACAAATCTCGAAGTCTTCATCATATTCGTCTTCTTCACAGTAGTAGATCAAGTATTTCAATCAAGATTCATTGTCTGCAACAACAACAAAAACAACAGCAGAAAGAAAAAGGAAAAAAAAAGAAAATGAAGAGAAGAGAAACTAGATCTGAAATAAAAAGGAGAGAGAAAGTAAACTGAGAATGATATATTTTCTACTAAATTTTTGTATATATGTGGTCACCCTAGGACCAAACCATTATTTTCTAGGACAAAATAATAATAATAAGGGTATTTCTACCACTACAAGATGACAATTACATCATCCATGACGTCGCCCTAGGACCAAACCATTATTTCTAGGACCAAACTATAATATATTTTTTCCAAAAAAGACTAAACAGACACATGACTAAGTCAACTGGACTAGACTCATCCTAATATATTATTTCCAGGACTATTAGGTAATTCCTACGAAAATAAATCCATCCATTCACAATAATCCCACCTTCAATTTCCTCCCACATCTCAAGTTTTTGAGACTTTTGTATAGTGAACAGTCAAACTAACAGTTGTGGGTGCATTTTAAGGTTATGCAAGATTAATTAGACTAATTCATAAGGAAAAGGCATGAGAGAGGGGATAATGCTGAAGACCCATAACATATCCATGCATGTTCACCTAAATGCCCTATAATGTGTGAGCCAACTCCATCCACATATTTTTTCTTCATGTTGTTGTTAAGAGTCTTCAGATTTGAAAGTCACCCAAATATTCAGGTAGAAATTGAAAGCATGTTTACGTCCGGTTAGACTCACGTATGCCAAGGAATGATGAGTTAGTGGAATTGATTCTTTACTTTTGATTGGAGATCTTGATCGTCATTCATTAATTGCATAATTTGAATAAAAAACACTAGAAATGGGGTTCGAAACTGTGACCTTGTGGTCAAGGAAATTTTACAAAATATGAATAAAATAACACTAGAAACGGGGATCGAACTTGTGACCTTGTGGTCAAGGATACTTTTCCAAAGTATTTGTAAGATACATATTCCAATATTTTTCCACGAACCCGTTCCCAATGTATATACCTCTGCTTCAAAGTTCAAGGTTTTCCCTATTTCCTATCCCCATTTTTCCTATTTCCCATCCTCTTCACAATTTCTAAAATCTACTCACTTTTAAATTTGATTTTTCCTAAGTACCACCTATAAAAGTCAAATTGACTATAATGATGACTATTACTACCATTTTTATTAGTATTCTTCTTCATTAATCCCTTTTCTTTATTAGAAAAAAAAAAAAAAACAAAACCAATCAAGGTAGGAGCCCTACAAAACAATCAAGCTAGAAACTCTAAGTTAGATTTCAATTAATTATCACACCGTTAATAGCACTGTAGACAATAAATAGGTTTTACTTCAAATCAATGCAAAAAATAGTAGCATTAATCAATTTCAGAGTTATCAGTGGAGAATTCGCAACAAGAACAATTAAATTAGAGTACTAACTCATACGATGAAGAAAGAAGTGATGTCGAACAAATCTAGAAGCTTCACGACCACCATGACCATCATGAACACCAATAAAACAACTTGACTATGATCTTCTATAATTTCATTGGCTTGAAAAGTAGCAAAAGAAAATTCTCCAAAATAGAACATAACACAGTTGTACGCCATGGAATGACCTAAATCTTATAACTTCTGAATTGAATATACTCTGGACATGCAACTCCAATACCTAAAACGTAATTATGAAAATATGCCTAGAATTCATCTACACAAAAAAAAAAATCTCAGTTAGATACTGAAAAACCAGCCCTCACTCCATGAAATTTTTTTAGTACATGTACCCGTTCCTATTATGGGATGCCCTTCTGCCTGCGAAATAAACGTACGCACAAACCGCACCAATAACAAGCTAGTGGGCCATCAGCGTCCTTGAAGAGATCCTTAGACTCAAACCTAAGGGTGTGTGGGGAAAGAAGAATCCGCCACAAAAATATGATTGGAGTACATATCCACCCACCACCTTAGTGCCGGAAGCGCGGCTACTACTAGTTATTGCTTTCTTCTAAAAGATTTAATCCCACCTTCAATTTCCTCCCCATCTCAAGTTTTTCAGACTTTTGTATCTGTAATAGTAAAATGGTCAAACTAATAATAGTTGTGGGTGCACTTTAAGGTTATGCAAGATTAGACTAATTTATAAGGAAAAGGCATGAGGGAGGGGATGCTGCTGAAGACCCATAACATATCCATGCATGTTCACCCAAATGCCCTATAATGTGTGAGCCAACTCCATCCACATTTTTTTATGTTGTTGTCAAGAGTCTTCAGATTTGAAAGTCACCCAAATATTCACACTGTCACATTTATATCATGTCCACTGTTAGATCATGATGCGGATTTTGAGCCACTAAATAAATTTTGGGTCAAAATATGTAAATATTGGATAACTGCATCACCAAGCTGATTTTGGGGCACAACGGAGTATGGGTGCCGGGCATAATTCAGGTCAAATCTACGGATATTTCAGGTGATTAGGCAAATTTCGAGCTAATGGACAAAGTTTAGGTCGACAAATAGAGTTCGTGTTGCATGGCGAATATTAGATAACGTGGTAAATATTGGCTCACAGTAGCAGTCCAGTTTTGAATCACAAATCACTTTTTTTTTTTTTTTTTTTTTTTAATAAGTAAACCAGGGATTAAACCTGGAAGTTACAGAACATGAAAAAACAAATTACATAGCCCTGACTGCAAATCACACTCACACCGGATCAAAGACCGAATCTCTAGTAACCGAATCTCAGTTGACAGAATCACACACAACAGGATCCCAAAGAACCAGTAACCGTAAACGTAACAGTAACACCCGCTTGTATCCGGGCGGGTTTGAATCGGTGAAACATGACTCACAACCCTTGAAGAACAATTTTTTATAAAACTCTGAAGACTGCAGCTTGAAGACGGTCGAAATGAACCTCTATCAACCGGAAAACAATGAACTCGTCGGATAAATCGTCGGAACTCCTGTACCTAATTGCCGAGGAAGTATATGCTCAGTTACAAGGTAGTACAATCCTGGGAACGATGCATATTTTGGTTCACTATATAAATTATGGAACTAGATTTTTGCCGTGGGACATATTTTGGAATAATTTAAATCAAGGGACAGATCTTAAGGCACAGACACTCGCATGATAAAATGTGAGTCATGAGGCGAACTTCCGATGGAAATACAAATCTTGGATTAGATGGTAGACACATTTTAGTCATAGGACAAGCACGTGGTTTTGAGCCGAAATTTGCAGTGTATATTTTCAGTCAACTAAAATATTAATGCACAGTTAATTTTTTTTTATTGGGCCTAATTTAAGCTTTGGAGCCGGATGGGCTGGACAGGAGTGCAAGTACACACTCTTTTAATGGGCTGGTTCCGCCCTGTAATAAAATTTGAGCGCCAAGAAAAATTTGAGCCACGCGGTAAAAATCGGTAAAGAAAATGTCCGATAAGGGACAGAATTAGCGTCCTACATGGGTTGTAGTGGCAAAATATAGATGGTTGGACAAATTTGAAGTTACATTTCGTATGTTGAGCCACAAGCCATATTTTGGAGCACAATGTCATCTTTGAGTCATCAAGTAGATTTAAGAAAATAGTGTAGTTTGTTGGTTCACTTGATTTTACTTCCTGCTGACATCTAGTCAAGCCATTTCTAATGCGTCTCTCCGTAAGCGTAACAAATATCTGGATAAATACATTTCTCACGGATATGGTTTTGGTGTCTTGGTTTCACTACTTTGAAGGAACTTGGGGAGGACCTGATTTCTTTCCTGAAGAGATTGAGGAACCGTTTTGCTAGGAATGATGTTAATGCTAGAATAGATAACTTTCATTTTCATAGAATAGGTGTAGCTATTCAAAAGGAGTTGGTGCCCAACTATTTTTTTTGTACAACGATTGAGTTTTATTATTTTCATAAAAGAAAAAGAAATGTGTTAGCCAAATCTATCCCCATTTATTTATTCATGTTATTATTGGTACAGCTGTGGCGGATTTGTTAAAGAGGCAAATAGTTCGAGGCACACTCAAATTTCTCAAACAAGTCTTAAGGAAAGGAGTAGGACACCAAAAATTGGATTGTTGACAATCACTTAATAAAATACTCCCTCCGTCCCTAATTAGAGGAGCTACTTGTAGTTTGCACAAATTTTAAGGCAATGAGGAAAGTGGAGATATTTAAATATTTTTTACAATTATACCCTTATGGGTAATAATTAGTAAATTTAGAAACGATTTATCTCTTAAACTATACCACGTTTTTTTATAAACTTTATACCGTTGAAAGCATTTTAAAACACCTACGCAACGAATATAAACATGGCTATCAAATTATACATATTTCTTATAGAAAAAATAATCAATTAAAAGGGTAGTTTTAGAAATATCCCCTTGGTTAGTGAAATAGCTCATCTATTTGTGGACAAAACTAAAAACCAAATAGCTCATCTAATTAGGGACGGAGGGAGTATGGGTTATTTAATGTTTGGTACCTAATAAATGTCCAACATCTAGCTTTGGTACCCAATATTTAAAATATTAAGGTTGGTACCTTGACCTGACGTTGACCGTCAATCACCATTAAATATTCCATTTGACCCAAAAAAAAAATTTATTATTTAATTTTTCATTAAAATATAAAATTGGTTTGACGAATTTACCCTTTACAAAAACCATCTTCTTCTTTACTCTCTTTCTGTTGCTCGGTCTCAAACCACCGCCATAAATCCGTCACTAACTAAATTTTCCGGTAAACTTCTAACTCTTGTCATTCACTCATCAAAATACCCACACAACCATGGCAACATCACCTATCAGAACTATTAGCTAGCAACCTTGTCATTCTCGGCTCAAACCATCCCCACATCACCACCAATGCCTTCTGAACTCGCGGTAGACTCGCCATTCACCACTACCTTCAGCTCACAACACAAATAGCTCATATACGTTCCCCTGTCAACAACAAAAGTTTTCTCTCGATATTAAATCCAACTCAAACCCCTTGCAAATTAAACTTGGTGGGATAAAACTAGTTGTTCAGGCATTTTGTTGAGCATCTCATGTGCATATTTCTAGTTGCGAGGGAGATGCAACATTTGTTGATGTCTAATCTATTCCCTATCATTTCCTTCCATGCAATCACTAAATTCTTTCTAACCATTCACACATAATAAATCAACGCGCAACAGTGATTGTAAATCCCTGTTTTCCGACCAACACTCGCTGTAAAATGTTCCCCAAATCTCCACAGTGAAACCCATTTAGAATCCAACCAATTTATCTATTGTTAACTCAAATCAAGACCACCCAGGTTTCTAATCCCATCGAAACTATGCACCGCATCATGAATCTACTCTATCCATAGCTAAAACAAATCACCAATCGCAAGAATATTAGCATGACCGAAGAAACTCATTACATGAGCAACACGACTATTTCACATGCACGATTCTTCCCTAATTTTTTTAATCAAACCACAAATCACCATCAACAGACCATAATTTGAACAAAAACACAAAGGGACAGTTACTCTCACGAAATTTTGAATGAGAATCTATTGTTGCAGTGAAGAATTGTTGTAGTGATGAAGAAGACAAAGAGGTTCATAACCTAATTGAATCATGTAAAACTTGAATCTTGTATAGAACCACACGACTAAGACTAACTAACAAATCGAGCAGAGATTACTTGAATCCCCATTTCTATTCGGCTAACTACTGTATCTCTAATGTTTGGCGCCGACATTTAAGATCGATGTTGGATTTTTTCTTTAGGACCGTAGGATCAATGGGCATTTTTGGGTGCCGAAAGAAAATATTTTTATTATTAAAATTAATATTTGATTTGTTAAGTCAACGGTTTGACTTGACAGTCCTTAACAATTCTAGGTACCAACCCTTAATATTTCAAATATTGGGTACCAGAGCTAGGTATTGGACATTTGCTGGGTACCAAACGTTAAATAACCCATAAAATATTTATGTGATGAAGTGGAACAGTGATGTTAAAATATACTCCGTATCAAGAAGAAATAGATATTACTAAGATCACGATCGAATAATGAAAGATTTTCAACTAAAAAGAACAATACTAATCGGAAAATTTATAAAAATCTCTAAGTTAAAACACCACAATATGACAGATTGACAGTAGTTCCATGCAAAGTTGTTAGGATCGCTTGATTCAGGTTGGACCACTTACCTAATCTATCTCTCAACAAGACAACAATTATATTCTTGCAAGCGTTTAGCTCCTAGTTTAGCTCCTAATGATCGGTTAACTCCGATCATGGTTAGCTTTATAAGCAATCGAGTAATCAAGTGCTAGTCTGTTTAGTTAGACGGGATATGATATCCGTCATTGATATTGATATGAATTTGATATAGAACATAGACAGACGCAGGTCATCATGAAAGCATAAACATTTAAAGAATAGATGCACCGTATGGTATTATTTGCTCAAAAACTCAAATGGGTGGAAGACACAAAGATATAACAGCTTTTATGAAAATTTTGTTTTAATTGGTTACAATGTTTTCTTTTACCATTTTTTTAGAAATTTGATAAAAACAAATTTCACAAGTAGTACTAATACAGAGATAAAAACCGGCTCTAGGTATATATCGGATAACTCCACCTTCGAGTTTCCTCTTCCAGCGAAGTAATAATCTCTTGAATCTGCAACTATATATCTATACAATTTTGCAAATCAGGCCGAATTCATTTGTTGAATGCACGAAGAAAATTTGTTTTTAAATGATAATACAATCACAGTGCCCTTGCATGCTTCAAAAAACAAAAACAGTTCCCTTGCTGTACTTGCATGATGTTGAACTAAGATTAGAGAGTTCCACAAAACAAACAACCACCACTAGAGTTTAACCAAATGCTTAAACGTGCCAATAGTTATAGTAATAATCCAACAATAGGGTCTATATACAACCACCCATGCATCTGATTATAAGTACAAGAATATCATTTACAACTTTAAGCTTGAGTTTCTTTTTAAATCGGACAAAAAAAATCAGACAAATCATCCGTAACTTCTTAGTATAGGAATATGGGTTCTTTTCCAAATATGTGATGTTAAGGATCATAAGGAAATTAGTTACAACACAACCAACAATAAATTTTGTTCAATATCATCCAAATAAATTTTCCATAATGCACCACTCTGAATGCAGTATATTATGTATTGATTAAGCTTTTTTCATTCTGTCCTACGGCGTACCACACTTTCTTCCCGATGATTTACCACCAATTTCAATATCCTCCTCCATCTCAAAGTTTTAAGACTATTAAATATAACATAAAGATCAATTTAAAAGTTATGTATGGCCACTCAAGTAGATGCAAGATTAGACTAGTTTATAATTAAGGAACGGGCATGAGATATCGGTGAAGAGTGAATCCCAACATATACATGTTCTCACGAATACACCATATCGTGTGAGCCAAGTCTAACCACATTTTGTTAAGAGCAGCAGAGCAAGGACTTGGTATGAGGCAAGTAGGGTCACAACCAATTTACTATCTCTAGTGCTACAAATGATGCCACTCACACTGTAATATACTAGTAAAATAAAGTTGTAATACTAATGATTTGAGTTCGAAAATAAAATTCTACTACTTTTAGCAGGAGAACCATAATATCTCAAATAAGCTTATAATTAGCTTTAAATTGTCTCTTCTTCCGTACCAATTAATTCAACGCTCATGTCCAAACACAACCACCGCATTTGTACCAGTTACAAGGATAATTTAAAGCCATAAGCTTGGAGTTAATTTTTTATTTATTTTTTTGAAAACTAAATCTAAGTATTGCAACACCAACATTCAATTAAAACTAGCTATAAAGAACTCAAATGCATTGCTTGGGGAAGAGTACGAGTTGTAACTTATCCATAGACAATAAGATATACAAACATGATTTTGTAGCAAGACACCGTTTATATAGTCGTGCACATCTCATCACCTATTTTTTTTGTATATCCATTTCGTTTTAACTTTGAATTCCTGAGGTTTATAAACATATATCAAGTTAATGGTCAATTTGAGAATAGTCAAGTAGTCGAATGGTATTTGTCAAGGAATACAAAGAAAACACCCTTCATTTATTAGTCAACTTCTTATTGACTATTGATACTAACCGGAGTGTTAGCTCTCAAGGGGATAGTTAGCTGGTGTTCAGTAACTACATGCTTCATTTTTCCAAGAAAAATTGATTATCTTGGATTCTAGGTAAAGAAAATCTTGTTAAAACATCAGGTATCTTCTTCAAAAAACGGAAAATGGTGAATCCAATTCACCTATTTCATCTTACGATTGCCATTTTTTAGACCCCGGTAAATCATCCCATGTTAATTAATGAGATCATTTTACATAATCGGTGTAAAATAACTGTTTTTGTTGTATGTTATATCATCGTGGAAGCATAGAAATTTATTTTTTCTTGTATTGTAAGTCACCATTGTATTGAGCATTCCTCATTATGTGTTTTTTATGAATTCATAATAAAAATATCATTTGCTTATAAACTATGACATTTTTTTTTCTTACCATTTTTCAAATTATACAGAAACCCCAATATAACATACTTTCAAAGGGTAGATAAATAAAATAACTAAAAAAACATAAACAAAATACGATAGCAAATTACAAATTTGAGATTCTTCCATATCCTTAATCTTGTTTCCGAGGAATGATAGTTGTTGTTTAGGACCACTCTAGATCCGGTATGTGCTGAATAGCTCTGAATCTTGTTCTATGTGTTTGAGTTTACTCAAAATCCATAAAGTAATGAATAAGTTATCGTGATTTGTAGGTCAACATACCGTGTTTTCTTCTTAAATATTTAACCCAACCTTCAATTTCCTCTTCCATCTCATTGTGTCTGAGACTTTTATATCTATATTAGTGAACATAATCAAAGTAATAGTTGTGGGTGCACTTTAAGGTTACGCAAGACTCAGACTAATTTATAAGGAAAAGCCACGAGAGCTAATAATGCTGAAGAGTGAAGACCCATAACATATCCATGTTCACCCAAATGCACCATAATATGTGAGCCAACTCCATCCTCATTAAATCCATGTTGTTGTTGTTGGACAACGATTAATAAAATATGATTTTTAACGTTTTAATAAAAATTATAATTTATTGTTTCTTTTGTGAATGAAAAATTTATTAGTCCCACACCGTGGAGTTTCCACTTTTTAGTTGTTTTAAGAGACTATATAAGATTTTTAGTCCCACATCGGGGATTTCCTCTTCTTAAGTTGTATTTGTCAATTATATAAACAAATTCACTACTTTTGTAAAATATATGTGAAAGGGGTTTCTCTATATTTTAGAGGGATCCCCAAAGGAAAATATTTTATATTGTCTTCTTATGCGTTCGCGATTTTCCATGAGGGTTTTTTCGGAGTTGCCAAGCTCAAGTTGAGAATCTATTACGTATGCTAGTAGTAGGTGTAATAGGGTGTTTTATCCTGGAGATATCCGTCCTGTGAGGGTTATAGCATAACTCTTGAGTGTATCTGGGCGCTAATGACTTAAGGGCAACGTGTTGAACACGTGACTCACTCTATTTTTCCAAAGTTTTGACTTGTTCCTGTTGCGGAGATCTGGGGAGCTCGTCCGTTTCATCAAATCCATCACTTCCATTATAAAGGAGCTAAGTATCAATCACTTTTTCTTATTTGATTTTTTCTTGTTTTTGATTATTGTATCCAACAATCTTAATACATTAAAATTTGTAATAATCATGGATGTTAATTGTGAAGTGAAAAACAAAAAAAACGAATTTTTGTTGGTTGTAGAGTTTCGAATTTATCTCTTAACCTAGAAGGAATTTCGATGAACCCTTTTGACCTAATGTAGTAGACTTCTTGATACTTACCCACATAAAATTTTAATTTTGGAGTTGTAATAGTATTTTTGATATTTTACAAAACAGTAGAAACGTTTCAAAAAATTTGACGAATGAAATTTGTTTTTAACTAAAGTAGTTTTTATGGGGTAACCATGAGTTTTTGAAATGGTAATTCAAACGAAGTTGTAGATATAGATGTTATCTTCAAAACTCATATTTTATTTTTCGATTCTAACTAAGGTTTGTGAGATGTGGTGTATTAGGCCTGATTGGGAAATTACCGTGTCCGTGGTTAGAGTATAAACAAAGATTGTGACATGAAACTGAAAAGGGACATGGCTACCAGGCGCATGTGGATGAACACAAGTCTCCCAAAGATGACAAAGGAAAGAACATCAAACACAACTCTAAGCGTAGTCTTCATAAGAAAGGTATGTTTCAGAAACTGAATCCTAAGATTAGTTTAATCAAGGGTGATTGTTATGTTTGTAAAATTTCCTGCCACACGGCAAGAAAGTGTAGACAACATAAAAACCTTAATAAGTAGGAAGTTAATGCTAATTTAGTTGAAACAAACTAGAACGAGTTCGGGGCATGATGTCTAAGTTATTTTAATAAACAATGTGAGAGACAGGGGTGGACTCGGAGCCACTAAGCATGTTTATTGAAACAGACTTTTTCACCCTCTTATCAGAGGATAAGGATGTCCAAACTCTTTATGAGTAACTCATCTGCGGCAGAGGTTGCATAAAAGTAAAAGGTCGTTAAGCTCATATATGTAATATTCTCACATTGAATGAAGTTTTCATATTCCGAGCATATGCAAGAATCTTGTATCTTGTTATGTTGTAGATGGTAAAAGATTTAAGATTTTATTTGAATCTCGCAAACTTGTTGTAACTAGGCAAAGTGATTTTTAGCAAGAATTATAGGACTTTGGGTCTATATAAGCTTAACGAAAAACTGATGAAGTGAACATAGCTGATTCTTGTGCTTTCTTTGTGTGATTGAATGTTTTGCCTGGTAGACTTGGAACCATAAACTTATAAGTCAAGGCTTAAACTGGACAAAGATAAAGTCATGTGCTCTAATTTAGTTTGGATTTTGAACGCAAAAGTGAAATCGTTGTAGAATCAAAATATGTTATAAAACCTTTAGCACAAATGTTCAGATTAATTCTAAGCCCTTAGAATTAATTCAGTTAGGCCTAGTTGACATGAGTTCAACCCAAAACTACTTTGGTAAAAGATGGTTTACAACTTTCGTAGATGATTCTACGAGGTACTATTTTGTATACTTTCTTAGGGATAAGGATGATGCCTTAGAATCCTTAAGATGTATAAACTTGAAGTTGAAAACCAATTAGAAACCTTGAACATAACAACCGTATCCTTAAGGAGATGATAATTGCCATGTTGATTAGTTCAGGATTATCTGCAACATTGTGGGGGGGAGGCAGTCCTCTTAACTAGTATATCCTGAATAGAGTACCCTTTTAAGGATCAGACGAAACTCCATATGATTTATGGAAAGGTAGATGACCTCTTTATGAATGCGTCAAAGTGTGGGGGTGTTTGACTAAGATTTTCATTCCTCTTCCTAAAAGAACTAGATATAAACCAAATTTTTTGTGTCTTCATATAGGTTATGTTGAGTATACTTCTACATATAGATTTTTGGTTATGTGTTTTGATTTTTCAGACATTGGTGTGATTTTTCTGACATTGTTGTGAATATTATTACAGAATCTAGGGATACTGAGTTCTTTGAACATGTTTTTTCTTAAACCTGTACCTCATTAGAAATGTATTGTTGATCCCCTATATTTATTTTCAAATAGTCGAACTTATCTTAAAAGAAAATGAAGTTAAGGTTGAGCCTACGAGAAGTAACACAATTAGACTCTGAGACTTCTTATGAAGCCGACTTCATAACATGCCTAGCTTACTCGAGTCCCCGACTTGTAAATAAGCCTTCACATCTACCAAACCCCATTCCGTTTAGAAGCTTCATTTAATGAAATGGACTCAAATTGGCCGGAACTGCACTTGGGAGCTTGCTAGTTTACCTCCGGGAGTAAGACTATGAGATGTAAATGAGTCTTTAAGACAAAATGTTAGGTAGATGGAACCGTGGAAAAATTAGGCTAAGTTGGTAGCTAAAGGCTATAAACTAAAAGAAGGTGTAGATTTCCTTGATTCTTATTCACTTGTGACGAGAATTACTTCTCTTGAGATGCTAATTGATATTCGCCATAAACAACTTGGAGATACATCGATGGATGTTAAGACAACTTTAATTTTCTAAAATTGTGATTTTCAAATAAGCACGTAAACAGTGATATGGAAAATTTGATCATGTGATAATGTGTAGTGGATTTAAGTTAATGAATCTGACAAGTATATTTACAAGTAACTTGTTAAGGATGCATGTGTGATTGTATGCTTGTATGTTGTTGATATACTTATACTTGATACAAACATAGATGTAATTAATTCCACTAAAAAAAAAAAACATGCGCTGGATGAGAACAATGACTTGAAATACTTAGGCCTTATTAATGTAATCTTAGGGATGAGGATTAGAAGATAATCTAACGTTTATAGTCTTAGTCGTTCTCATTATGTTGAATTTGTGCTTAAGAGACACAATTAGTCTGAGTGTAAGCCTGGTTTTACTCCGTATGATTATTGTAGACTCAAGAAAAATAAGGGTAATGAAGTATCTTAACTTGAATACTCAAGGGTTATAGGATGTATGATGAATTTAATGAACTGTAAGAGTCCAGACATTGCCTATATTGTGAGTAAGTTAAGTAGATATAATTGTAGTCCATAGAAAGAGAATTCAGGTGCATTGAGTAGAGTATTATGGTACTTAAAATACTCTATGACCTTTTGTTTGATTTATGAAAGGTATCTTGCTGTCCTTGAAGGACTTTATGATGCGAATTTGGATATTTGACTCAGAGGAGTCTAAGTCGCGAGTGAATATCTTTTCACTCTAGAAGGAGGGTTTGTTTTTGGATGATTTCCAAACATCATATATTGCTCAATTCATTATGGAATCCGAGAGTATTGCGTTAGATAAAGAACGAGAGGGGCCGAGTGCCTAAGATGATTTTTAAGACATTCGTGTATCCGGCATAGGCCTGTGCCAGCCTATATCTATACATTGTGTTAACCAAGCTATAATAGATAAAGCTAAAAATAACTAATCTCAATTGGCGTTATTTCCATTGATTGGATAAAGTCTAAGGTGTAGGATCGAATATCGCGACATCAATACCTTGCGAGATCAATAAACGACAGCATTGTGAAGGTGTCGCAGGGAAGTAATTTAAATGACGCATTAGATGACGATAGCCAGAACATGAGAAAAGTGTGAAGACTTGGCGAGATTTAGGAGTGTCTCGAAGACAAACACTTATGAACTCGCGATACTTCGTGAAGGATTCCGAAAATAAAGGACAATTTTAGCCATCATCCACTATGTAATACCCTATATAAAGGGTCGAGTAATTGTTGTGGAGAGGTCTTTTTGAATTGTCGAGCAAGTCATTAGAGAGAAAATCTAGAGTGATTGTAATTTTCTTAATTCTCGTTTCTATCTTTCTTTGTAAACATTTCAAGAAAAACAATCAATCAAATTCATAGTTATTCATCTTCAAATGGATTAATTGTGTTGAATCTAATGAGGTGTAGTGAGAAATCCCGCAACTACATATGCGCTAGAAATGTGGATAATCTTGTGAATTGAAAGAATCAGAGTAACGAAAGAAATTTTGAATAATTTTCAAACAATTTACTAAAATTGAGAAATGGCTAGAAGAAGGAATGAATCGTAACAACAAAGAATTGTGAGGAGGAGAAGTGGGAGATTAGCTGGAGAAAGGAGAAATGAAGTAGGTGAACCATCAAGAATAAACGCAAGAGATAGAGAAGAAGGTCAAATTCAACCACCAATTCAACCAGTACCGAATAGAGTAATAGATTATGATAGGGTGAGCGTGCATACATGGAGATCAGATTCTGTGGAAGAAAGAGAAGAAGTGTAACAATTGAAAAATAATGAACAAGAGGAGAGAAATCGAGAAGAAATGGGAGAAATAGCTCATAGAAATGAAGAAATCGTAGCATTAGAAACGTTGAGACAAACAATACATGAATAAAGACGATTAGAAGCGGAAGAACGCGCAAATTTAACAAGGCAAAACCATGAGTTAAGAATGGAAAATATGAGGTTGCAGAATAGGAGGTCGAGAAGTAATATCAGGTCAAGATTAGGATCGGTTAGAGATGATAGAAGGAGAATGTTGCCTGTAGAAAATTCTAATGAAGAAAATTTAGAAAGAGAGCTAAATCTCGGTGAAGGATACTGCGAAAGAAGGAAATGGTGTGTATTCCTCGTCCGAGATTTTACAAGGGTGACCAAAATAATGGAAATCAAGGAAATAGGCAGCAGAATAATCCAATTGATGAAGAAAATCCGGAAGAAGGAAGAAGAATACTGCATGGAAGAGAAACACAGAGGAAACAAAAGGAGATTGAAGATGACATCGAAAAGCATTATATTGAACAAGCGCGTCTAGCTCACGAAAGGGAAAGATTAAGAGTAGAAATGGAAGAACGAGAATTGGAGGAAGCAATTCGGCAGAATAATCATGACAATCGAGAAAGAAGACGCGAGCAAAATCGCAACAATGGAAATATCAATGAAGAGTATGAAAGAATACAAAGGAGAACTGATAGACAACCAAGAAGAGAATGATAGATACAATGGTGTGCGAATCCATGAACGAGATGGAGGAGAAAGTCAGAAGAGAAAGAAGAGAAGAAAATGCCGAACAAGAAAATCAAGATAAACATGAACGAGAAGGAGAGAGGCGGAGCTAAAAAGACCAATAAATTCAAATCCTGATGTAAATGAACAAATCTTAAAAAGAGTTGGCAGAAATGAGAGGAATGTTGAACAATAGAAGAGGAGGAGGAAGAAGACAATTGGATGAGGCCATCGAAGAAGCCGCAAAACTCCCTTTACACTAGAGGTGCAAGTTAGGTGGAATACCCCCAAAATGCAATTTACCCGCATTAACCAACATTTTTGATGGAACAACTTGCGCAATACAACACATTAAGGCGTATGTAAGATGTATGTTACAATGGGAAAATCATGACACTATATTGTGCAAATATTTCGCATCAAGTTTAACAGGAGAAGCATTGAAATGGTTCGAGGGTTTACCAAGAAATACAATCACGTCATTCAACCATTTACAAGCTATATTCTTAGGGGCATACATAAGTAACAACTCCTCGCGACCAGGAATTGAAGATGTATTTGGGCTGAAACAAAGAGTTAGCGAAAGTTTAAGACACCTAACTTGTGAGATGGAAGACTATGTGTAGCGAGATGGCTGGAAGAGTGGATGAAAGATATCTCATTCTATCGTTCATAAATGCTATGTTCACAACCAACTTGTTATATATTCAAATTTTCGTGAGTCAAGAATACAATCACGATGGTGAGTTGAGAGAACTGCAAGAGGAATATATTGCTTTGGAAGAAAGGCAAAATGAGGTGGAGTCGTACCCGGTTGCGAATACAAGTTCAAATGCTGCGAATGCAAGTTTGTTACCTAAATTAATACACACAGTGGTGAGTACCTCGCAAGGGAAACAAGAAAGAGTGATAGATGATGGACAACCAAAGTTAGTAGCCATGGGAAGCCGAGATCAAGAAGAGTTTGAAAGAGAAAGAAACTACTACAACCGTGGCGGCAATAACAAAATTCAGAGACTTGATCACTCGCAAGAAACCTATGGAAGTCAAAACAGAATTATCATGGAGGGCGCGACGTCATAGAGTAGTATGGGAAGAAATCAAGATGCCACCACTGAATACTAGTGTGGAAAAGATATGGGAAGCTATACTCTTGATGGAAAACATACCTGCACCATGGAACATGGGGAGTGAACCACCACCAGGTGATAGAAGTCACGATTCCGCTCTTACCACCGTTTTCATGGACATCTGACAAATGACTGCAAAAACATAAAAAGAATCATCCTTAGAATGATTGATCAAGGAAAGCTGAATCACTTTCTAAAAAGTGAAGAGAAAGTTCAACCATTGCCGCCACCACCATCAAAGGGGAAAGAAACGTTCGTAATAGAAGTTGGAGCGAAAGCTAAAATTTATTTTGCAACTCCATTGTTCATTCATATCGTACAATTGAAGATTTTCATGATAACATACTCAGTAGAGTTTTCATGAGGGGATGTTGATGATAAAGAAGTGTTGAACATTCATGAGGACATCGCAATTAAAAGAGTGGCAACCGCAAATTATTTCTTTCTCTGGAAGAAACACCCAAAGGTAGAGAAATACATGATAGCCCATTGGTTGTAAACCGGGAAATTAATCCAAAACCTGTTGATGGCGAAGATGATGAAGCGAGAAAAAAATAGCTGGGCAATCAATATAATATTAATTGATACTCGGGAAGCTCGGTAAACATCCTCTTTTACCATACTTACAAGACTATGGGGGAAAGGATGAAGAATTGATACCTTCAACATACAAAATATATGGTTTCAATGGCACAAACAAACAAGCCTAAAGGATAAGTTCATATGAGAATACCCTTGCAAGGATTATCTACCGATATTTTGTTCGTGTGGTCGATGTGGAATCCCCTTATAATGCATTGATCGGAAGGCCATGGTTGCATGAAATTTTCGGTGTAGCGTCAACATATCATCGGTGTATAAAGTTTCCTCATCCTAGTGGTGTTGGAATTATAAAGGAGACTGGATGGAAGGGCAAAAATGTTATGAGATTGACGTGGAGAGTTGCGAAGGAGGAAAAGTTGGAAGCAACATGCAAAAGATGAACAAAGAAGAGAAAGATTGATGGTAGATGCCATTGATGTAAGAGGAGAAGATACATTGCGAAACAAAGATGCATGGAAAAAGTTGAAAATTATGATGGAAAGGAATCATTAAGAGATTTGAATGATGCGAGAGCGTGGAACAGCAGAGCAAAAAGTGTAAGAAGTGAGTAATCATTAAAAGACAGTAACAAAAGCTTGTTAAGGGTAAGAGGAAGAAAAAATAATTGAAGAAGAAATATGTGAGGATCTCGCCATTAAGAATGTATGACAATTTAATTGAAGAATTGAAAAAACAAAAATGATTAAACAATGTAAGATTGCGATAGCTTCGCAAGCAAAATGAATGATTGAATGAATTAAAAAAAATGAAAGAGTGAGTGAATGGGACGAACCTTTATGGCGTACACCCTAGTTCGCGAATGATATTTCGCAAGAGGCAAATGTAAGACCTAAAGTGCGTCATATAAGGGGGTATCTCTTAACATGGCTCATGAAAAGGTTACACCGCTCCTGGAACCTGAGTCATGGAAATGTGGGGCCCATGAAAGCCTATCCGGGGGAGATACCTTGGATTTCCAACTATATATATATGGTTATACCCTGGTTGGACGCCCGAGGGTCTCTTCCAAGTAGTCGAGTGTATGCTCAAGGCGCCGGGGTACACGGTTGAGCCAGAGTGCCCGGGGCATTTGAAGTGTCTCGGCCATTCTTGGCAAGTCTTGGTATATGCCGCACTGCCCGAAGAAAACTCCACTTAGAGTGCGATCTCGTAACCATAAACCATATAGGTATAAGGGATAAGAGGCTAAAAACAACGGTTGTTGTTAAGACCGGATGGGAGGAGATAGTCTTGTATGGCCGATGTACGCCTCCTTGAAGGGGCAACCAGGAGAAGATAAGGGCGAAACCTCCATTAGGGATTGATAAGTGTCAAAAGACGCAAATTTCATGAGACTTATTTTCGCGAGGAAATTTAGGCTTGTCATATTTGTGCGATGATCCCCAGAGGCAATAATACTAACGCAAGGATAAGGCGACATCAATGGGTTTTTACATGAAAATGTAAAGACGTCCCGCGATTTCGTCGCGAAGACGGTAATGTCATGGGATTTTACATTCGCAAGAGTGTTTAAACCTATCATATTGTCGCAAATAAAATATCCCGCTTGAGAGGCAAAAATACTTAAGAAATGATAAGACAAGGTCAATGGGTCATTGCATGAAAATGTAAAGACGTCCCGCGATTTTGTCGCAACGAGGGGTGCGAAATAAGACCTTTAATTAGGAAGGCAAAGTAAGACCACACAAGAAATGTTAAGGCAAGATCAATAGATTTCTTCATTTATAAAGATATCCTGCGATCTTGTCGCGATGATGAACTTCAAAATAAATCTCTCATTTGCAAATAAATAACAAAGAGGCAAGTATGGGAATGCATGTGATGAAATTTTGTTATTTATTTTCATATGATAGATTTATGCATAAAGGAAACATGCATAAAGGAAACAAGAAAATAAATGATAATGTACTACAAAGAAGAATTGCTTGATTAGTATGCGCAAGTAAAGAAAACAAAGGTCGAATTCATATTTAGTAATCCAAGAAATTTACAATGAAAGTTTATAGAAATAAGATTAAAAGGATATATATACAGATTTTACAAGAAATGAAAGAAGAAAAGGAAGTTATTTCTTGGAAGATTCTTCTTCTTTATCGATTCTTCGATTTCATCCTTCTTCTCGGAACTCTTCTTCTTCACTTTTATCGAAACGTCGAGAGAAAGGTATATCTTCGGGAATATTATCAAGAAGACAAGGGTATGAACTAAGAGGAATCTTTTGGTCATTGCAAACTTTCTCAATAGTTTGATTGCGAAAGCGAACAGTATAGTTGTTGAAGTTCGCTACTGTAGCTTGCAGTTGTTTCTTCAACTTAGAATACTTATTGTTGCGAAGAGAAAAGTCTTGTGCGAGTTGTTCTTCTTTCAGACTCAAGTTCTTCAATCCTTGTTTGAAATCTCTTCTCGGATTCTGCAAAATATATGACAATGAGTTAACAATTCAATAACAATACTACGTAGTAAGGAGCGGTGAAGTATAATAAACAACCTTCTCCGTCGGATATCATATCTTTAACCAAGGCAGTATGCTCGGCATGAAGACTAACATCAACACCTAAGTTATTCCCTGCATTATCTAGAACCTTCGCAGCCCAAGCAAATTCATCTTCATTATTTATAACAAGAATGAACAAACTTGCTCTTTTCGCTCGCAAGTATGGCATTCGACGAAGGGATTCATCTCGTTCAATTTGTACTTCGAGAAGAGATTTTGAAATTTCGTTAATGCATGTGCACCTTTATTAGCAATGCGGTCTTTGTCATCTATGAGACCACTAATTTTCTTCCTTAAGGTTTTGGTTTTTTATGGGAATCACGATACATTTGTTTAAATCGGTTGGCTAAACCTAAACTAGATCTATGTTCAATCTCTGAAGACGATATTTGGTTTGAAGTTCATTTAATGGAAGGGAATCAACTTTGTTTGATGAACTACTTAAAGATTCGTTGAGGTGAGTAAGAAGAACATCATTGTCCATAGGCTCGGGAAATGAATGGAGAAGAATGGATTCTTCAGAGAGATTATATATGTCTGCGAAAATAATAAATCAGGCAAAGAAAAGCAGATGATAAAATAAAGACGACTTGAAGAGTAAAAGTTTTATTCCATAAAGTTGTTGATTTGCACTTTGGAGAGTAGACATTTTAGTCTTCTGAGAAGTAGACTCAACTTCCAACTGTTGAATTCTTTCATCTTTCTTGCGAGACATCGCAACTTCGCTTTCTAGTTCTTGGATCTTCTTTTTGAGTTGGAGATTTTCTTTCAAGGTTGTTGCGTCTTTTCTCGAGATCCGAGGCAACAACAAAGGAAGCTCTCCTGAGACTATAAAGGAAAATAAAGAAATTGTTAAGAGAAAGCTTATAATCAAAATTACAGGAGAAGCAAAGGAATATGAACATACCAAAGCGTTGAGAGCATTTAAGCGACTGGAAGTCAATGTTCGGGAAACTCCGCTAAAAGATTCATTATCCTCTAATAGCGGGCATCGCAAATTTTTGCAAAGAGCTTCGCAAGTAGCAATTAAATGATCATCTCCTAATCCTTGCATAGAGCCTGAGAAGACACTACATAATTGCGCCATAACAGAAATAGTCGAGTGATTCTCCTCGCAGGAGGAAGTACCAATCTCATTTTCATCCTCGCGAGCTTTCGCTAGTTCGAGAAGTAGAATGAGAAGAGGGTTGGGTTTTCCGTTTTTAGAAAACGGAGCGTAAGACTTGTCCTTGTGAAGAGTGATTTTATTCTTGCCCTTAACCTTCGCAGCCTTCGAGGATGTTTGTTTCTTCAATAACCTTCGCACACGAATGAAGATAAGAAATAGAGGCAACAATATTGTTAAAAATAACAAAAGAAAATATTTTTACTTCATCCGTGATCGATCGGAGTATCGCCGCAGTACTCGCCTTTGGGTTTATTTTATAACTCTTCCTCACTTGTCAACCCGTAAACTTTGCAAACTCAAAATACAAGAAGAAGGGAATATCGCAAAAGCAAAGCCCGAAATAAGAAATATACCTCTTTTTGCCTTCTCGGGCCACTTAAATTCCCAAGGATGATAGTCTGCGAGATTCGCAGGAGTGCGTGTGAACATGCGATATAGGGTCCATTCAAAATAAAGGAACAACCCACCATTTCTCATCTTTGGAATGACGAGGAGTACTATTGTTGCCCGAATGCCAGTCAATATCTTGCATGAGCAGTTTATCAGCATCAACATTATCTTTTTTCTTCAGTCGATCACCCCAGCGAGATTTATCATTTCTCATATTTATAACTGCATAATTTGCAAAGAAGTTCTCTACAAGATACTTTTCAGCGGCTATCTCTAAATTTACAAATCTAGGATCTTTGACATCATCAGATATAAAGATCCTTTACAGCGCCACGGTTGCTTAATTCAAGCATTAAACGGATGCGATCGGCCGCTCAACCGATAAGCATTTTCATGAGAATTTTTCATGAGCAAGGATTTCATAGAATAATGGTATCTCGGGATTGTATAGAGGAATGGGGAGTCTGCGAGGAGTTGACCTAAGCGAGACTATGATTTTATGATCATCACATTGATGATGATCGAAACAATTTTGCAGAAAGTATAGATGAAGATTCTTGATCGTGAATGGTTGATAAGGTGAAACCCTTTTCCCGTAACTTCTTTTGAACTTCATTGAAAAGGGTGTGTATGTACGACCAAGTGAAGCCATTATTAGAGTATGGGAATGAAGGGAGAAGTGAAAATCAAGAGAAGGAAAAAATGATTTGCAGTAGCAGAAACGCAAATTGCGGAGGAAGGAAGCTGAAGGAAAGTTGCAGAGAGAAAATAAAAGAGATGAAGACAAGGGTGAGAAAACTATATATAGAGAAGAGAATCCTCGAGAAAACAAATGCATTTAATGCGAGATGGGACGAAGGAATGGTCAAGAATAAGCGGTTGAAAGAGACGTGTCAAGAAAAGAGTGGAAGAAGAAACACCTGTAATAAATTCCGTACATGAATAAAACGGATAAAAGTGAACAATCGCGAGATAAAGATGAGCAATTGCGGCATTTTAAAATATAAATTCTCATGACATTTTCTCCTTCGCAGAAAAGGCATGAGAAGAGGCAAGATGTAGGATCAGAATATCGCGACATCAATACCTTGCGAGATCAATAAACGATAGCATTGCGAAGGTGTCGCAGGGAAGTAATTTAAATGACGCATTAGATGACGATAGCCAGAACATGAGAAAAGTGTGAAGACTTGGCGAGATTTAGGAGTGTCAGAAGAAAACACTTATGAACTCGCGATACTTCGCGAAGGATTCTTGAAAAAGGGACAGCTTAGTTGTCATCCACTATGTAATACCCTATATAAAGGGTCGAGTAAGTCTCATTTGTGGGAGAGGTCTTTTTGAATTGTCGAGCAAGTCATTAGAGAGAGAAAATCTAGAGTGATTGTAATTTTCTTAATTCTGTTCTATCTTTCTTTGTAAATATTTCAAGAAAAACAATCAATCAAATTCATAGTTATTCATCTTCAAATGGATTAATTGTGTTGAATCTAATGAGGGGTGTAGTAGGAAATCCCGCAACTACATAAGGAAAATATAGCACAACCTTTGACGAAAGGTTTTTACAAAGAGATGGTTAAAAATGCATCAAGGGGGATAGGGCTTAAGTTCATAAATTAAACTTGCCATGAAGGATACTCAACCTTGATTACTGGAGATCCCAAGATCAAAGTTTCGAATGAGAATACTAATTTGTGGTGGGTAAAGTAAACACTATCAGAGAATTTCATTCTCTGTCCCTTCCCTATGGTGTAGATGTGATAGCGTGACTGCATGTGAAAGATGACTTTTAAGAAGTCTTAATGAGTTCTATAGTTTCAATTTAAGATTGAAGTGGGGTGTAGCAGTGACACTCTTTATGGAAACTCACCTATCTGAATGAGGAAGTGGAGCCGCTTCCTATGAAAATATGAGCTTTAATTCTCTAGAGCATTCTGAGAAACAGGATATGTCCAGGGCCAAATTGGACAAAATGGCACGAGCTTGGCAGCAACCTTGGAGATATCATTCGTGGTCGTTATCGCGAATTACATCAAACGCTAGCAGTTCAAGACATAGTTCACCGTCTCTAGCAAGTAATTCCGGTAATATCTCACTAAACAAAGGTTCAAGACCTCATGGACACCTCTAAAATGGTATTTCCTACGTTTTTCTATGTGATTTTCGTTTTGATGGTTTTGGTATTACTGGAACTTAGGACCTAAGGGTTCACTAGTTCATGCTTTTTCACTTTGGTGAAAGGAACCTTCAGTCTCACTTGTGAGGAACTAAAGATCAAAGCTCTCTATACTATATGATTTTTTTCAATCCATAGTATGACCCTGGGGTCAACACACTGTTGTGTGAGGGAGATGACGTTGGAATGGCTAGTCGTGCACATATCATCACCTTCATTTTTGTGTATATCCATTTCATTTGAACTTTGAATTCCTGAGGTTCTATAAACATATTTACATTAAAAAATAAGGTTTTATAAATATATATCAAGTTAATGGTCAATTTGAGAATAGCCAAGTAGCCGTATGGTATTTGTGAATTAGAGGTGTCAAACAGGCCGGACCGGCCCTACCGGTGATAGGTGTAGAATACACCGTATTTACTATCTAGAGTTTATGCTTTCTTTGCTATTTTTCTTGTAAATTGTGTATTTTATGTTTACTTTTGAGTTATTAGGTGCAATGGAGTCTTTGGGAGCAAAAGAAGGAGAAAACGTTCATTGGGAGCGAGAACGGAAATATGAAGCTAACGGCGAAAGCTTGAAGTCAATCCGACTGCGTCTGAGAAAGTTACGAGCAAAATCTATGAATAAGCTTGTCGGATACTCCGAAACCGACAGCCATGTTTGAGCTAGTTAGCCCTTAATGGGAACAAATTGGTGCCTAGAGTCATGTCCTGGGTAACCCCTTATCTATTTCATCTGAGTGGGTTTAGCCACTCCCATTCCTACACCTAAACCTAAAATCGAGAGAGGTGTTTTCTCTCATTCATCTCATTCATCCGAAATCGAGAGTAAAGCGACGAGAGAGTCGTGATTGCCGAGACCAAATACGAGGGGTTAAAGGATGAATTGAGAAAAACAGAAGAATTGAATGCGAGATTAGAGTTTGGGGTTTTGCTGTAATTGAAGCTAATGGATGTATGGGTTCGAGTGAAGAAGAAGAGGCTGCTGTCTATCATAGATGAGGGTATTGTTGTTCGAACCGAGAAGGAAGAAGATTGACAGTGGAATTGAGTTGGGTTTTGGTTGAATCTGCATTTGACCCTAGTTGGAGACGTGCCATGGATGTTACAAGGGTTTGAGATGATGAACTAGGCTGCAGGTTAGGATTCTTTGTTTTTGCTGTTGCTATTCTTGAGGGGGAGTTGAAGAATGATGACAAGAGTGTTATGGAAGTGATTCTCGCTACGATACTCGGGGGTCCGTAAGTTGAGGTTCTTGTGGAATTGAAGCTTCAAAGGCTAACAGTGAAATAAATTCGTGATGATAGAAGCCCGGAGAGCCGCCGCATATGGAAGTGAATGTATTGTTGATGCTCGGGAGGATGCACTTTGGTGAAAGTGCGATCATGGCTCGAGATGGCATTGCGGGTGCGCAAGAAGCAACTCAAAGCTAGTTAAGCCTTCAGGCAAAGGAGCTTCACGCCGGTAGAGGAATAGACTAAGGGTTTTGATGGATTCAGGAATGGAGAAGGGAGATTTGATTTATTGGTTAAGCTCATGTGATGTTGAGTTCAAACCTGGTGAGATCCGCAGGTTGGTCGAGATGTTGTCCGAGCCAGGATGGTGCTAATTCTGAGACTAGAAGCTGTGAAGGGTGTAGGTGAATTGAAGCTCAAACTAGGTAGAACTGGTGATTGTCATGGGTCCATTGGTTGTATTGCAGAGTATTGGATGGAGCTAGTGGTGCCATGGACCTGATGGTGTTGATGACCTGATGGTGTTGCTGTTGTGTTGAAATTGCTGGTGGATGAACTCAGGTACTAAGGACTGGAATGGTAGTGAGAAGAAGTTGCAGGTCATTGATTGGAACTGCACTTGCAGTGGTGGTACAATAAATGGTTACTGGGAAGAGATGGCCTGGGTCTGTGTATTGTGGTATTGCAGTGAGCTGCAGGCGATGGGATTGGCAAGATTGGAGTACTCAGCTGTGAAAGCTACAGAACAGGGATGGCAACTATTGGCAGGATGCAGTGATACTGAGGATGTGTTGGTGAAGGCTTGAGCTGTTGCAGGTGCTGTTTCTTGTGGTGTTGAATCTGCAGATGCAGTGGTAATGGAGCTGGTGCTTGTAGACAGAGATGATGCTGCCTGAAGCTGGTTCTGGTGGTTGCAAATGAACGATTGGAGGTGAACTTAGCTGGAGATAATGGGTCTTAGTCTGTGAACTGGCCTGAGATGGTGGTAGGAAATTGCAGGTGGTATGATTGACAGATGCATCTGAACATGGAATGATTGATTGGAGCTACAGATGAGCTGGTATTGCAGGGAGATGCAGATTGAGTATTCCAGGTGTAGTGAGAGTTGAATGTGGTGCTGCCAAAGGAGAGATGGATGGTATTGGGCTAAAATGATATGAACTGCAAACTAGTAGTGTTGTTGTGTGCTCTGAGATTTTTTTATGGACTGTACTTGGGGTTTGGCACTGTTACTAATGGTGTTGTTGCTTCGAGCCAAAATGGCAATGGGTTCTGATGGAGTTCGCAGGGTATTGTGTTGCCATGAAAATTGTAGCTGTGACTGAAATGGAGAATGCTCAAGTAGTGCAAGAATGATGCAAATGATTGTGGAAGTGCGGGAATAGGAGGCTTTGCCTCCGAGCCGGAAATGCAGCTTGACCTGGAAAAGATGGGAAGGAATGCCGGGATTTTGTTTTGTTGGGTGTATAGCCATCTTGGTCAACATGAATGGTCAAGCACAATGATTGTGCTACGAGCTCGCCAATGAATCGCCTGAGCCAAGGTCACTGGCTCACTCGAGTCGACTTGGGTCTAACTCATGATCTGACTTTCCATGACTCGGTTTGACTCGGCCTGACCGAGTTGACTCGCCGATTCTATCGAGTTGACTCACTGATCCGGTGACCGGGCGGACTTTGCCGGTCACCTGAGACGTTTTCCGGCGACCTTTCCGGCCGATTTCCGGCCACAATACCAGATTTCCGGCGACCACTTTTGGGACGTATTTTCTACATGGGTTTCTCCTCCTTATGGGCTTGATGGATTTTCATCTAATGGACTTTGAAGACTAGACCTAATTTTAGAAGTTGGAGAAAAGCTATAAAGGGAAGGTCTTCTACAACTTATAGAATATCTTATTCTTGGAATTTTGGGGAGCCACTTTTGTTTACGCTTCTAGGGTTTGCTTTTGTTCTTCTTCTTCATTATTTTATTATTGAATATTGATTATGATGAACTCCATAGCTATGAGTAGCTAAACATATTATTGGTTATGGGATAAAAGTTGATTTCTCAACATGCTTTTGATTCAATGAATTAGTTTTGTCTCAAGTAATTATTGTTTGTGATTCACAATTAATAGTGTTATAAGATTTGAATACTTGTTAGGTTGAGTCCGGAATCAATCCGATTTATGTTCATCTCTAGAGCTATATTAGGGTTTTCAATACTTTAAAAGTTGTTTATCCCCGATTCTAAGTAGCATAATTGTGGGTAGTGCTTGTAGTGATATATCCTACTAGTCACAAGTGAATCATAACTTTTGTTAAAACGTTTAGTGCTTTTACACATTCGTTTGCATTGATAAGTCTTATTCCATAAAGCTTAATGCTTGTAAGGAGTTAAACTTAATTGTGCTTTTACGCTTTAGGTTGGAAGAATTCACATATGCATCTTTTAATGTGGTTGTGATGAAAACAGGGAATTAACGGGTTATACTTGCGATCAAGGTATCCTAAGACTTTTAGTAAATACGAGATTAAAATACCAATTCTAATCATTGATGATAATACATGTTTGTGAATGATACTATCCCGTGACCAATATCTTCTCCTTATTGATAATTCGAATTACTTACTTTGCTTTCAATTACTTTTATTTGCTTAAATACAACAAACATTCCCGTGGTTACTTAGAAACTAAAATTTTATAACAACGAAAGCCTCTCTGTGTGGATACGAACTCTTCTTATCGCATACTATATTTATATCTAGTTGATTGAGAAAGTGAAATTATATTTAACGGATTGACAACCGATCAAATTTTGGCGCCGTTGCCGGGAGGCATACGGCTTGTTATTGAGTTTTTGTTTCTTTTTACAATTTCGCTTTGATCTTTGCTTTCGGTTCTTGTCTTGTTTCTCACTTGTTTGCGAGAATTGTTTGCAGGTACCTAATCTCCGGCTTCTAAGGATTGGAATTATCCAAGGTGCGGGATAGCTACTCGAAAAAGGCACAATACTCCAACCAAGGCGAAACACAACGGACGAAAGCACGAGTTGGAAGTAGGAGAAGAGATTTTCCAACAAGAAGAAGAAGAAGCAATGGGTGATGCAAATCGTTCACTCAAGGACTTGGCTTCTCATAGGCTTTGATACACAATAGGGGTGTATTCAAACGAACTCTACTTTTGAGATAAAGCCGGTTGCTTAGAGAATTACCAAAATTCCATGGCATGGTGAATGAAGATCCAAACAAACATCTTTTGGACTTCCACACCATTGTCACGGCTATGCTTCCAGCGAATGTTGAGGCGGATGGTGCAATGTTGAAGGTTTTCCGTTTCTCTTTAATGGATAGTGCTAAGGATTGGTTGTACTATTTACCTCCCGGAAGTGTCACAACATGGAATGGGTTGAAGAAACTCTTTTTGGAGAGATATTTTCCGCATCCAAGGCTACTCAAATTCGCAAAGAAATTTGTGGGATGAAGCAAAACGTGGGAGAATCCTTATATAAATGTTGGGAACGATACAAGAGATTGGTGGCAAGCTGCCCTCACCACCAATTTAGTGACGCTATGATAATCCAATACTTCTATGAAGGATTCCAATCAAGTGATAGGAATCTTATTGACGCTGCGGGTGGTGGTGCACTAGTTAGCAAAACGGTGGCACAAGCTAGATAGTTGATTGAAAACATGGCAGCGAACTCACAACAATTCTTAAGTCGTGGTTCGGATGTGATTCTAAGAAGGGTGAGTGAAGTGAGCGAGGTGGAGGAACTTCGTCAACAAATGGGTAACATGACAACAATGTTGCAACAAGTCGCATCCGCGGTTATACCAAGTTCCTCTCAAACTTATGAGGACGAGCAAGCTAATGCGATCTTTCCAAATCAACAAAGACGGTATGATCCCTACTCAAACACTTACAATCCGGGATGGAGAGATCACCCCAATTTTAGCTATGCCAACAAGCAAGGTGCAATTCAACAACCTACTTTCAACCGTCCGAGTGGATTTCAACCACAACAACAATAATTTAAGCAACCTCAAGCACAATAATCAATGCAAAATCAAGGTTCGGATATTGATTCAAAGCTTCAAACAATGATGCAAGGTATTTCCACCATGTTTAAAGAGAGTCAACAAGAGACTAAGAGTGCTATTAAGGAGTTGCAAACACAAATGGGTTCCATGGCTATTGAGTTGAACCAATTGAAGGCGCAAAATAGTGGGAAACTCCTTCTCAACCTATTAACCCAAAAGAGGGTGTCAATGCTATTACGTTGAGAAGCGGTACACAACTTGTGCAACCCGAGGTTACTGATTCGGACAAGGTGGACACACCCAAGGAACCTGTTTTGGAGGAGAAGAATGAGGATTCTTGATAGGGTGTAGAATACATCCTATTTACTATCTATTGTTTATGCTTTCTTTGCTATTTTTCTTGTAAATTATGTATTTTACGCTTGTTTTGAGTTTTGTAGCTACTTTGGAGTCACACGGAGGAAAAGAAGAAGAAATTACTCTATTTGATCCAAAAGGGCAAAATTGTCATTTTAGGGGCGGACACTATCTGGAGCCCAGCCAAGGTTAAGGGGCAACTCTCTTTCGAAGGAGTACTAAAGCCAGGCCCAGCAGAGGTTAAGGGGTTTCCAAGTAGGATAGCCCTTATCTAACAAGTGGGGTGGTCCCTATCCCTGGGGTGTAAATATCCAAATAACCCAACCTATCTCGAGAGTTATTCATTCTTCTCGATAATTGCTTCACCTGAATGAGAGGAAAGAAGAAAAAGGCTGCTTGTGAAGAACCGAAGAACAGTCGAGAAATTGAAATCAAAACACGAGAGAGGCGCAACCATTATTAAGCGGTGTAGAGAAATTGAAGGTTCTTGTAAGAGATCGAGAAACTATGCCGGAGAAATGGAGAGTGAAAGTGAAAGAGCAGAATCGAGAGAGATAGAAGAAATCAGATAAGGGTTTCTTCCAGTTCTTCCCTAAAAGTGGAATTAGGGTTTGTGATGTTTCTGATGTATGAATCGATAGAGGAAGAGGATGGTGGAATTGATGGATTCAAGAACAGAAGGTCAGAGAAATGGGTTTTGAAGAAGATGATGGGATTTGCGATCTCTGCAACAAGGTGATGTTTGAATCGGAAAATACTCTCAAGGGTTCTAGTCGTCGTTGTTTGAGATGGAGATGGGTTTCAGTAATTAATCGATGAGATGGATGAATCGGGAAGTGGTGCTTGTACGTGTAGTCGAATCGGTGAGGACCGTCTTCGAATCGAGAAAGTGAGGAGGAAAGAATTAGACTCGGGAGTGAAAGAGATGGTGTGTTCGATGGATTCTGGTTATTGTTCAAACAACAGATGAAATCTGAGGGTTCTAATTGTTTATGCGATTGAAGAACATAGTTGGGTTGGTCTGAGTTCGATAGAGATGAGAGTGACGCTGTTAATGAAATGGGTATGTGGTTGAGAACCAGTTCATGTGGCTGAAATTGAACCAAACATGGGATGAAACTGCGTGCCGATAAGATGCCGTGTGAATTGTGAACCGATGAAGAAATCAAAGGTGATGCCGTGAAGATGGAATTGTAGATGGAGTCGAAGTGAGTGAACGTGAGGATTGTTGGAAAGAAATTCGGTGGAGTTGTGGGCGATTGAAGCAAGCAAGATGTGTATGAAACGAATGAATGAAACACTAGATGTATGTGTAGGATTTCTTAACAGGGAATGGAGCTAAAATGGCCTGAAATCGGCCTGAGAATCGTCGTAAAAACAGAGGAAACTCTGTGCATTTCTCTGATTTGGTGAGTCGACTCGGTGTCGGAAGTGACCGATCCAGACGGGTCAGATGAGCGATCCAACTCACCCCAGTTAGACCAGTCAGCCGATCAAGACACTAACTCAAGCTGACTCGGTGGCTGACTCTACTCCTTTGACCCGGTTGACTAACGTTTGACCTGTTTGACTGTTATCTCTAACGGCGCCGTGACGGAATATTCCTTTGACGGAGAAGAAGATTCCGGTGACTTTTCCGGCTGCATTCCGTCCATAATACCAGTTTTCCGGCGAGCCAAAAAATCCAGAATTTTCTATGGACTTCTCTCATGGGTGTGAAGACTTGGACTAGGAATTGGATGGAGAATTGGGCTCAAATTTGGAAAGAGAAGATGGAAGATGAGAAAGACTTGAATTTGGAAATTGAATTGCTAAAGGAAAAGGGTTCTATTCCTTGGAAGATTTGGAGAATATTGAAGCCTATAAATAGAGAAGTTTTCTACATCTTTTACACACATCTCTACACACACAACATTCTCTTTTCTTTATTCTTTGTGTGAACTCCTTAACATGAGTAGCTAATTTTATTATTGATTGAGGATGAATTCTAGTTCTTAATATGATTTAAGTTTTTGTTTTCAATTCTATCTTGAAGTTTTTCACATAATTATCGTTTGTTTTTACTAATAGGAATGATCTTAATGACATTCATGATTGATTGATAGATTGTTTGGGTGGCCAACTAAATTGATTTGTCGGTTTAATCTAAAGCTAGTGAAAGTTAGGGGATAAGTAATCGTTTCTTGACTTTTTACATAAGTAGCAAACACGAGACCTTGCGGAGGGATTCCGTGGAGCAATTGTGTGTGAAAACAACGTTAGCAAGTAGACCTTGATCTAAGAGTCCAACTACTAATATTGACCTAATAAGTTCATAAATCTTAATGCGTTTATTTAAATTACATCTAGAGTGATCTACTACTAGGTGGTTTGGTAAATAGAATCCAGTGAAGTCGAGAACTTCCGTATCCGGTGATACAAGGGATTTTGGGGCTAGCTAAGCGGACTGCTATCCTACGGTTGGTGATAATCATGACTAATAACATGTGGATGGAAAACATAACTAGAATCATTGTTTTGCAACGAAGAATGATTCCTTGATCTTATCTCTCTTATTGATTTCAACTTTATCTTTTAATTGCTTTGTTTATTTTCTTTTGCTTTATACATTCCCCCCTTTTGTGACAATTTTTACAACTAGAATCTCTTGCTCCTCGTGGGAACGAACTTGACTTCCATTATATTATTTTTAATTGAGTGGAAATAAGATATTAATTTGATTGCACCTACGACACGCATCAATTCTCCCCAAACTTCTGAGGTACCTATTCCTAACTCTAAAACTACGGTTTCTACTTATGTTCCTCCTTTACCTTTTCCTCGCAGATTTGCAAGTTCTAAGAAGGCGGAACTAGAAAAGGAGATTTTAGACGTTCTTAAAAAGATCCATTTGAACATACCACTCATTGATGCTATCAAGCAAGTTCCAAAGTATGCAAAGGTGTTGAAGGACTTGTGTACCAACAAACAAAGACTCAAAGGTAATGAAGTGCTTAGTGTGGGGGAGAATGCTTCGGCAATCTTACAACACAAACTCCCACTTAAGTGCAAGGATCCGGGTAGTTTTGACATTCCCGTCACAATTGGTAACACTACATTTAACAAAGCTATGTTGGATTTAGGTGCATCCGTTAATGTTATGCCTGCGTCAATGTATAATTCAATTGATCTTGGTCCTCTTAAAAAGGCTGAAATTGTATTGCAATTAGCCGATCGCTCTAATGTCTACCCAATGGGTATTGTTGAGGATGTTCTTGTGCAGGTTAATCAACTTGTATTTCCAGCTGACTTTTGTGTGTTAGAGATGGATGAAGGTTCACCGGACTCGTCTCTTCCATTGCTTCTTGGGCGTCCCTTCATGAAAACGGCGAAAACCATAATTGATGTGGATAAGGGAACGTTGACCATGGAGTTTGATGGAGAAACAATACGTTTCAACATTTTAGAGACGATGAGATATCCTAGTGATGTCCACTCTTGTTTCTCCATTGATGTTATGGATTTATTGGCACAACAAATATTTGAATTAAACGGTGATGATGCTTTGGAAACCGTGTTAACTACATCCATGGATAATGGTGTAGAGTGTGGTAATGAAGTCAAGGAAGCCCTTGGTGATCTTAATTCACTACAAGGATGCCCGGAAACTCATAATATCTCTTTTATTTCTTTACCATGCAGTGATGAAAAGCTTGTACCTTCAATTATTAAATCTCCAAAGTTAGAATTGAAACCTCTTCCCGACCACCTTAAGTACTTGTACTTGGGTGATAATGAAGAGTTACCTGTGATTGTTTCTAATAAGCTTAATGATTTACAGGAGAAAAAACTTCTAAGGGTGCTAAGGAAGTACAAGACGGCCATAGGATGGACAATCGCCGATATCAAGGGTATAAGCCCTGCCGTTTGTATGCACAAAATTCGTTTGGAGGATGATGCAAAGCCTAAAAGGGACGCGCAACGTCGTTTGAATCCTCCCATGATGGAAGTTGTAAAAAAGGAGATACTCAAGCTTTTGGAAGTGGGTGTTATCTACCCCATATCCGATAGCAAGTGGGTAAGCCCGGTACAAGTAGTACCAAAGAAATCGGGTGTGACGGTGGTGGAGAATGATAAGAATGAACTTGTCCCAACTCGTGTGCAAACCGGTTTGAGGGTTTGTATTGATTATAGAAAATTGAATGCCACCACTAGAAAAGATCACTTTCCTTTACCTTTTATTGATCAAATGCTTGAACGTTTAGCTGGACACTCTTACTATTGCTTTCTTGATGGCTATTCGAGTTATAATCGAGATTGTGATAGCCTTGGAGGACCAAGAGAAAACCACTTTCACTTGTCCTTTCGGTACTTTTGCTTATAGAAGGATGCCTTTTGGCTTATGCAATGCTCCGGCTACTTTTCAAAGGTGTATGGTAAGTATCTTTTCGGAATATGTTGAAAACATAATCGAAGTGTTCATGGATGACTTTAGTGTCTTTGGTGATTCTTTTGACCTTTGCTTGAACAATTTGTCTCTAATCCTTGAACGATGTGTTGAAACAAATCTTGTGCTAAATTGGGAGAAGTGCCATTTCATGGTAACTCATGGCATAGTTTTAGGCCATATAATATCTTCTAAAGGCTTGGAAGTCGATAAATCTAAGATAGACCTTATTCGTGCTCTAACCCTCCCACTACGGTGAGGGAGATACGTTCGTTTCTTGGTCATGCAGGTTTTTATCGTAGGTTCATCAAGGACTTTTCCAAGATAGCATCACCACTTTGTAACTTATTGCAAAAAGATGTGGTTTTTAACTTCGATGAGAAATGTATGGCGGCATTCAATCGTTTGAAAGAACTTTTGATTTCAGCCCCTATCATTAAACCACCGGATTGGAGTAAGCCTTTTGAGCTCATGTGTGATGCAAGTGACTATGCGGTTGGTGCGGTGCTTGGGCAACGTGTGGGGAAGCTTCCTCATGCTATTTATTATGCTTCTAGAACGTTAAATGAGGCCCAACAAAACTACACAACCACTGAAAAAGAGTTATTAGCCATTATTTTTTCTTTAGAAAAGTTTCGCTCTTATCTAATTGGTACAAAAGTTGTTGTCTTTTCTTGCTTACAAAGAAAGAGGCGAAACCGAGGCTCATACGGTGGATTTTACTCTTGCAAGAGTTTGATATTGAAATCAAAGACAAGAAAGGAATTGAGAACACCGTTGCGGATCACTTGAGCCGACTTTCTTTGTGGACAAGGAGACTATCCCGTTGCGTGAAAGTTTCCGGATGAGCAACTTTTCTCAATTGCTTTTGGAGAACCATGGTATGCCGATATTGTCAATTACTTAGTTTCTAAACAAATCCCAAAGAACTTGTCTCGTCTTTGAGAGGGACAAACTTAAGAGGTTAGGGAACCAATACATATGGGATGATCCATACTTATGAAAACATGGTAGTGACCAAGTAATACGAAGGTGCGTTCCTGAATCCGAATTTAACTCTATCTTGTCTTTTTGTCACTCTTATGCTTGCGGAGGACATTTTGGGAGTAAGACAACCGCTCACAAGGTACTTGAAAGTGGTTTTTATTGGCCAACTTTATTTAAGGATGCACATATATTCTGTACAACTTGTGATAGGTGCCAAAGAACCGGCAATCTAGGTGCCCGAAATCAAATTCCACAAACTTATATTCAATTTATTGAAGTTTTTGATGTATGGGGTATTGATTTTATGGGGCCTTTGTCAACTCCCATGGGAATTTTTATAACTTACTTGCGGTTGATTATGTCTCGAAATGGGTGGAAGCTAAGGCCACCCCTACTAATGATTCTAAAGTGTTTTGAGATTTGTGCAAGCTAATATTTTTGCAAGGTTTGGAATTCCAAGAGCCATAATTAGCGATGGGGGTTCTCACTTCAAAAACAGGATTCTACAAAGCTTGTTGTCGAAGTACAATGTGTCGCACAAGATTGCAACACCTTATCATCCCCAAACCAATGGACAAGCCGAGGTGTCTAACCGGGAGGTGAAATCCATTCTAGAAAAGACGGTGAACCCAACGAGGAAGGATTGGAGCATGCGACTTAATGATGCTTTGTGGGCGTATAGAACCGCATATAAAACACCTATTGGGATGTCTCCTTTTAGGCTTGTGTATGGTAAACCTTGTCATTTACCCGTGGAAATTGAGCATAAGGCGTTTTGGGCTATTAAACAATGCAATATGGAGATGGATGGGGTGGGGCTGGAAAGCAAAGGAAGTTACAACTCCAAGAGCTAGAGGAGCTTCGCAATGACGCATTTGAAAGTTCGCGAATTTATAAGGAAAAGACGAAATCATTTCATGATAACATGATTTCTAAGAAACAATTTTTCATTGGGCATAAAGTGCTTTTGTTTAATTCTCGCTTGCATTTATTTCCGGGTAAATTAAGGTCACGATGGATCGGACCTTTTATTGTTACTAATGTGTTTTCTCATGGTGCAGTGGAAATTGTGAGTAGCATAGCTACGGGGAAAGAACTTAAAGTTAATGGGCACCGGTTGAAACCATATTATGAGAATTTCACTTCAAGTGGTGGAAGGAGTTAACTTTGTGGATGTACTCTCTGGAGGAGTCATAGAATGCAAGGAGATAGTCGGGCTGATGACTTTAAACCAAGCGCTAATTGGGAGGCAACCCAAAGGATGAGTATTTCTTGTCTTGTTTTGTTTTTACTTTGTTTTTGCTGATTTCTTGTTAGGATTTCCCACCTTGACTTAATTTGGACGATTCAATTTACATTGAGGACAATGTAAAGTTTAAGTGTGGGGGAGTGGTTTACGTTGTAAATTTTTGCAATTTTTCAACTTTTTTGTGAACTAGTGAATAAGAAAACTCCAACTTGTAGTTAGTTTAGAGTCACATAGTATACATGTCGCTAAGATTACATTGAGAATCTCACACTAGTGATCGAACTTAGAGATGACGAGAGAACATGATCGGGTTTCTTAATTGTATGAGAGTTAAAGTTGGATTTAACCATGCCGGTGGCAAATAAGGTGCAGACTGAATTTGGTATTAGAACAAGGTGATCCCCTATAGTGGAGACTACCCATGTTACATAATGTGAGGCACCAACCTTCAATTCTTTGTACTGTCTAAATTTGTGCTTTTAGAGTGTGTGTCACCGTACGTAAATTAGGGCAGAATGGTGAGCTGTCCAACTTCCCACCATAGAAGCACTATTTTGATCTCTTGAGTGCTATTTTTATCAACCATGTTGGTGACATCGAATTGCTAACTTACATACCACTTGTGATCTTGTTCGCATTAGCACCATCCACCTTATCTCTCTACACCAACGGGTCCATAGAAACACCATCATCATCAACAAGAGGAGCATCACAAATTCGAAGGAAAGTTGAACACGTTCGAGGTTTACAAGCAACGGTACGAGAAATGGGCAGATTTGATTTGAGTAAAGCAACAAAAACGGGGAGCGAATTTTTTATAAGTTGAAGACTATTATACAAGAGTGGAAATTATTAAGGATGAGAATTAGAAGTCTATGATATCAAGACATATAAGTTGTGAAGATTCAAGCGGTAAAGTACTTATACCATGGCATTGTACTTACATTTTTATTTTATTTGTATTTTACTTTCTCTTGTCTTAAAAAATAAAAAAAAAAAAAAAAAAAAAAGAAAAATGGAAAAAAAAATAGAAAAAAAAGAGAAAAAAAAGAGAAAAAAAAGAGACAAGAGAAAAATGTTTAGGTTTGTTAATAGTTTTTATTATTTTGTTTTATTTTTATTTTTTTATTTGTTTTATTTCTTATCTCAAAAAAAAAAAATATATATATATATATATATATATGTTGGGTTTGTATAGTTTGTTTTTAGTTTTGTATTCTTTCAGTAAAGCCTATGGAAAGAAGGAATATCTATAATGAAGTTTCAAGCGACAAGGAATTTGAGGAAAGAATCATATTGTCAAGATTCTACGAAATTCGAGAGTTATCATCAAGAGTTGAAGACCGAAGACGAAGATGAAGACACCGATAGAAGACCGAAGACGTTTCTATGGATGTTTGTGAGAGTGGTGCTAATGCACGAACGGATACACGATAAGTAAGCATATTCCCACCTTCGTTAAATGGTTGATTTCCTTTGAAGAGATCGTCAGAAAAATGGGTTTTCAAAAATATATAAAAGATGTGGGTTTTCAAAATATTTCGGAGGGTTTTGCCTTCCTACCATTCAACGTGTCTCAGGATTCTCTCTTCATTCCAACCTGGACACATGTGTGACCCATAAAGATTTTATTATTGAGAGCAATTTCATAAAACCCTTTCTTGTGAGGCGAGTCGAGACTTTTGATCACTCCGAACCCGAATTTTTGTCGAGAAGGGATGGTTATTTCTCTCTCAACTTTTAAGAATGAGATTGTGTTCATTTATGTGTCTAACTTCTTATGACTAGTGTGCAGAATTTCTATGTCTTCTTAGTGTGTTGGATGCTATCATTACGGAGAACTAGTAAGTTGGAAATATAGGTTTTGTGGGTATATCTCTAGTAAACCCTCACGAGACTACCTGGCCTGGATTAACTTTGCTAAGAACCGCTGTGCCAGCCTCGGCTTCGCTATGAATTCAACCGAGCCCTGGGCCTGAGCTAGGCCTGTTTTTATTTGGCCAAGCCGGACCAGGCCCAGACTAGCCTGTATTATTTTGTACTCACAAAAAGTAAATTAGGTGGGAGGGATGGGATTCGAGGTTGGAAACATTTGGTACAAGAGGAACCAACTTACCTAGTGTCATTTCGTGATTGCATTTTGCAGTGAAAAAAATAGAATTATTGTGAAACTAATTCTTATTTTCTGAAATTAATTGCACTTGTTACTGGAGAAATTTTAGCAAGCTTGAGAAATTTTTAGGAAATATGTGTTGTTTATGAAAGGTAAGTAAAAAAAGGAAATAGAAGGAAGATGATACATATGGGTTGTTTATGGAATGTAAGTAAATAAATTGATATTTATACCTTAATTAAATTTCAAACGATATTAGGTGCATATGTTGACTTCGCGACCTTAATTAACTATGCCTTAATTTAAATAGAGGTATTTTTTTGGTAAACTGAAATTAACTTCAAGATTACTTAAGAGAAAATAACGGGAATAATCAATGAATATGTTATATATATAGGGAAAATTTGAACAAATTTTTGTAGTGTAAAATATAGAGGAGGTAAAGAGGCAAAGAGATGTTTCCATTAATAAGCATCATCAGGTTACATGGAACAATATCCTATATATACATGTAGGAAGTAAACTCTAGATACTATATTGGGCCGCACATCTATGGGCTACAAGCCCTACAACAATCCCCCTTGTGCGGTCCAGTAGAACTCCGTTTGTAGTGCTTCACGTATAATGCTTCGAATGTAGGTCTTCGAATTCGATCTGTTGCATATGATCACTTTGCTTCGTTGAAGTTGACTATTTGCTTCACAACTCCTAAGGCAGAAAATCCTCGTGGGAAAGACAGTAGCCTTAGCTGGGAAATTATTTCCCGTGTTTGTTGTTGGCTCATTAAAAACCTTGTCGAGTAACAAAACCCTGTGTGAAAAAGTAACCTCGATGAAGGAAAAGAGTTCAACACACCATAAGATGCCCCCCCGATGTCAGACAATTTCGTTAGTCTAATGCAGTCAGAAGGAGTTTATCACACTTTAATTTGGTGACTTGAATGTTTATAAGACCATGTTGTTGATTCTGGAAGTTACGTTGCTTAACACACTATCTCGTTTCATTTCTTTGATTCAGATATTGTCAGTAATATCAATACGATCTTTATGTCTTCAATGTTCAACATACTTGATACTTAGTGTTGTCTCACTAAAAAACCTTGTCGAGTAACAAAACCCTTTGGGAAAAATTATTCTCGATCGAAGGGAAAAAGAGTACAACACAGCTTCAATTTCGAAGTAAAATATGTCGACATCATATCCTTGGATCCTCCCCCTGATGTCGGCATCTCCTCCTGATTACTTTCAGAGTTGTTCCAGACGGTTTCTTTAGTCATGTATTTTTCGAAGCTGAATATTGGTAATGAATTAGAAAATAGTCTACCATATCTCCCCATGATTACTTTCGTTGGAGAAGAGATTATTGTTCCTTCATAATCAACAACTTTTGGATTGCACTTTCATTAGCATTCCTTTTTATGTCTTTGCAGGGATAAAAACAAATTTATGTCAATGGTTACTTTTATGTACATGATTATGTTCATTATACCATTCCAATGACGTTGCGTTGGCGCTGAGCTATATCTAGCTAACAATTTCACTGAGGATGTAACATTTGGTCGAGTACATTATGCTAAGTACAATGATGCGTCTATTATACTTAGATAAGGAAAGTTCATCTCCCGACCCAACTTCGTCATCTTCCTTTAGACGAATTGGTCATTTATGTACATTTGAAACTCGACTAATCATGGGAGTTCTAGCAGCATGCACGTCCTTGTTAAATTGCCTGACAATGAACATATGCAAACTTGTGGAATAATATACCACAAGCTCGGTCTTCTAGTTTAGAACATACATAAGATCGATATTTCCCCGGATTTTCATCTCAAATTCCGATTTTAAATAGCTTATAAGATCTCTTATTCCATTAAGAGTACTTATCATGTACATACCGTCGACATGGATAGCTATTAATTCGAATCAAGAACTTATTTAATAAGCATGGCATGAAACCTTACTTGTTTATCCCTTCCCAATCAAATAGTCACTTAGATGGGTATACCACATCCGCCTGATTATTTAAATCAATAAGTGAGTGTTCCCTTGTAACTGCAAACACACTCCGTGGTTTAGAGTCATTCGACTTGGGATGCAAAAGGTCATCATGCACTTTTGCAAATATCTTTGAGTTTAAATCTCCAGAGATATAACCACATCTACTATGTTTCAAGTTCTTTTGAAACTACCAAGTAAAGTAATTAACTGAACATTATGATGTTCAAAAGAGTAAGCGATCCAGGGGTTTGTGAGAAACCTCGGGCCACAAGGTGATTCTTTATAATTTAAGACCTAATTACACTAGGTTGGTTAGCACTACCACACCAAATACCCGTATATTTGTCAAAGAACTAAGTTCTACCTGGATTGCGGTAGGCCAAATATGCTATTTATTTGAAATTAATCAAAATAAAGCATGGTTCGATCTCATTGTGCTCTACTTGTGGAGAAACTATTTATGGATTATATCATCATTGTGCAAGCATGATCCTTCCATTAACTCATATGCATTCTCATAATCCGCCCGGATTTCATTGTTCTCTATAATCATTTAAAACTTCTGAGCGTCCTCCAGTTTGATTCATGGACATATTCAAAGACAATCTTATGAGATGATTTTTGATGATATAAATAAGTTGTGCCTTACTCACCTACTTCGTTTCTAGGTGAGATTGATCGAACCAAGTGGTCTCTCCAACTTCCTTTATGGAGCCACGGCCTCAACCACACTTCCACTAAGTGTAGTTGCAACACCTTGGTCTATGGTGTATATCCTCTATCGAGGATTTGTAACTTTGCGGTAGGTTTGCATTTGGGCTGGTATGTGTGATCTCATCACTTTAGCAACATCAGTGTACATTAGAAAATCGAATATTCTTTATCACATCACATTTACATTTGTGGAGTACAAGAATCAATATGAGACACAATGGGAACACACCACGACAATTCCCTGTCGTTCCCTTAGAAAATACTTTTCTTATCTCCCCTAACGACAGGGAAGACTGTCTCATTAAAATGACAACTCACAAATCTAACGGTAAGAGATCTCCATCCAAAGGTTTTAAAAAATGCGGAAAATTATTGGGAACTCATTTCCAACATAACTACTTAATAGGTTTTGAAGACCCATCATAGTACGATGTGGAGTCGTAATGGAACATATATAGTGCAACCAAAAATGTTTAAGAACACGAATGTCAAGGCTTAAATCCGATTTACCAACCGGGTGATGTGAGAAAAGGTTGACTAATATTGGGTTCTAAAACGAATTAAGTAAAGATGCATGTAATATTGCATATCCCCAAAACAATAAAAGGTTGGTTGGTACGCATAACCTATTCTTGTGCACCATCTCGTAACCTTTGATGGTAGCCTCTGCGAGACCATTGGGTATAAGGTGCTATATATTGATCCTATTAAACATGCAATATTTATCAAGTCCTTTTGATATAAATTCTCTAGAATTAACAAGGGTGGTGAGCCTTTGCACTTTGCATCGTGTAATATATGCTAGGAGTTTTACAAAAATTAAGCGCATCGTTTGTTGTGAGCAATAAGCGATTCAATGCGTGGAATTATCCACCGTGAGCCATAAATCACTTGAATGGTCCCGCATTCTCGCATGAATATATGTTTACTAACAACACTTTATTTCTTTGAAGAATGAGTCATTTACCATCTCGCATCGCGATTAAAAACAGGTGGTCTCAATCATCGTTTGTTTTACTAAAGAAAGACTTTGTAAAATGAGTGACGTGCTTTCTTGCTCTAGAGCATAATGAGGTGAGGCGATTGCAAATCTAGTAACTTTAGAAATCACTTGATAATGATAGATGTCGTAACTTAGCATTCTATTACTTCATTGTCGTGTACACTCAAATGAAGTGATGCCTAGTGTTAAGTATTTTCAAAACATAACATCATGTCACAACCAATTTGCCTTATGGTTATGTCAAAGTCGTTAGGAATCAATCCCAATCGGTTCATTGCTAGGGTTATTAATATGGATTGGTAATTCAAGTTCCCGTTGATTTACAATTCACTAGATTGACACATTAATTTTCTAAGAATATGCTTCCTTCCACATTCATTAGAAATAATGTATAGATGCAATCAACTCCATTCTCACTGTAAGTTTACAAAAAAAAAAAATAGGTAATAGTTCACGCATGAACACCCTTTGTACTTAACAAGATATGATTATCCCTTTGTATATATAGATCTTAGACATTAAGTCTTGAGAGATTTAATAAGTGGTGTGGCCTTATTACGTAACAAAAGTCAGATTCAACTCAATTACTTTAGAATGAATATATCATTTCATCCAGATATATCTCAAGTGCTTTAGAGAATTTATGTCTCGTGGGAATGATGTGCTTTTCATTCCATAAGGGCGAACATCGATCTAGATCAATTAAATAGTCAATTGGCTAGGCAAACTTCTTTTTGTCATTAAAGTTGATGTCTAAATTATGACATTTCCATGGAAATTGGTTGTTACTATGGTACTCGCATTGCATTGCTTGTACCAATACCGATAAGAAGATTCATTCCCGACTCTTAGGTGAGAATTACATCCTAGCTTCATCATATATTCAGTTGATACCTGTACTTTGGTGTTGTTATTACTAGGGGAAAAATACATCTTTGTCTCATGATATATATATGTTCCTTTTCACATGCTTTATATGAGTCGGTACGTCTAAACCTCATTACTTAGGGGTTCTTTCCATTTTTCAATTTTTGCTACATTTAGCTTAATTTGAGAAATTTCTTTATCTCAACGGCCAAGAGAATCTCACTACACATGTCAACCACTTACTTTAGGTTGAATAGATTACTAAAGATGGTTCTCTTGTTGTTATACTTCAACATATACTGGTTCGTTAGTATCATGGATGAAGTAGAGAAATTGAAATTTTCTGACGCATATCATATTTTGTGAGTTCTTCCACAAAATTTGGAATACATGTGATTTTACTTGCAACGTATCTTTTGAAAATACCGACTCTTAATAATCGAGCCAGTGGATTGCATCCCACGAAACATTTTAAATTTGGAAAGAAAATATCAAGTACACAATAATGGTGATCAAGTACTTCTAAACCCCAAGTAAATACATTGGAATTGAGTTGGTACAACCAATTAAACAAAAGACACCATTCAACTATAGCCAATATCACATTCAAGAGAATAAAATAACACTACAACCAATACTCTTAATGGTCGAGATCAACAATCATAATTTAAATTGACCGTCTATATGATATGGACTTATCCTTCAAAAAAATAATAGAACTAGGCATGTTCTAAAAATAAAAAAAGGACAAATAAATAAAGCCCAAAAAGTATTGTCACATACCTCAAACTTTGTTCTCATTGCATATACACAAAACCGGAACAGGCTTCGTCGCGCACATCCCAAAAACGGGTTAGAATCAGAACAGGGCGCAGTCACACCGGGAGCAGTGCGAGTTGGATCACCGAGTTGGAACGGAATGGATCGAACAAGAGTTGGAACGGGATTTGGATCGTTTGAGTTGGAATGGGACCCGGATCGGTCCGAGTTGAGTAGGACCGAACGGGACCGGACACTTTGTTGGACCGGACAGATTGTTCGTCGTCTTTCTCTTCACGAACAGAGACAGGCGGGTTTACGAAACTCTTCGTTTTAAGTACTTCCCATCCCCCACTTTTCTACACCACCATTTTACACCCATATGTGTCACTCTTATCCACCTTAGATTTCATCCTCACCCTACCCCACCCGAGAAAAACAGGGGGTCCGCTTTTAAAGTGAGCCAATAACACATGGACATATAGGGCCCCTATAATAGGGGTGTAAATTTTTTGGGTATAAAAGTGGGGGATTTCTAGCATTTTCGGTTTTCCACCATAAGCCAACAGATAATTTCCTTTCTGTCAGACGGGATCCCCAACGTCTGGTTCCCTTTCCCTTTCACTTAATTCACAACATGACAAATAATGTTCATGACATCATCAGTGGGCGCATATTGTATTATTATAAAAATCAATCAAATCAATTATTACAGAATTCATCCAATCGAATCAATTGTTACGGAATTCAAAACAATTGCACATACGCATAAATATTATAAAATTCAGATCAATTGGTATAGGTGCATAGACGTAGGTTCTCCGGATCAAGTTAATTTTACACCACCGATTTAACCAATGGATTATGGGATACATAGATCTTGAAGAGAGACATATAAATTTAATTTTCACCACGCATTTAATAACATTATATAGGCGGAAATCAAAAATAAGGAAGGGAAAAGAAAAAATAGATCCAACTTAGCTGATTTGATTCCAGCAATTTTAACATTAGCTTGACGATCTGCGTTGATGTAAATCATCCATGTAAAATAAAAAAATCTAGTTTTGCGGAATAGCTTCGTGCATGATAACGTTTTGTAGTGGAAAATATAGAGGAGGTAAAGAGGCAAAGAGATGTCTCCATTAATCAGCATCATCAGGTTATATGGAACAATATCCTATATATACATGTAGGAACTAAACCCTAGATACTATATGGCCGCACATCTATGGGCTACAATCCCTACAACACAAATTTAATTATGTAGCTAGAAACTTTCATCAAATTTCCGTTTTTATACTTATCTATAAATACACAAACCTGCCTATCTTTTAGAGACGGAGGGAGTAAGTTTTATAAAACTCTATAATTATAGCCAGGATTAAAATCTAAATCATAATTATTTACTTCCTAATATAATTGAGTGTGATCATTAAGCGTATAAAGTGATGCAGATAAGTGGTCGAGGGGTCTATAGTGTTGTGTTACATCATGGGATCGAATCAATCCCCAATAAATGTTTTTTAGGCTAAATAAAACTAACGTTTAACTATATACAGGCGGGCCAGGATGGACCAGGCCCAGGCTAGTCTGGCCTTTTTGACACCTCTATTGTGAATACAAAGAAAACACCCTTCATTTATTAGTCAACTTCTTATTGACTATTGATACTGGCCAGAGTGTTAGCTCTCCAGGGGATAGTTAGCTGGTGTTCAGTATCTACATGCTTCAATTTTTTCAAGAACAATAGATTATCTTGGATTCTAGGTAAGGAAAATCTTGTTAGAACATCAAGTATCTTCTTCGACAAACTGAAGATGGTGAATACAATTCACCCATTTAGACCTATGTAAATCACCGTGTTAGTTTAATGAGAATTCTTTTGCCTAGTCTGTGTAGAATAACTGTTTTTGTTGTATACTAAATCATCGTGGCATCGTAGAAATTTAGTTTTGCCTGTATTGTAAGTCACATTGTATTGAGCATTCCTCATTATGTATTTTTAATGGATTCATAATAAAGTATCATTTGCTTATAAACTGTAATGACTCGGATTGTTCCATAATTCAAAGAATCAAGAAATCTATACATTTTTTCTTTATTACCATTTTCCAAATCAAACAGAATATACATTACAACATATTTCTAACTAAGTAAAACAGAAAATAAGACAGCAAAGAAAATTATAAATTGGAGATAGTCTTAAATCTCCCCGAGGCATGATACATGCTGTCTTGGTTTGCTCTAGATCCATTATGCATTGAATAAGCTATTGTGATTTGTATAGGTCAACATACCGTTCTTTCTTCTTAAAGATTTCACCCCACCTTCAATTTCCTCCCCCATCTCAGGGTGTTGGGAATTTTATATCTGTAGTGCTTTCTTCTTAATGATTTAACCCCGCCTTCAATTTCCTCCCCCATCTCAAGGTGTTGGGACTTTTATATCTGTATCAGTGAACGTAATCAAATTGATAGTTGTGGTCCTTGTGGATGCGCTTTAAAGTTATGCAAGATTCGGCTAATTTATAATGAAAATGCATGAGAGATAATAATGTTGAAGACCCATAAGATATCCATGTTCACCCTAATGCACCATAATGTGTGAGCTAACTCCATCCACATTTATTTCATGTTGTTGTTAAAGAGTCTTCAGATTTGAGAGTCGCCCAAATATTCATTCACACTATGACATGCATCATGTCCATTGTTGGATCATGATGCGGATTTTGAGCCACTAAATAGATTATGAATCCACTAAATAGATTTTTGTTCAGGATTTTGAGCCACTAAATAGGTCGTCAAATTATGGATAGTGTTCTTATTGCAAATGAATGTTTAGACTCCAGAATTAAAGCTAAGAATCAAGGGCATTATTTGTAAGATAGATCTGGAGAAAGCATTTGATAATGTCAAGTGGGATTTTCTTGATAAAGTTCTTTCTAAAATGGGATTTGGTGTTGTCTGGAGAAAATGGATTGGTGGCTGTGTCAGAAGAGTTCCCTTTTCAGTTCTCGTCAATGGCAGTTCTTGCGGTAAATTCTCTAGCCAAAAAGGCCTTCGTCAAGGTGACCCGTTATCCCCATTCCTTTTTCTTCTTGTATCGGAAGTCCTCACTACCATGTTTTCTAAAATTCTGCTGATTTGGGATGGCTTGGTGGCTTTCAAGTTCGCGATAATGGAACAAAAATAAGCCATCTTCAGTTCGCTGACGATACGCTTGTATTTCTTGACGCTGATATTAATCAAATAAGAATGCTCAAATACAACCTCCTTATCTTCGAGTATGCTTCTGGTTTGCGCACCAATTTCAGTAAATGTAATCTCTTTGCGGTGGGAAATGTAGATAACATGGATCTACTGGCTTCAATTCTTGGTTGTTCAGTGGCGGCATTCCCGACTATCTATTTGGGTCTTCCATTAGGTGACAAAGCTCTTTCTTGCAACAAATGGGACAAGGTGTTGGAGATTTGCAGAGGGAGACTTGCATCATGGAAAAGTATTTCTTTGACTAAGGCAGGTAAGCTTACTCTAATTAGAAGTGTGCTTGCAAGTATTAGGTTTATTATTTTCTCTCTTCATGTGCCCAAGTTCGTTATATCAAAAATTGAAAAAATAATTAGGGATTTTCTTTGGCACGATTCTTCCAATAGAAAAAAACATCATTGGGTTGGTTGGAAGAAGATTTGTAAACCTTTTAGACATGGTGGTCTTGGTATTCGTAGTCTTAGGGCCATGAATAGAAGTCTTCTTATGAAATGGTGGTGGAGATTAGGAAAGGAGGAAAATGCTCTGTGGTCCAAAATCATTAAGGAAAAGTATGGCTTGGAAATTGGTGGTTGGAGAACCAAACGGTAAATACTACTCATGGTGTAAGTATTTGGAAGCAAATTGGGTCCAGTAAAAGATGAATTCTTTGAGAACATTCAATTTAAAATTGGTAAAGGGGATAAAATTAGAATATGGGAAGATAAATGGTGCATTGACGGCTCTTTAGCCGGTCACGTGTCCTAACCTCTACAATACTTCTATATCAAAAAGTATTTCTATACAAGAGGCTTATTGTGTCGGCGCTATGGGTTTTAATTGGAAGTTGGGTTTTAACTCATGCAAGATTCAATGAGACCTGAAATCGTGGAGTTGTTTGTGTTGTTCTCTAAATTAGACTCCATTGTTTTTATCAGGATGAAGATGATTCTTTAGTGCGGATTGGTAATAATTCGGAGTTTTTACGGTTCGATCCGCTTATCAAAAGGCTACTTCTGAAATTGATTCCACGGACTTTCCTTCTAAGAAGATTTGGTCTCATGATTGGCCTCATAAGGTTGCTTTCTTTTTATGGCAATGCGTACTAAATAGGCTCCCAACTACGGATAATTTGCATAAGAGAAACTCGGCGGTGGTATCTTCCAGTGGTAACAACATCGTTAACATTTGCTGCCTTTGTAAGTCCACTCGAGACGAATGCCCACCTTTTCCTAAACCGCTCCTTATCTAACCAAATATGGAGATTTTTTGGTTTGGAAGCTAACAGATCCATCGATATCACTTATTCCTCTTTGGATCTTATCAAGAATTGGTCAACGTCTCGTTTATCGGTTCGTGGTAAGGAAATATGGAAACGTGCCCGGTTGCAACTGTTGGATTCTATGGAATGAGAGGAATGATAGAACTTTCAATAACAAGGAAAAAAAAAGTGGAAGAGCTGATTATTGATATTAAACTGAAAGTCTTTCAATGGGCCAGATATTCATTATGTATGTCGGGTATAGCGGTTGCGGATGTCATTCCTAAATGGAAGGAATTGTTCTTTGACCTCTCTTAGTTGGTCTTTTTCTTTTTTTTGGGTTTTTGGCTTTTTGTTGCCTTGGTTAAGTAGGAGTCTTTTTCTGCTTGTGCTGTCGTCAGTCTTAAGTCCTTTGTTGGTTGAGTTTTGCTACTGGGTTCTTTTCCTGGTATGCGCTCTTTATTCTAATAAATCTTTTCTTTATCGAGCAAAAAAAAAAAAATAGATTTTTGTTCAAAATATGCAAATATTGAATAACTGCATCACCAAGCAGATTTCAGGGCACAACGAATTATGGGTGCCGGGCATAATTTGGGTCTTTACCAAGGATATTTCAAGTGATTAAGCAAACTTCGAGCTAATGGACAAAGTTTAGGTCCACAAACAAATAGAGATCGTGCTGCATGGGGGACATTGGGTAATGCGGTAAATATTGAGTCACAGTGGCGGTTTTGAGTCACACAAATCACAACTCACGAGCCAGTTTTTAATTTACAATGCATATGCACGTTTACAAGGCAAATTTTTGGGCAGGATGCATATTTTGGTTCACTAAAGCAAATTATGGGTTAAAAAGTAGAATTTTGTCGGGGTGATTTTGGAATATTTTTTAAATTCGAGACGGAATATTTTAAGAAAAAATGGGTCATTTGTCCAAAAAAATTTAAAACACGGTTCAAATGGACAAGTAAAAAAAAATACGGGTGAAATAGCCAAAAAAAAATAGCAAGGATGGCTGGATTCATCAAAGCTTATACTTAAAAAATAGCAAGGATGAATTTGGATGCATCATGTGTAAAAATAAAAATAAAAAAATATTTGAAAATGGACAGGATGGCTAGTTACATCCTGCCATTTTTAAATTTTTGTCCATTTATGATATCTTTTAATTTTTGGCTATTTAAACAGTATCAAAACCTAAGTGTCTTTTTCACCCAGAAATTGTTGATTTTGGTCTTTTTGACCAATTTTGTGATATTTTAAATCCGAGACAAATCTTAAGACAGGGATTCTCCTGATAAAATGTGAGTCATGAGGCAAAATTCCAAAGAAAATACAAATATTGGATCACAAGAAAAACACGCTGTAGTGAGCCAAATTTTTCGGTGTAGATTTTCAGTCACAACAAAAATATTTATTGCACAGATGCAATATTCATGCCTACGTGGAGCATTAAGAAAATTTTGCATCGGAACTCGAAAGGCAAACTTTTAGCTTGGCAATTTTTTTTCTAAAACAAAGAAAATTTTTGGAGTGTTACCAAGATTTTGGTTTACAAGGTAAATTCGAAGTTAAATGACAAACTTTAAGTTACACGATAGAGAATTGGATCAGATCAATGAGTAAAAGACTAAAAGTCACTCTGTAAAATATGAGTGACGAGAAAAATTTGAGCCACAGGGTAAAATTGTTAAGAAAATGTTCGATATCTGGCCAAGATTGGCGTTGTAATGGTAAACTACTAAACTTTAGATGGTTGGACAAATTTGAAGTTGCATCGCATGTTTTGAGCCACATGGCATATGTGTTTGGGTCACCAAATAACCATCCTGCAGTTATATGAGCACAGGACCACTTGCATAATCTCAACAATTGACCCCAAATGGGAACCCATACAGTGCATACACTCGCAACAACCTAACAGTAACAGCCACGCGGGTAGATAACCATAACATACTACATGGCATAATCAAAAACTGTTGGAATTTTTGAATAGAAATATGAATAGGTGTGTCCACTCACTTGAGTCTTTTTAGTGTCTTATCCCAAGGAATGTGACTCTCCATTAAGGGTTGTGACTCTTCATGAAAGGACTTCTCCAAGAGTCACCTCTAGCCTATATAAACCCCACTCATTCTCCATTGCAAATATATGTTTTTAGAGTCATAAATCTAGTACTAGAAATTTAAGAGTTTGCATGTGTCTTCAAGAGTTAAAGAAGAGTTTGTGCTACATCCATTCGCGTTCGTTGTTCGGTGTTATCGAAGTCTTTGCGAAAAACATCGAGGTATTGTTGAATGTTGGAGGCATATGCCGCTAAATCAGAATATGACATTATATACGGGGCATCAAATGTCTTAAGCAAAGAGATTACTCGCCTTATACACCCAAGTGAGTCTGTTTAAGTTTTGTGATTGATCATCTCTTTTCTATCATTCTTTTCTTGTTTGTTGTTGGTATTCTTTTGTTGGGAATATATTTTTAAAACATAAATGTATTCCCAATTAATATCTTATTTTTTTAAAAGTTAGAATTTAGTCTTTATTAAAACAAATTAATTTTTGGTATAATTAATTTGACCGTTTCATTTTTGTGGTTTTAATGGTGTTAATTACACCATTATAGCTATGAGAGTTTCATATTGTGGAGTTAATGGTGTTAACTACACCATAATAATCTTTGATTAAATTGTGTTTAAACCTTTTAATATAAAATCGGACTTTGGTTGGAAAAATAAGAGAGAGTTGAGTTTTTCTTTATGTTGTGTGTTTTCAAAAGAAATATTTTTTTTGAAAGAAAACAATGTGTGAGCATCATTTGTTTTCTATTAGAGATTCTGAGCAAGAATGAAGTGTAAAAGTTCCACATCCTCTCACCGTGCAAGAGTGATTGTGTAAGAGATTGAACTCGGCTGTTTTATCCTGGGGACGACGCGACAACGATGAACTGCTTGCACAATCTTGGGCAGAGCCGCGAAACGTCTTAAAAAATAAGAGAGAGAGTTGAGTTTTCTTTATGTTGTGTGTTTTCAAAAGAAATATTTTTTTGAAAGAAAACAATGTGTGAGCATCATTTGTTTTCTATTAGAGATTCGAGCAAGAATGAAGTGTAAAAGTTCCACATCCTCTCAGTGCAAGAGTGATTGTGTAAGAGATTGAACTCATTTGTTTTATCCTGGGGACGACGCGACAACGATGAACTGCTTGCACAATCTTGGGCAGAGCCGCGAAACGTCTTAAAGAAAGCGACCTAGTCCGCGACTCAGCCATAACGTTATTTATTTCGTGTTTGATTTTATTTGTTGTGCAGGCATAATCCGGCAATTGATTCCAACAATTTTAAGACGTTCTATTCTGCCATACGAATCAAAAGAAACGATTGCCGAAACGCGATAAGTATCATTGTTTTATTTCGTTTTATAGAATTATAACTTGTATAATTTTTCTCTAGCGATTGAATATGATGCTTGAGATTTTGGGTTACTCTATACCTAAAATTAATTATTTGTCTAATATTGATGGACTAGGATTTTAACATGGTTAGATTTTTTTCTTTATGAAATTTTTAACATAAGAAATTATTGTTGATGATAAATGAATGTTTTTTAACATGTTGTTGAATTTTATGTGCATCTCTTTAACTATAAAGAATTGGGTCAAAATTTTTTTACTAGATATACTAGACATCATGAGGATCATCCATGTCAAATTTCAGATTTTTTGGAGTCTAAAAAGTATTTTTAGAGTATTTTACAAAACTGCATAACGTTGCTGAAAATTTATGACGGGTCGAAATTTAATCCTGATTAATTTTTGTTTTCTGATCTTTGTGTTGATATTTTGGGTTTATGGGTAAGATGAAACTTGTAAATCATGAACTTATCTTCAAAACCCATTTTGAAATTTCCTGTTTGGATTTTTAGTTTGAAAGATGTGGTGATTTCGAAATTGTTGTGTATGTATGTCAAAATAGGAGACATGATACTTGAGATTAGAGATTAGAGATGTAAGAAATTACATTAAAATTCATGTTTTGATTCTAGTATTTCATACTCTTGTTTTGGTAATGAAAAAGAAGATTATTGTTAGCAATCAAACTAGAACACATATGTTTGATAAAATGCTTGATAGAGAGTTGTAAATATATGATGTTATAACTATAGAACTTTGAATCTTTGTTTGAAATTTAAGAGAAACTTGGAGTACTATATTTTAATTGATTTTTTAAGTAATTATGTAAGTGCATACCTTACTTATTTTTGGTTTCGAATGCTCACATGTGAATGATTGTGACAGGTGCATGAGAATTCACCTACTTGAGCAAGTTTTTATTTTCTAATGAAATAAAAATTTCGGGTTATTAATCGATGTGTGGAGCAATGGGGTTGCTGATTTCTTTGTTGGTGTGCAAAGAGTGGACAATGGTTTATAACCAATTGAGCTTTAAAAGCAATTGAGGTATGGTTGATGAACTATTTGTAGTTATTGTAGTGATCAAATAATGGCATTCTAAATTGAATAAATTGATTGTTCAATCTTAGAATAAAATTTTTGGAAACAAGATATTGAGAATTATTGTGTATGACAATAAACATGTGACTCATATAAGTTTGGAACTTATGAGATATAATTTGATATGAAACCAAAACCGAAAGAATCAGAAACCTAGTCAAAACAAATGTGAATATCAACTCTCACCAAGAAATGAACATACTATTGTTTATGAAGTTATTTGATATTATTGCACGGCATTGCAAGGATATCAAATGTTATTAACAACGCTTTTCAAGCTATGTTAATGTGAATTATGGATACGGTGAGAGGTTGGTATATATTGGTTTACACCATATTTGTTTTGATAGGTTATGGTTCAAAGTTTGGACCAAATTGTTTGAAAGAAAGTGGTGGTGAGATATACTCAAATCACTAGGATTTTCGGTCTTGGTACGATCTCAAAGTTTACTTTGGGTAGAACAATCTTGTTAAATATTGCATACTTCCGAAATGAGCGAGAATTTAGTTTCCGCATATCTTGTTATAAACAAGATTGATATTAGAAATTTGTTGAATTTGATCATTGCACTAGTACAAATAATATGTTATAGATAAAATGTTTGAGCATAATATTGCAATTTTATCATAACATGAATTGAATTTTGAATATTTGAATTTATGAGATTTTGTCATGCTTTTAAGAAATCAATGAGTTAGTGATGAATATGAGCATGTTATATTTTCTTATGAACTTGGTGAATTTTTGAGTAACATGTATGTAATAATCTTACATAACTCATAAAAGCATGTACATTTTCAAATCTTACATAATTTGCAATGGTATTGGATGAAATAAAGTCTTTGAGAATTTTATAAAGATGCTTCGAGTAACTTGTCTTGATATCAAATATGATTTTTGAGTAGTCAATATTAGGCAATGTTGCTTTCAAGAAAATTGTTTGAATTTTTCTCTATATTGTGCAAAACGTTTTGGGTTTAGATCATTGGTTTATTAGTTTTTCACAATTTTTGGGATCTTTGGATATTGTTTTGAAATTCTTGTTTGAGTCAAAAAAATAGTGGGGGTTCCATATCCTATGCTTTAACACATTTGATTTAAATTAGAGGAACTAGAAAAATGAAGGTGACAAGTAATTCACTAAGAATGAACCTAGAAAAGCATATATAGTGAGACTAAATTTTAGTCATGAATATTTTGTTGCTTATAATTTGAAAGATAACTTCTTATAGAAAGTAACTTTGTTCTTTAAACTATTAAATCTTTGGCAAAAAGTTTTTATGAGCCTATTATTTTTAGACAAGCAAACAGAAAATTGTTGACTCTTACATTCATGTCGCTAAATAACTTACATGCTTGTTTTGTTGATGTTGTTTCTACAATGTATGATTTGTTATAGTCATAAGTAGAAATATATACTTTTGTGTAAGTTAAGGATGAGAATCTATGTAAACCAAGCATGGAAAACTGTGTAGTTTCTACAATAAAAGAAATCATATAAGTTAGATAAGTTATCCTTTATATTAGAAAACAACTTTAAAACAATTTATAAATATAAATTGTTTACTTGATTCATTCGAATGATTTCAGAATTGATGAAAGTGAAATGCACAATACTATTTGTTTTGTATGCATAAGTGATTTGTTGAATTTTTATTCTAACTTATAGGATGAAAATGAAATTGAGAACATGCTTAGTTTACTATTTGACATGAAAGACTTGAATGAAGATGGTGTATGTTGTTAAACTAAATTTTTCTTTGGATATATTTCATTTCAATGAAAATAGAATTTTAAAAGAGATAGAAATATATATAGTTTGATTGTAAACTAGTTTTCACTCATTTGGTTTAGTGTTAATGCTTTTGAGATTGTGTGTGATTGCACTAGACATGAGTATGGTAGCTCAGTATGTTTCTTTGCTATGTGATTGACTATATATATAAGTATTTTTTGTAGTGGGGGTTTATTATATTACCTCCATAGTTGGAGTTTTATATTCAGATTTACCAATCCTAGTATGGAAAATTGGTAAAATTTTGAGAAGGTTATGAGGTGTTTCAAACACACCTTACACCTAGAAATACACTATCTAAATTGTTACCGCAATCCTTTAAGGATATTGCGAAGCTGATTGGACATCCTTTCAGTTGAATCCTCTAAGGGATGGAGTGATTCGATCCTCTATAGTGGATAGAGGAACAGACATATTAATCCAATGTGATAGTACCGCGGCTATTGCAAGAATTGAGAACGTAATGACAACTACAAGAGTTGATGTATTGAGAATGGATTATACAGTGTCTGGAAAGAGCTTTCATTAGTCCTTTGACGAAAGGATTGATAAGAAGATGAGAATACATCTTAGGGATGAGGTTGATGCCCATTGAAATTGAGTCATTTATGATGGATACCCAACCTAGAAATAGGTTCAAAGGGACTAGACGAAGTCATAAATGATATGGAGATGCGAGAATCATGCTTTTGAAGAATTCATCCCACGTCATGACATCCGAAGCGAGTAAAAGGTTGAGTTTAATTTTAATTTTAAAATTTTAAACTCTTAATGATGTTTATATCTCTATTTAGAGTGGGGTACTTTCGGGAGTGCTCTTGATAAACTCACCTATGTGAATGTGAAAGTGTGGCCGCTTTCATGAGAATATGGGCAGTTCTCTAGATCATTCATTAAATTGGGATACAAGCGCAGGGCCGTAATGTGCTGGCTTTAGACTTTACACTAGTATAGTCGTGTGTGTTAAGCAATCTTTTTATCTCCTAGAGTTCAAGACTTATGTTCACTCTACGGTATGATTTTAAGAGAGTATATTAACACTACGTAGAGGTTCAAGTCGCGAGACACCTTTGCTTATGCACAACTCTATACGTTCTTGCTCAATGTTTTAAAAGTATAAGTGGGGGATTGTTGGGAATATATTTTTAAAACATAAATGTATTCCCAATTAATATCTTATTTTTTTAAAAGTTAGAATTTAGTCTTTATTAAAACAAATTAATTTTTGGTATAATTAATTTGACCGTTTCATTTTTGTGGTTTTAATGGTGTTAACTACACCATTATAGCTATGAGAGTTTCATATTGTGGAGTTAATGGTGTTAACTACACCATAATAATCTTTGATTAAATTGTGTTTAAACCTTTTAATATAAAATCGACTTTGGTTGGAAAAATAGAGAGAGTTGAGTTTTCTTTATGTTGTGTGTTTTCAAAAGAAATATTTTTTTGAAAGAAAACAATGTGTGAGCATCATTTGTTTTCTATTAGAGATTACGAGCAAGAATGAAGTGTAAAAGTTTCACATCCTCTCACCGTGCAAGAGTGATTGTGTAAGAGATTGAACTCTACTGCTTTATCCCGGGGACGACGCGACAACGATGAACCGCTTGCACAATCTTGGGCGAGCAGCGAAACGTCTTAAAGAAAGCGACCTAGTCCGCGACTCAGCCATAACGTTATTTATTTCGTGTTTGATTTTATTTGTTGTGCAGGCATAATCCGGCAATTGATTCCAACAATTACGAGATGTAATACATAAGTGAAAACCTTGTTATAAAGAGTTGTAACAGATCGGTGGATAATACACGAGTTGTATTATTGAAGAATCGGTAACAAAGGTATTTTATCCAACAATAATCTTAAGACATTTCGAACGATTATAAATCTTTGTTACCGTATGTGTGTTTAATCTCTTAAACATTGTATCTGGATGTGAACTTCTGATTTGGTCAAAAGGCATACATGTGTTAGCCTTAGATTGCTTAAGAGATCGGGGTGCCTCGTTTGTGAACGAGTTAAAATTCCGTTTATGCGTTCAAGAAACAGAGACACCATTCTTGGATCTAAATTGCCTCAAAGTCTCGCACATAGTTTGCTTGGGTGGTTCGGGGATGGACCTAGTCCGAGAACTCCCAAGAGAAATACCACAAGAGTTGGAGCATGGGAGGCTGTTTGTGTGGGAAGTTTTACGTGAGGCTACGAAACTTGTCTAGTGTTTTGGAAGTCTTCTCTTCATTCCCCACATATGCGTCTCTTCATAATAGTTTCCTATAGTATGGGAAATACAGCTTTGAAATGTCTTGTACATAAAAAGCGTGCTTGATGATTAAGTTCCCATGGTTTTGATCGACGGTTCTAATTTTGAAAATTGGAAAATAAAAGTTGTGTATCGGAATCTCCTCTCGATTCACTTTAAATGGCATTTGAGAACAGTAGAAATTTTGGTGGGTCTCCCAAACGGAAAGGAATTTAGATAAATCCTTTTGACGGTGTATGCAAGACATTCGGATGTTGTCCACACCAAATTTTAGAATTTTGGAGTAGTAGAAGTATTCTTACAAATTTTAAAAACCCGAGTCTTGTTTCTGCGAAATTTCCAAAAGCGAGGAAATCAATTCTATTGAGAATGATTTTCCAATATTTTGGTTGCTCTTTTGATTTTGTGGTAAGAAATGAAAGTTGTACACCATGATTGTCTTGATTACGCTTTTTAATCTCTATTTGGAATCGAGATGAGAAAGATGCAACAAATTCTAAATGGTTGCTTTAGTTGTTAATGCATCAAAGAGACGTAACTCTTCATGAAATGGCTTCATGAGATGGTTAGAGTTTTGTTGTTTGTGGGAACGCAAAAAGGCGAAGTTCTGTGACTTTGATTGGCCGAAGCGTAAATTTATACTTGTGTGCACAATTGTTCACAAACGATGTACCTTTTCATGCGGCTGATCCGATAACTTCCCCATGTGAATTTACGTTTAAGGCTATTGTCATGCTTCGTTTTAAACAGAACTTCTCGCGCCTTCTTCTTCATGTTTAAGAAAGTGGATGTTTTCTGTACAAAAGTTTAATATATGTAAACATCACCACCATCCGTCCTAGTGGAGTACAATAAACTATAAAAGTTTTAAATTATGCTTGAACCCACTCTACTCTTGGTCAGCGATGCTGTTAATTAATCAAGGAATTAGGATCATTGAATGAAGTCTTAATTCTGATGTATTTAGAGATTGTGGAGGGGATGCTACGAGAATAGCACAGGTGAATCCCAACTATAGGTTCCTCCTTCTCTGGTCAATTAAGAGTTAATATATGAATGATCAATGTCGGCACATTGATTAGACGGACTGATGAAGGCAGTGCTTATCTTTGAATTTAAAATTTAAACTTTTGATTTCAGAGATGTAGTGCATCAGAAAAAGATCCCCATTAGAAAAAACATCTGGTGGAGAAGAGACGGAACGTCTTAGTTGGATAACCGTATCAGTCATTTTTAATTAACTCGAAAAAGGCACAATATATCAGAGAGGATATGTGACCATATGTGACCTTTCAAAACTGCCTGTTTTGCACCCAAGTTAGGGTGAGAAATGTTGATACAAATAAAATGACTAATCTCTTCGTTCCAGTATTTGTGGGGAAGGAAGCGTTAACTTCCTCGTTGCTTGATGCTTATGATGACAGTCATTTGGAGTTACTTAAATTTAATTTAAATCCAAGCAAGGAATGCGATTGAGAAAAGTGATCAAGTTTTAATGGATGGTTAATGATTAATTGATCATTGGATGGTTAGTCAACGGTAGAATTTGGCATATGCTTGGCACTTGATTAGTGCCGGCCAGCATGCGTACATTCCATTAAAATTCAAGTTTAACTTGAAATTCACTTTTCAAAACCGACTATTCAAGATGTATGGTGTGGACGACTATTTGGGTTGGTTTGAAATTGGGATTTGTATATCATTTCAGCCAACGAGTACAAAACAATTGTTGGTTAAGAAGAATTAAACATCAGGGAAGCGATGTTCAATTCTCAAGATCAAGTGTACCACAAAACTGTGGGGGCAAGTTGTTCGGAACAACGGGTAATAAAGAACATTTATGAATGCACGTGGAATGGAAGATGCATTTCCATAAATTCAACGAATTGTGGGGGTCGATAATGGTCGTGAATGCACAATTCACGTAGTCAAGTGGGCGTATGTGCATTAGAAGCCCATTCGTTATTAAAATACCAACCACGTCATATTGATCTCCTGGCGATAGATAGAATGTGTTGTTTAAAACAACAAAACTGGATGGTGGATTTATTGATTAATGGATAGTTAATCAGTACTCTCTTAAATGCGAAGTGGGCTTCAATTTTAACAGAATGGGTAGAACAATCAGATCATCTGATCACCACTTCCAAAAGGATAATTTCTATTTGAAATTTGAACCGGCGCATCCATGTGGTTGCGAGCAAGGAATTATCCGAATAAAGGTTGACAGCGAGATCAAGTGTGAACTCCCGAGCTTTGGACGCAAAGTTGGAGAAGAAGTTAGAGTAACTTCGGAATTTCCTTGGATATATACTTACATGGCCAAAGTATATACATGTTGGAAATAGAACATAGTTTGAGATTATGGTATGTCTCGAAATTGAATCGTGACATAGCACCATAATGCAATTGCTCTCAAATGCGCGCATCGAAAAGAAATAGTGTATGTGAATTGTATCTAGTAGGCAAATGATACGAATTCTAGAGAGCGTATAATTGCGTCATCGAGGAAATGGGATAGCCTATATAGAGTATTTATAGCGGACACCCAACCTAGCGATTGGAGATCCCATGGTTATCTAGGTTCAAAAGGGACAACCAAGTTATAAATTTATACTCATAGGAAACACTTGTGAGAGTTTACTCTCTTTCCCATTTCTATGATGAAACAAAGTGTTGCTTGTCAAGCGAGAGGTTGAGATTTTCTCTTAATGATTCCTATGGCTTAGTTTAACTAAGAAAAGTATGGCAGGATACTTTCAAATAGGAGATCACCTATATGAGTGTGAAGTGGTGCAAACACTATGATAACTACAAGGCTAAGTTAATCTAGAGCACTCATGAAAAACCAACATCGTTCGGGCCGAAATGAACACAACCGAGAACCAGGATATGTAAGGAAATAAACTGTGTGATATCTATTGCATCGGTTTACATCATAAAGTTGGGCGGTTCAAGACATCGCGTTCACCGAACAACTAGTAAACCTTAGGTAGGTATTCACTACGGAAGATTCAAAGCCAAAAGCTATCTCTCCGTCTGGTGATGTTCGCGCACAAACTTTTTCTAGTGTATGCATTAAACTTGCATGAATTTCTATTCAATGTGGGGATTGTTGGAATTTTGAATAGAAATATGAATAGGTGTGTCCACTCACTTGAGTCTTTTTAGTGTCTTATCCCAAGGAATGTGACTCTCCATTAGGGTTGTGACTCTTCATGAAAGGACTTCTCAAGAGTCACCTCTAGCCTATATAAACCCCACTCATTCTCCATTGCAAATATATGTTTTTAGAGTCATAAATCTAGTACTAGAAATTTAAGAGTTTGCATGTGTCTTCAAGAGTTAAAGAAGAGTTTGTGCTACATCCATTCGCGTTCGTTGTTCGGTGTTATCGAAGTCTTTGCGAAAAACATCGAGGTATTGTTGAATGTTGGAGGCATATGCCGCTAAATCAGAATAAACATTATATACAGGGCATCAAATGTCTTAAGCAAAGATATTACTCGCCTCAATACACCCAAGTAAGTCTGTTTAATTTTTGTGATTGATCATCTCTTTTCTATCATTCTTTTCTTGTTTGTTGTTGGTATTACGAGATGTAATACATAAGTGAAAACCTTGTTATAAAGAGTTGTAACAGATCGGTGGATAATACACGAGTTGTATTATTGAAGAATCGGTAACAAAGGTATTTTATCCAACAATAAAAACATTACTTAATCATAAGAGGATAAACACCAAACTATTCATTTAACTTAATGGATGGGTCGAGGTATCTTGACTGTGTGACTTAAGTTTACTGATTTCATCTGAACTTTGTTGTGTCAAGTCGATTTAATACAATGGATATATGTTTCTGGTCAGTATCAAAGAAAACACCATCAATTCCTAATTGTGTTTTAGCTTATACAAATCAAAAGACAAATATCACCGATTGACAATAGTATTCCATTTAAACAGGATTTGGTCCAATGTTGATCTTTCGAATGTATTTTCCTTGGAACACCATAAGTGTATGTCTTGTTTCACAGCGATACCACGGCAACTCAATGAGATTTGGATACCCAAAACCAAATACTAACCTTGCATTGTGGTGTGCTTGTTCAATTTTATACTTTCTTCCATAAATTTTAACCTAACTCCAAGTTTCCAACTTACGGTTTGTCCTAAAACATAATAATAGCCTTGATCCATTAAATTTAACCCAACTTCAATTTCCTCCTCCATCTCAAGGGCTTAAGACTTCAACCTTAAAAGAACGTAATCAAATTAATATTTTGGTATCTGGACTCTAAAGTTGGTGAAAAAGAATACTAGGATATAAAGAATGGGCATGAAACAACGTGAAACTCATGATCACACAAATGCACCACCATATTGTGTGAGAAAGTCCATCCACATTTTGTTCATGCTATTGTTGGTTCTTCAGTGGCTCATCTATACCTGTTTAGTATCGTGATTAACTTTTTCTGTAATAATGAAGTTGAGCAGTGTTGTGAAAATATATCAAAAACAAACTTTAATAGTTATTTGATGAGATCACAAACCAATTGTGAAAGATCTCCAACTCAAAAAAAAGAAAGGACAAATCGGATTTTTTCCCCATAAAATCTTTAAGTTAGAACACAACAGCATGATATTAGTATTATAAGCAGGTAATCAAGGCTAGCCTCTGTACAAGTTGGGCGGGGACATAATCTCCGTCGTTGATATATTGATATAAATTTGATACATAATCTCCGTGGTTGACATAACCACAATTACAAATTTGGGATAATATTGACATGTCACGCTACTAGTACAACCGTTGTCACGGTGGAAAGGCCGACCGAAGAAAAATCTGAAGATGGGTTTGTTTGCAACTATTTTCGCCCCGTTTAGGAAAAATTGATACTTTCGTTCTTTTTCAGAAAAATTGATACTTTCGCCATGTTCAGAAACGGAGCGAGTATCACTTTCCCAGAAACTGAAAATTAGTCGATCCATAAACCAAAATATGGTTGCATGATGTGTTATGCATCATTTGTGGTGGTTTGCATAATGGCTATGTATTCAATTTTCGAGAATTATGTCTAAAGTAGAAGTATTATTTTTATTGAAACGGAGGGAGTACATTGTTGTATATTAGTTGTAACGGAAAATTAGTTGATGCATAAACCAAAATATGGCTAAAATGAAAAATACCTCCGAATTTTTTCGTAAAAACTATAAATTTGATATTGTTGTTTATACTCATTGTGTGGAGTTTTTTTATAACCTTTCCAACGAGATAAAATTTGTAAAATTCCAAAGAACGAATTTTTAGATATGTTATATTAAAGTTTGATTTGCAATTATACCCCTGGAAAGATAGAATACATAAGGTATAGTAATTTGACTAAAAGGGAGGGATATTTTTGGTTTTTCGGCCCTAATCATTTCCAATCTTTTTGTATTAATTGATCACTTAAATTTTACAAAAAAGTGGCCATATAAGGTCCTCCCTCGGTTGGCCCAATTAAGGATTAAGCTGCAAGTCTTGTTTGAATTTTGTTCTTAAGAACTGTCGTATCGAATCTTGATTGGTATCCTTTTGAAGAAGCCTGATGTGTTCGACGACTACTCTGGATTTCGTGAAGACTTTCTTTTTTTAATGATGACTTTTGGATTTTCATGTGATATATCCATTTGTATAGTTGACTCCAAAATTAGACTGTGATAAACAATTAGACAATCATTTGCGGCTATTTTGAAGTTCAATAATGTTGAAGAATGTTATTGAAAAGGACAGTCCAAATCTAAACTTTTACACATAGTCACATACCACATGAACCAATTTTGGAAGCCGTGAATCCTACATGAACAACCATGGACCACTAATACACTAATGTCACCCGTGAATCCGCGATGAACTGATTTTGGATTCCTAGTTTGATCTATGCTTAGTGTTTCAGCTTTTGAATCAAGTTTGCAAATGAACCAAACTAATTAGCTTTATCAGTGATTTTTTGCTTATAATTTTCTTGTTAGGTTCACTTGATTCAACTTGGGCTGTTATATTACCACTTAGCCTAATCTCAACAAGTATATTCCTTCTTCTAAATAAATGTTTTATTTCTTAATCTCTTTATTTAATGGATCTTATGGTTGAGGTATCTCGAGTCTTGACTGGCTTGTCGTGTCAATTGGACTCAAGCTTCTCTTATTCTTCAAAACTCAGAAAAATCGTAAAAGCCAAACACTCTTATCCAAAAGTCAATGTTCAGTATTTCTTCCAAGTAGTGTGTTTCTTGGATTTTATACTTTCTTCCTAAAGTTTAACCCAAATTCACTTTATGATTTGTCCCACGACATAATACAACTTTTTGTTAATCCGAGAAAAATTAAGAATATATAAAAAAGGCTTGCTAGGTGTAAGCACAAGTATGTTTAAAGAGGGTACAGGTACAAACCCGGCAGATTATCCCAATTGCCTACGACATAATCTAAGTTAGACTTTGTAGCTCCTTTGAGTTTCTTGTCCAGAAGAATGCTTGGATTTTCACATGTTCAATGACTGCAAAGTTGATAAGGTCTCTGCATTTCCAAACTGACAAACCGATAGTAGCTGCTAGTACATGCAATAAGGCTTTTAAGATTTAATGTTGAAACCTAGCTCTTCCCCCATAAGGCCTTCGCATACTTGACATAATACTACATTTTCTTCCATAAATTTTAACCCAATTTCAATTTCCTCCTCCGTCTCAACGGTTTAAACGATCATAGTCAAGTTAATATTTTGGTGAGCATTCTAAAGGTATGCAACAATAGACTAATATATAAAGGATGGGAATTAGACACTGTGAAAACCCATAACAAATTCATGATCACAAAATTACACCATATTGTGTGACCCAAGTCTATCTACAATTTGTTCATGTTATGGTTAGTTTGGTCCAGTGCTGGGTGGCAGATTTGTTGATTGGAAAACGGGTCAAGACCCACACTGCAGATTAGACGATCATTTGTCCTATTAAAAAATGATAAATTATAGTTGAAGGATATTTATATTATTTTGAATTAAATTTGCAAATGAATCAAACTAATTAGTAATAATATTGTTGATTTTGGGCAAAGTTGTTACTTGCTAGGTTCAAGTTGGGCTGTGATCTCAACAAGTATTCTTCTAAAAAGTTTGACCCCAAATGGGAAGCTCTACACCCATAACAACAACCAAACATATAAAATAACAATCAGACATGTTGACAACCATAACATATTACTGAATTACACGACGACATCAATAACATAATTCAATCATCATAATCATAAGAGGATAAACACCTACACCAAATTATATATTTAATATGATCGAGGTGTCTTGACTGCCCGATTAAATTGACTGGTTTCATTTTAACTTTTTGTTGTGTCAAATCGGTTCAAAATGATGGATATATATTTCTGGTTACTATCACTATTTGTATGTTAGCTCAAATGCTCAAGCCCAAAGTGCTCTTGTCCATTGTTTTGATAGAAATTTTAAATACAAAATATACAAACGAAATAAATCGTTTGAAAAATGTCAAAAGAGTATCAAAAGATGTGTCTAAGAAAACATCATGATCATATATTAAACCACAAATATTTATCATTTTCATTCTCTAATCGTGAGAAAATTATTCTATTGTATAATTTGAAATTGAGACAACAAGTCTCCGTTAAAGTTTGACACAGAAATCACTTTACTTAACGGTAAAAAGGAGGCCGGCTTTTCTTCAGCAAAAAAACCATAAAAAACAAATACATATCATCCATTTCGGTTTATATTACATTAAAGTATTTGTTATCTTCAAAACCCTCTTGCACCAACAAGATTACGATTACAACCTCATTTAATGAGATTTATTTACATAATGAGCGAAGAATAATAAAAGAAATCATAAAGGTAGACACTCAAACCTAATAGCAACATGGGATAATTTTACTGTGTGGTGTGCCTGTTCGAACTTATACTTCCTTTCGTAAAAGTTTTCCCGACTTCAATGTATGGTTTGTCGTACAACATACAATAGCTTTAATCCAATAAATTTAACCCAACTTCAATTTTCTCCTCCATCTCAATGGTTCAAGACTTCAACACTATAGGACACGACCAAATTAATATTTTAGTATGCACTCTAAATTAAGTGGATAGAAAACTGAACTAATATATAAAAAGGCATGAGAAACTGTGAAGATATTGTTAGGAGATTTGAATTCAAAAACAAATTTTGAGCAAAGATACTTTGATTGTAGTGGATTTGTCTTAACAAAATCAAAGTTTTTTTGAATTCAAATCTCCTAACAATATCTTCAAATTTTATCTTCAAATCTCCTAATAAGCTGTAGTTGGAATGCGCTCATTTTCGATAGGTATGTAGAGATTTCCAAGAGGAACATATGCCCAAAATTTTATATTCAAATTCGTTACCATTTGGTTTTTATTCACATAATGGGATCCCAAAGTGTGAGATAGTCTGAGAATAAAAGTGTGAGGGAATTCTTTCTCTTTAGCTTTTAACTTTTCTAGAAAGAGATAGCACTAGAAAATAATCCAGAAACGAAAAGTTTGGTTATAGAAACCGTTCCATGTTTGGCTGAAACCGGAATTTATTATTTATAGCTTGGTTAAGACTATGTGGGCTTTTCAGTTTGGCTAAAACCGGAATTACCTATCATTCAACTACAGCTTATCAGGCACATTAAATGGCATATAATACATACATATATTCATGAGTAGGATCCTCCAATACTCCAACAGACCCCGTGAACTCATTTCGTTGTAGGAATCTACAGAAAAAAAAAAAATTAAGCATTGTTTTCAGACGGACATGTCTGCCAGTTATAACAATCATTAAGGCAAACAAGACATAGATAGACTAAGCTTACAAATCAATACCGAGTCATTCAAATCAATATGTTAATATGCACTTGTTTATGGGTAAATATCGTTTCCGCCGATTTTGGTAAATTCGGTAGGTGAGTGAGAAACTGTTTAAACCCTAAACAAATGTGCTGCACGTGAGCACTTTCTAGATTCGAGAGATCAATCTGTACAAGTCCGGCCAAAACCAAGAAATGGCCGTTCTGGACTTGCTTGGTCACAAAGTGGAGGAGAAGGGTTGATTTGGGGAGGGAAGCAAAGAAAGGTGTTGAGACCATAATAGTGCAGGAGAGTAGTGTCTCGACTTGTATCAGAAAGTGAAAGCTTAGGAAGCTTGCAAGAGATGAAAGCTTTTGGAGAGCTTGCAAAGTTGCCTTTTACGAGAGTGTTGTATTTTCTCCGACCGAGACTTGTTCTCGGGTGGAAATAGGTAAGACCTATTTATACAAGTCGAGATTAAACGCACGGCCTCATGAAGGAAGAGAGTAAAGGGTGAAATAATGGGAGGAGGTGGTAACCGCATGGTGTTTATGGGTGAAAACGTTTTCACCATTATTTCCTCATTTATTTGACCGCTTTATTCCTATTCACGCTTTCTTAATGTGAGTGTAGTGTATACGTTGCATCTTTGTGACTGCCAAACCAAAACCCTAGAAAGCATCCCCCGGTTTGTGTTGATGTCTTGAGTGTTGGTTGCACCTTGAGTGCAAGTGGCGCTGCTAGTGGCGTGTGTGGCATGTGCCAATGGCATGTGCGGAATGCCTTTGTTGCGGGTTTCACCTTGAGTGCAAGTGGCAATGCCAGAGCTGCTAGTGGCATGTGTGGCATGTGCGGAATGCCTTGGTGGTAGGTTGCACGGTTTTTCAAGTTAAGCTACCAGCAAGAGTGTTGGCGTGTGCCAATGGCATGCTCGGCCATTAGGGCCACGGCCGGTAAGAAGAGCTACCAGACGATGCGTGTTGGCATGTGCCAATGGCATGCTCGGCCATTAGGGCCATGGCCTGGTAAGAAAAGCTACCAGTGATGCGTGTTGGCATGTGCCGATGGCATGCGTGGCCAATTTGGGTCACGACCTGGTAGGAAAAGCTACCAGCGATGCGTGTTGGCATGTGTCAATGGTATGCGTGGCCAATTTGGGTCACGTCCGGTAAGAAAAGCTACAAGCGGCGTGTTGGCATGTGCCAATGGCATGCTCGGCCATTAGGGCCATGGCACTGTAAGAAAAGCTACCGGCCCGAGCGTGTTGGCATGTGCCAATGGCATGCGTGGCCAATTTGGGTCGCGTCTGGTAGGAAAAGCTACCCGCGAGCGTGTTGGCATGTGCCAATGGCATGCGTGGCCAATTTGGGTCGCGTCTGGTAGGAAAAGTTACCGAGAGCGTGTTGGCATGTGTCAATGGCATGTGTGGCCAATTTGGGTCGCGTCTGGTAGGAAAAGCTACCGGCGAGCGTGTTGGCATGTGCCAATGGCATGCGTGGCCAATTTGGGTCGCGTCCTGGTAGGGAAAAGTTACCGGCGGCGTGTTGGCATGTGCCAATGGCATGCGTGGCCAATTTGGCCTAGGTTGCATGGTTTGCAAGCCTAGGCGTGGCGCCATTTTGGCATGGCGTGGCTAGGGCCAAGGTAAGGGTGCTTGGATCGGCGTGGCGTGACTAGCGTAGCTAGGGCCAAGGCGAGTGCGTTTGGCATGGCGCGGCTAGCTCGGGCTAAGTGTGGTCGGCATGATTTGCCATTGGCACGGAGGTGCGGCTAGCATGGTTGGCATGCTTTGGCGCGTTTGGTGTGATTAGCATAGATAGGGCCAAGGCAGAGTGTGTTTGACATGGCGCGGCTAGCTTGGGCTAGGTATGGCTGGCATGATTTGCCATTGGCACTGAGGTGCGGCTAGCATGGTTGGCATGCTTTGGCGCATTTTGGTGTGGCTAGCATGCTTTTCCATTGGCACGGAGGTGCGGCTATCTTGGGCTAGGTATGGCTGGCATGATTTGCCATTGGCACGAAGGTGCGGCTAGCATGGTTGGCATGCTTTGGCGCGTTTGGTGTGGGCGGCATGATTTTCCATCAAGCACGAGAGATGAGGCTATCTTGGGATAGGTGTGGTGGCATGATTTGCCATTGGCACGAGGTGCGGTTAGCATGGTTGGCATGCTTGGCGCGTTTGGTGTGGGCGGCATGATTTGCCATTGGCACAGAGGTGCGGCTAGCTTGGGATAGGTGTGGTGGCATGATTTTCCATTGGCACAGGGTGCGGTTAGCATGGTTGGCATGCTTTGGCGCGTTTGGTGTGGCTGGCATGATTTGCCATTGGCACAGAGGTGCGGCTAGCTTGGGCTAGGTGTGGCTGTCATGATTTGCCATTGGCACGGAGGTGCGGCTAGCATGGTTGGCATGCTTTGGCGCGTTTTGGTGTGACTAGCATAGCTAGGGCCAAGGCAGAGTGCGTTTGGCATGTCGCGGCTAGCTTGGGCTAGGTGTGGGCGGCATGATTTGCCATTGGCACGGAGGAGAATTAGGGTTTTGTTCGTTGTAACCCTAGTTTGAAAAAATACCCCTATTAATTACTGACTACATACATTGAATGTTCTAATAAATGTGTCGCCGGTGACATTAGGTTTTTCGGGGTTTTACGATTTTACCCTTTGTCTAAAAACCACCATCAACATTAAGTCCCCTGCTTAGCTCGGAACAAGAGCTTTGTTGCGAGGTAAGCATAAGATGGTGACAAACTATCAATGATAAATCGTAAAGAAAATTGAGGAGGCTTGTCGACCTTTTATAAATAGGATTAGGAATCCTTGCCTGCGGGAGGATGGCACAATTGGGAAGTCGGCATCATTGAGAGACAGGGAAGGTCGGCGGCATTGAGAAGTTGATTTTTGAGTTGGGAAACTGAGCGTGCTGCCGAGGCGGGACCGGCGCAAGGTGGGGAAAGCCGATCTTGCTAGGCTGGTGGGACCGGCGTAAGGTGAGGAAGGCGAGCGTGCTAGCCTGGCGTGACAGGCGGTCATTGGGAAGTTGGCGCAGGTGGTGGTGCGAGGTGTAAACAAGGAGGAGTAGGTGTTTCTACGGATAGCAAAGTTTCCTTATTTTTGCCTTCCTTCACGCCCGGCTTCAATTAGGGCATTATCCATGCTAAAATCTGGAAGCGTTATGTCCCTCATTGCTTCCTTTCCTTTTAAGGTTCCGTATTCATACCCAACGCAATTGTACCGTCTCCCTTGTTTGAGAAAAGGTTCTTCTTGTTGAGTTTCTTTCTTTGCCTAGAGACGAATCATCCCCTAAACAGCCAAATTCTCCAAGTGAAGGCGCGAGGTCTGACTCTTGTAAAAGCACCCTGAGTAGGGTTATTCGGGATAAGAAGATTATACTGGTATGTCTTCTTCTTATTCTCTGCCATGTTATCCTCTTTTTATATGTGTATAGATAGGGTGGAACTTGATCATTTTCCCCATTTTTGCGGTGTATCATAGGACCCTCCGGGATGGCGGCACCTTTAACTCTTCGGAGAAGGACTTGAGTAGCGGAGATCGATCTTCTTCTCTTGAGGGGCCTTGGTTGAGATTGAATCTTTGTTCCATGAAGCTAGTGAAATCATTAAGGACCTCCCTTCCATCTATCCCCAAGAAGAACAAAAGTGCATGTTCGGACTTTCTTGGAGTTCGGTGAGCATGGAGGAGGGGCGAGAGAACGAGGAAGAGTCTTGGCATATTGAGAAACTTCGGTGCGTCAAAACCTTTCTTCGGTCGGGTATGGTGCGGATCGGTTTGTTTCAGGTCGAAGCGACGGAAAAGCGAATGTGTGAGGCCCTTAGAGAGAGCGCCATGATTCTTGATTTTGATGCGGATGAATCAAAAGCTTTCTTCGAAGTGTCAATGAGAAAACCTTTGAAGGAGCATATGACGAAACGAAATAGCCTTTGAAGTTGATGCCAAAGGTGTCGTTGGTGATCTGGGAGGGTCATGGTGGCGTATCTTTGGACCGGTCGTCGGGAGGACACTGCTGGCTGTGTGGTTGCTTTGGGATGGGATGTTGAGGTTGCTGCTGCTAACACCGTTGAATGAAACCTTTGTTGCCCGAGGGATTGCTGGGGGAAGTGCTTGAAGATAGCCTTGCCCGAGGGGACTTGTGCTCCATTCTTCGAGGGCTAGTTCCTCCCTTTTGTTATTTCTGTTAGCTGCTTAGTTCCCTTGATGTTTTTTTTTTTTTTTTTTTTTGTAAACTCATCTTTACCTTCTTCTTCATCAGTCAACATTTTGCTTCATATATATATTTTTTTTTTGAAAGAGGTTGTGGTATGATGGCTATTCAATGGTTTTATGGGTTTATCTGATGTATTTATCTGATATCTGGAGAATTTTCTTGGAAAGGGATGTATTTATTTTTTTTTTTTTTTTTGACGGAAAAGGGAATCCCGGGGAAAAATACAAACGGTGTATTCATCTTGGGGAGTACAACTACTAAGAGGAATTGTTAAAGGAAATACTAAAGGGGAGTGAGGCTGAGGGAAGTACAACATTTTAGGGATTGGAGGCCTTGAGCCATCGCGAGTGAATTATCACGCCTTGGGTGTGTTCCGCATTGATGAGCTTGCAATATCCTCCCAAAAGGGTATCGCAACCGGATCTGACTCGTATCCTCTTTCATTGGGCGAATCGGTTTGAATAGCCATTTTACTGTCATCCTCCCAACTTGAAACGAGCTTTCCTTAACCACTACATCTCCGATTGAAAACGGGTTCAGACGTTGCTAGCAACCGTTTGAGTCTTGGCTTCGTTGGTTTCAATAGAAGTTTCCAAGCTTCTTGCAAAGTGTTCAAATGGTCCATCTCCCCATTCACATTTCTTGACAGCGTTCGTGTCAGTAATCGCGCCGAGTCCCCATTACAGAATGGGGGAAGGAAAGACTGGTTGCAGAAAAGGTTGCTCGGTCAGACTTACTTGCATTTGAAAACCATGAGTAAGCGCCAACGGGTTCTTTCAGGATGTGCAGGTTCCTTCAATAGTTCGTTGATGCGACACCAGTTGGATTATTTGTTTGAAATTCCTTCGGGCGTGGACGTCGGCAGAGGGTGCACATCCAATTTCGCCTTGTTGTCGAGAACCCATAAGCGTCCCAATATCATGTCATGATCTAGTTCTTTGACAATGTGGATTTTGCTATGCGTTATAGCGTCTCCCATCTTGATCTCTAGGTTGATGTAGCCATGCGCGTTCAAAGTTTCTCCTCTCAAGTTCTTAATCACGGACGGGGAATAGGTAGCGTCTTGTTTTGTAAATCCTGCTTTTGCCTTTAGTGTCTTGAAAGTAATGATGTTGTGGTCGAGGCCGTGTCGATGAGCGTGTCGTCAAATTCGTTACCTCTTAAACGGGACGTGGTCGGCAGTTCCCAGTTCTCCTTTTGGTTTTGCCTTTTTGGGAGGCTTGGGCCCCCAGCGTGGTTTCAGGGGAGAGAAAAAGTCGTTTCTTGGGATACAACACGATTGAGAGTTGCGAAAATATCTTGCGTGCATCTTGGAAAGATAGAGAATTTCGCATACATGTTGCATCATGGATTATGCAGTCTCGTGCACGGAGTCCCAGAGGACCCCGTTTCTTATCGGGAGTGGGTCTCGATGCACTCTTTCGTCTCTGGTTGGAGTCCTCCCGCTTTTATCCTTTCTTTGAAAATATGCTTTAGTACATTTGCAATCGGTCGGGTGGTGAACGAACCTGTGGTAATGGAAGTACTTGGGGTTCGCCATCTCGGCATCTCGGTTGGTGGACGTCCGGGGAGGTGGTGATGCGATAACATCATGTTGAACCTAGGCTTATAGGAGGTCAATCACCTCCTCGATGGGAAACAGAAATCAAGGGTATCTCCTTCGGTCTCATGATCTTTTGCATGGGAGTTTTAGTGACGGTCTTTTCGTGGCGGGGGTTCCGTTGCGCCGGCGCTTCACGTTTTGGCTGGTGGCTCGTAGTTGGGGCTTTCCTTTTCCCCTTTCGTTATGTTCACGAGAGGATGAGCCGGCATTAAATTGCTTGCTGATGAGGCGTCTACTCCCGCGAGTTTCACGCGTGTCTTCGGTCGAATCGGCCTAGCTCTTTCTAGTAATGATGGTCTTGTTGTTGCGGATCGTCGGCGGCTTCATGGAGTTCGAGAGAACGTTTGGAAGCGTAAGTTTTCCGGCGGGGCGGTAAATAGGAACCATACCATTGATGCACGCGTTCACCGGGCTGTTGCTCGGTCACGTTTGGGTCGTGACGAGTCGATTGCTTGAACCTGAACCTTTTGACGAAATCATTCGGATGTTCATTATCCCACCGGTACATTCTTACGAGGTCCGAGAAAGTAACTTGTTCGGACACGAAGAAGTATTTCTTGAAAAACGCAGTGACCATGCTACTCCGGTTGGGAATCTTGTTCGGTGGGATCTTTGTTGTACCATGTATACGCCCTTCCAGTAAGTGACTTTGAGAATTCCCTTAAACGAAGAACGTGATTATATTCATGTTCACCTAGGATTCCGGAAACAGGAGACATGCTCATGTGCACTCCCGGTACTATCGTACAGGGTAAATTAAGGAGAAGAGTACCCCCTTGAGAGAGGGATTCTCTGCATTTCGGATGGGTAATGGGGTTGGTGATGATGCACGTCCAATTCATCATTCTTGATTCGGTTGCGGAGAAGTTGTTCGAGATCTTCTCGCGTGACGAAGTTAGGCGGGCGATTTCTTTCCAACGGGATTATAGCGCGAGTTTCCTCATCCGTGGAGGCATGCTCCGCCGAGGTGTGCGGCGTTGGGGTTGTTGGATACGTTCTAGCGGCTGCTGGAGGATGCGACTCAGGTGGTAGTCGCTCTGTCGGGCCTTGAGAAAGATGAGTACCTCCTTCTGCGTTGAAACCATATCCGTCTCGGGCTCGCAAGCATCTCTTGTCGTTCTATCAAATCGGCGATGGTGAAGGACGACTTCCTATGGTCCCTCAGGTCTCTCATCCCGTCGGCGGGTAGTTGGAACCTTAGTTGTGGTCGGAGGCGCCATGCTAGACGCAAGCACCGGGGCCGTAGCGGCGGCTCCGGCCCTGGTGATCGGTGGCGTGACACCCGAAGAGATATTTTCGTTGCCATGATTAGGGTTTTTGCGGGAGACACTAGAGGAGCGCGGCTCCGGCCCCGGTGATTGGAGGTGTTACGCTTGAGGGAGTGCATTCGATGTTACTGTAGTCAGCAGGTGATGCAACAACGTTATTGGGAGAGACGCTAACATCAGGGATGCGTTCTGTGCTGGTGTTCTCGGCAGCCGCTCCGGACCTGAGTTCCACCATGTTGGGATTTGACGTTCGGGAAACGAAATAAGGAGTCGGAGTTGGTATTGTAACCGATAGATCAATCATCCATTTGTGGTCGCCAATTATTTATGGGTAAAAATCGTTTCCGCCGATTTTGGTAAATTGGTAGGTGAGTGAGAAACCTGGTTTAAACCCTAAACAAATGTGCTTGCACGTGAGCACTTTCTAGATTCGAGAATCAATCAGACAAGTCCGGCCTAAACCAAGAAATGGCCGTTCGGACTTTCTTCGGTCACAAAGTGGAGGAGAAGGGTTGATTTGGGGAGGGAAGCAAAGAAAGGTGTTGAGACCATAATAATGCGGGGAGAGTAGTGTCTCGACTTGTATCGAAAGTGAAAGCTTAGGAAGCTTGCAAGAGATGAAAGATTTTTGGAGAGCTTGCAAACTTGCCTTTCCGAGAGTGTTGTATTTTCTCCTGACCGAGACTTGTTCTCTAGTGGAAATAGGTAAGACCTATTTATACAAGTCGAGATTGAAACGTAACCTGGCCTCATGAAGGAAGAGAATAAAGGGTGAAATAATGGGAGGAGGTGGTAACCGCATGGTGTTTATGGGTGAAAACGTTTTCACCATTATTTCCTCATTTATTTGACCGCTTTATTCCTATTCACGCTTTCTTAATGTGAGCGTAGTGTACGCCATCTTTGTGTGACCGCCAAACTAAAACCCTAGAAAGAATCCCCCGGTTGTGTTGATGTCTCGAGTGTTGGTTGCACCTTGAGTGCAAGTGGCAATGCCAGCTGCTAGTGGCGCGTGTGGCATGTGCCAATGGCATGTGCGGAATGCCTTTATTGCGGGTTGCACCTTGAGTGCAAGTGGCAATGCCAGAGCTGCTAGTGGCATGTGTGGCATGTGCCAATGGCATGTGTGGAATGCCTTGGTGGTAGGTTGCACGGTTTTGCAAATTAAGCTACCATCAAGAGTGTTGGCGTATGCCAATGGCATGCTCGGCCATTAGGGCCACAGCCTGCTAAGAAGAGCTACCAGCGATGCGTGTTGGCATGTGACAATGGCATGCTTGGCCATTAGGGCCATCGCCTGGTAAGAAAAGCTACCAGTGATGCGTCTTGGCATGTGCCGATGGCATGCGTGGCCAATTTGGGTCACGGCCTGGTAGGAAAAGCTACCAACGATGCGTGTTGGCATGTGCCAATGGTATGCGCGGCCAATTTGGGTCGCGTCCTGGTAGGAAAAGCTACCAGCGAGCGTGTTGGCATGTGCCAATGGCATGCTCGGCCATTAGGGCCATGTCATGGTAAGAAAAGCTACCAGCGAGCGTGTTGGCATGTGCCAATGGCATGCGTGGCCAATTTGGGTCGTAGGAAAAGCTACCAGCGAGCGTGTTGGCATGTGCCAATGGCATGCGTGGCCAATTTGGGTCGCAACCCGGTAGGAAAAGCTACCGCCGAGCGTGTTGGCATGTGCCAATGGCATGCGTGGCCAATTTGGCCTAGGTTGCATGGTTTGCAAGCCTAGGCGCGGGCGCCCATTTCGCATGGCGTGGCTAGGGCCAAGGTAAGGGTGCTTGGATCGGCGTGGCGTGACTAGCGTAGCTAGGGCCAAGGCAGAGTGCGTTTGGCATGGCGCGGCTAGCTCGGGCTAAGTGTGGCTGGCATGATTTGCCATTGGCACGGAGGTGCGGCTAGCATGGTTGGCATGCTTTGGCGCGTTTGGTGTGATTAGCATAGCTAGGGCCAAGGCGAGTGCATTTGGCATGGCGCGGCTAGCTTGGGCTAGGTGTGGTGGCATGATTTGCCATTGGCACGGAGGTGCGGCTAGCATGGTTGGCATGCTTTGGCGCGTTTTGGTGTGGCTAGCATGATTTGCCATTGGCGCAGGTGCGGCTAGCTTGGGCTAGGTGTGGCGGCATGATTTGCCATTGGCACGGAGGTGCGGCTAGCATGGTTGGGCTGCTTTGGCGCGTTTGGTGTGGCTGGCATGATTTGCCATTGGCTGGGAGGTGCGGCTAGCTTGGGCTAGGTGTGGCTGGCATGATTTGCCATTGGCACGGAGGTGCGGTTAGCATGGTTGGCATGCTTTGGCGCGTTTGGTGTGGCGGCATGATTTGCCATTGGCACGCAGGTGCGGCTAGCTTGGGATAGGTGTGGATGGCATGATTTGCCATTGGCACGGAGGTGCGGCTAGCATGGTTGGCATGCTTTGGCGCGTTTTGGTGTGACTAGCATAGATAGGGCCAAGGCGAGTGCGTTTGGCATGGCGCTGATAGCTTGGGCTAGGTGTGGTGGCATGATTTGCCATTGGCACGGAGGGGAATTAGGGTTTTGTTCGTTGTAACCCTAATTTGAAAAAATACCCCCTATTAATTCTTGACTACATACATTGAATGTTCTAATAAATGTATCGCTTAGGTGACATTAGGTTATTCGGGGTTTTACGATTTTACCCTTTGTCTAAAAACCACCATCAACAGCCCTCATTCAAATAGGCAATCCTTATCAATATTTTACTATCCCTGTCTTTCAATTTCCTCCTCGATCTCAATAGTTTAAAGACTTCGAGATTAAAGAATTCATTCAAATCAATATCTTAATATGCAATCTAAAGTGGATGGAAAAGTGAACTTATATATAAAGAGGCATGACACACTGTGCAGACGACCCATAATAAACTCATGATCACGCAAATGCACCAAATTTTGTGAGCCAAATCTATCCATATTTTGTTCATGTTATTGTTAGTACAGCAGTGGCGAATTTGTAAAGTGGCAAATGGGTGGAGAGCCACTTAAAATTTCTCATACAAGTCTAAGGATATATGACAACAGGAATTAGATTGTTGTCGAATAATCAATCAATCATTTATACATGTTTAGTAGCGTAAATTGTTTCAGTAATAAAGGGGAACGGTGTTTTTTAAAAAAAAAAAAAAAAAAAAAAATTACAAATGGTTAATGAAATCGAACGGACCGGAATATCTTTAAAAATCTCTAGGTCAGAACACCACAACATGGTACAAGTTGGTCTCATGATTCAAGTTGGGATGATATAGTACCCCTTGCCTAATCTGTCTCAACAAATACATTCTTGCAAGTGTTTAGTTCTTGATGATGGGGTTGACTCGATCATGGTTAGTGGTATTATAAGTCTATCGATCGGTAATCAAATCTAGCCATGTCGAGGTCGGCTGGGACATAATTTCCGTCACTGAATTTGGTACAGACGGTGAATTGGTATCCAAAGACAGAGGTCAGATCACTAACAAGGGGGTAGTCAAACGAGATTTCAAATGATTTTCGGGGAGTTTCAAAATCTATTGTTAGTCCATAGAGATTTCGGGAGAGTCTCCTAATGTCTCTTGTTATTGGTTAGAGACTTTTTTTAAGTCATTTAAATTCTCTGAAACTCCATGTTATTGGATTAGGATTTAATAAGAGTCACTCCAACACTCTTGTTATTCGAAAGAGAATTGAAAGTCAAGGATTTGTTATTTTCAGAGATTTGGAGAGACTTTTTTTGAAAAATAGGCATGGATGAAATCTCTCCTAAAGAGGTGATATTTTGGGAGACTTGGAAATTTGGGGAATTTTTGGTTTTGGGAAATACTACTCCCCCCTCATCTGGTTTTGGGAATTTATGGGCCACTTGTTCAGTGATACACTTGCTGGGTGAAGTTTTTTTTCTCTTCTCTACAAATGTGCCTTCATCTACAATTCCGCTCTCATCTGAATACAATGACTAGACATCTCCTCTCTCTTCTTAATAGCCAATGGACACATATTTCATTAGGTATTCATGGTACTTTTTATGATTACTAAAACGTGGATATTAAAAAAATCGCTAGATGTTTTGAATTTTACAGGGGATATTATACATTTTTTTGTCTCTACAAATCACAATAACTCTTTACAAGTCTCATTTTTTTGTCTCTACAAGTTACAAAGACTCTCTAAAATACTCTCAGAGAATCACTAGAAATCTCTAGATTATCATAGAATCTCCGGGAGTCACTCAAATTAAAAATCTATGAAAGTCCATAGAAATCTCATTTGACTACCTCCCTGTAAGGAAGGATAAAAATTAATTTTGGCTATATCGCAAGTCACCACTATTATTTTAATAAAGCATACTACTATAGGGCGTTCCCATCTTCCCCTTAAAGGCCTTGACAAATAAATCCCTCACGTTAAACGGTGATGAAATCCTTTATTCCTATTGGTCGATATAGGCATTTTCTAATGCAGAAGCTATGGTGAGGACACTTGGCATAACTCTATTGGTTGTAATAATTCAAATTTGGTTAGAATTTGGTTACATCAATTACTTAACTGTTCGTTAGTGACTGTGTAGACAAAAAAAGTAGGTGGACAATACTTAAGTCAGAATTTGAACTTAAATAATTTTGTTACACCAGGTTTACACCAAAACTTAACTGTACATTACTAACACCGTCAAAGGTGGACGACACTTGCATCTCATCTAAATCGTTAAAAAAAAAAACGTGAAATTCTTAATTAAGGAATCGTGTTACAAAATAATTAAGGAAATCGTGTTACAAAATAAAAATGCAAAACTCTTAATTAAGGAAATCCTATTACAAAGTACTCCCTCCGTCCCTAATTAGATGAGCTATTTGGTTTTTAGTTTTGTCCACAAATAGATGAGCTATTTCACTAACCAAGGGGATATTTCTAAAACTACCCTTTTAATTGATTATTTTTTCTATAAGAAATATGTATAATTTGATAGTCATGTTTATATTCGTTGCGTAGGTGTTTTAAAATGTTTTTCAACGCTATAAAGTTTATAAAAACCCGTGGTATAGTTTAAGAGATAAATTATTTCTAAATTTTACTAATTATTGCCCATAAGGGTATAATTGTAAAAAATACTTAAATATACTCCACTTTCCTCCTTGCCTTAAAATTTGTGCAAACTACAAGTAGTTCATCTAATTAGGGACGGAGGAGTAATTATTAAGGAAATCCAAATGAGAAGCGTATTATTTTTCGCGGTACTTATAATTTAAGGCCTCTTCCTATGCACATGCCAAAACATAGTATTTGGCATATATGCACCCACTATGGGTATGCCAAACTGCCAAACTCATATGCCAATATGTTTTTCCCGGCATATAGGCATACACGACAGAGTTTCCAGCGAGCGATAGAGTCTTTATCGCTCGATGGTCAAAATGTCGTTCGATGGTCATTCAATCGACAGCGACAGTCAAGCTATCGCTCGATACTATGATAATCGCTGACCAGATCTTCATCTAACGGCTACAATTTCCCCCCTCTATAAATACCTGATTTCAAACTCATATCAACTCACACCAAAAATTCTAAATCTCTCTAGAATTTCTTAATTTCTCAATCTTTTTCAAATCTAAAACTATCACAACTCCTCTACAATATATTTTCTTGTAAAATGGATTCACAAGCAAAAACTCAAGGCAAAGGTAAGAAGAATCGAGTCCGTGGTGCAAAATACACCATGATAGAAGATGAATGTATTTGTCGTAATTATGTTTTTTTTACCCAAGATTGTATCGGTGGTGCACAACAACATGGTAACACCATGTGGGATAATATATTTCAAAAATATGAAGAACAAACCATGAACATCAATGGTCGTGATGCAAAAGGATTGTCGAACACTTCATTGTAATCAACCTAGGAAGTAGCCGCTTATCTTTGCATTGATAATGCAAGCCAAGAGAAAAGGAAAGGAGAGTGGTCGGTGATGTTGATTTTGAAAGAGAGGTTCGTACAGATTGGCAACGAAAACATGGTAAATCTGTTTGCTTTCAAAGTTGTTATCATATTTTGAAGGGTTTGAACAAATATAATCCCGATTACTTAGCAAATAATCAAATAGTACACGAAAAGTCACCATATAATTCTTCTCCTCAACACCAAATTCTTCACCATTTTCACAAGGTCCATCAAATTCTTCACTGAGATACCCCTACAAGCTCAAATTCCAACGTAGTTTTCAATAATTATATTGATGGAAATAATAATGGAAAACTTCGAGGGAGGAATAAGGCAAACCGGCTAGAAAATTAGCTCAAGAAGGAGGGAGTTCCGTAGGATTTAACATGGCGGAGTTTATGGATTATCAAAAGACCATCGCGAAGGAAAGATCCATTCAAAGGAAAATTCAAAACCGGGAGAGTAAGAAAAGTCGTCTTTCTCAAGAAAAATTCCGGTTTGACTATGACAAGCATAACATTCTTCAAGCTAACACCTCAATTATGAACGCCCAACAAAAACATGTATGGCAAATCGAATTTGACAGATTCAAACACAGATTGAAAAGCAAGCTGGATTTACTAACAACCGTGATGAAGAAGATGATGATGATGGAACCGATGATGAGTTTGATGAAATAATTCCTCTTAATGATTAATGTACTAGTTTAGAACTAGTTTAATGTAGCGATTTAAGTTTTAATGTTCTAGTTTAAGTTTTAATTTGATATGTTGTTATGCATTCCAATTAATATTAGTTTGAAATGAAATGTTGAAGCTTATTAATTAGAAAAATAACAATACATAACATAACTTAAACTGAAGCTAAAACATTAAGAAAAATACATAAAATCATCTTCCATGCTCTGCCCAAAGATTCAATCTAAGATCATCTCTTAACTGGTCATACAAATTACGGTTACGAATGTAGTTAGTCATTTGACCATAATTCCTTGCGGGAGGCCTCTTTCGGGTCGAATCTCGGCCTCAAATCTTCATCATCATAGTTAATCCAATCGAATCACGTCTAGTTTCCGAATTACCATGTTATGAAGAATTATGCAAGTGAGCATAGTCTTGTGCATTTCACGAGGACTCAACCCACGATATGGGCCACAAATGATAGCGAACTTCCTCTTCAAAATTCCAAAAGCGCGTTCCACATCCTTCCTCAGTGCCATTTGGGCATCGTTAAAATATCGGTATGAATGGCCCAATGCACCAGCAGGAGGCTGACGGTAGCATTGAACCAAGGTGGACCATTTTGGGTAGATACCATCCGCAAGATAATAGCCATGAGTGTACTGATGGCCGTTGATCATGAAACGGACAGATGGAGAAATTCCATACTTCAAATCTTCAAACAGAGGCGACTTGTGCAAAACATTAATATCATTTTGTGAACCCGGAAGACCAAAAAAAAGCGTGCCATATCCAACAATCGTAAGAAGCAACAGCTTCTAGGATAACTGTTGGTTTTGGATAATGACCTTTATATTGACCAGCCCAATAAACAGGGCATCCATGCCATACCCAATGCATACAATCGAGACTACCTAGCATTCCTGGGAATCCCCTTTCCTCATTCTCCCTTAATATTTGTCTAACATCTTCGTCGGTTGGTTTTCGTAAATATGTTGGACCAAAATGATTAATCATTACTTCACAGAACAATGAAAGGTAAGTGTAAGAAGTTGTTTTACCCATACGAAGGTACTCATCATTCGCATGGCTGGAGTGTCATAACCTAGAATCCTTAAAGCCGAAGTAACTTTTTGTTCGGACTATGACCTCTAATATTCAGTGCATCAAACCGATAATTGAATTGAGGTTCCACTCGACAAAGATCTTCAATAATCTTTTCACAGGATGATGAGGCATGCGGAATCGACCTTGAAAATCTCGATCGAGTACACACAATTGGGAAGAAAATAATCGTGCATGAGCTTCGATGGTAAAATTCCCTCCTCGATACGTATATCTTCTTGATAATACTTCTTTGGGCTCTGGAACTCTTGGTATTTGACCCGTATGTACAAGCATCATAGTTTCGATTAGATTCTCATCTTGACTTCCTCTTCGTCAATTTCTTGCAACCTCATACGATAACTTTCTTGTCAGAACCTGAACATATTCACAATAATATCCCTTTCTTCATTGGATCTCGACATTGTGAAGCTTAAAATTGAGAATAAAAAGGAGTAATATCTTTAGAAGCAGTGTGAGTTTTTGTCGAGGTAAAATGACGTATATATAGGAACCATAGGGGAACTAGCCGTTGCAGAATAACTACTTGGCGATAACCATTTTATCGCCAGCGTTATTATTATTATCGCTGGCGATATTGTCAATATCGCTCGCTAGGGATTCGATCGCTCAGCGGTTTCCCCATAGTGGCGCAAATGGTTTGGCATGCCACCTGGCATGCCAAACACCATTTTTTTGGCATGTGCATAGGAAGAGGCCTAAGAGTCGTGTTACGTTTACCTCTTTCTCAAGACCTTTATCTTTACTGATTAAGATAGGTAACATCTCTTTTGCTTTGTTCACAATGACATCGGCTAAAACTCCACAACGAGAAGTCCTTTCTGGACTAATAGATCTCTATTTTTAAGGATAAACTTTAACATGAGCTCATTTATTTGAAATGGAACCTCCTGAAGTGAATTCATGATTTCTAATGTCTGTGTAGCATTGACCAGATTGATATATCGATTGGTATAATCTTGAGAAGATAAGAGACGGAAACGTAGTTTGATTTTGCGCTTTCCAAGTATCCCCACGAATATCTAATAATGAGATCGGTTTCGTGATATTGATTCCTTCCTTTGGATGCCATTTCACGGGTGGGATGATCATGGGCAGTTGGTGCTTTATCGGCAGCACACAGGGGTGAAAATTGCACATGGCATACACATTTTTGGTATTATCTAAAGACTTAAAGGCCTAGACAAATAAAGCTTCCACGTTGAACGGTGAGGAAATCCTCCCTTCTTTATGGCTGTAATATGTCTTTTTTGAGTTTTGTGAAACGAACGTTTTGGTGAGGGCACTTGGGAACATATGATTGGTTTAAAAAGAAGAGAAAAAAAATAAAAAAATGAAACCAAATTCAATTTGGAATTCATTAGCTCACAATATTTATGTGAGGAAACACTTGGCAACGTATGATTGGTTCAAAAATTAAAATTTTTAAAGGAAACTATAACTTACCATGTTTGGAATTTTATTGAAGTCCAAATTTAATTTGGATATCGAGTAATTACTATATCAGGACTATTTTTTTCCAAATTAATATATAAATGGAAAAAAAAATCCATATATTTTCTACGAAAATAAATAGAAAACATAAATAAAATCTGCACATGTCCTCCACCTGTATAATTTATTTTCCCGCCACACCAAATCCAAAAATACATCTCCACGGGGTGCGGCAAAGCCCCGCGCACACCAAATCAAAAATGTATTGCCACGGGGCGGGGCGAATCCCCGTGCACACCAAATTAAATGGAATAAACAAATAAAATCTGCACATATTTTCCACCTATTTAATTTAATTGTCCTGCCACACCAAATTAAAAATACACCTCCACGGGGCGGGGCGAAGCCCCGCGCACACCAAATCAAAAATACTTCGCCACGGGGCGGGGTGAAGCCCCGCGCTCGCCAAATCAAAAGTACATCGTCACGGGCGAGGTGAATCCCCACGCACACTAAATCAAAAATACATCGACACGGGGCGGGGCGAAGCCCGCGCTAGCGAAATCAAAAATACATCGCCACGGGGGCAAAGTCCCGCGTACACCAAGTTAAAAAAATGCCCGGTGCGTAGCACGGGCACGAATCTAGTTTGCTTAAAAACTCCAATGGGTGGATAAAAAAAATCGGGAATCTATGAATTCTTTCTTTTATTAGTTACAATGTTTTTCTTTCCTCCAAATTTAACAAAATATAACTTCACCAGTAGCACGAACACTCCGGATACAGATTGGAGATAATCTTGGAATATCTTGAAACCAAATCGCCATTTTCATTCTTAATTGATCCTTGCTCTCGAGGTCTGTCAAACCGAATCTAGTTTCATATCCTTCAAGGAAACTTGATGTGTATGACTATTCTGGATCCATTATGCGTTAAATAGGCTCTAATTATTTGTTGGTTGAACCTATCTTCAATTTCCTCCTCCATCTCAATGTTTTTTTGGACTTTTATATCTATGTTAGTGAACATAAACAAGATAATAATTGTCGATGCAATATGTTTGATGCAAAATTAGACTTACTTATAAGCAAAAGGCATGAGACAATGCTGAAGGCCCATAACGAATTCATGATCACACAAATGCACCCAATTTGTTAAGACGCCGACACACTAAAATTTCTTTAAGCAAGTCTTAAGGATGACACCAGAAATTAGACTGTTGCAGAATAAGTGGATGCTATGTGGTATAAGTCATTGTGTGATGATACTACTTAATAGAGTTAATTAGTGTTTGGGTCCTAAATTTTTATCTCTTTGAGTCCCCTGGACTCGCCAAAACCAAATTCAGTATATTATTTATCGTTGATGCACTTTCGAACTAAGTTAATTTGCAAACTTGATCATAATATATCATCATTGACAAACTAATTTGTATTATCATTGGTTCCGTGCAAAGTTGTTAGGCTACTTAATATATTACCACTCGCAATTCACCAATTATATTGTTCATATTCATAATGGAGTTGACTACAAACTAAGTATAACCATTGCCACGGTGGGAGGAGCGGAAAACCAGAAAAAGAATAGATTTGAACATGGGGTTCGTCTGCGACTATTTTCGTCGTTTATAAAAAAGGTGATACTTTCACCTTAGTTTCGAAAAGTGATACTTTCACCGTTTAAAAAAAGTGATACTTTCACCCCCGCCTGTTTCGGAAAAAGTGATACTTTCGCCGTTTCGGAAAAATGATACTTTTTCGAAACGGAGCTTAAAGTATCACTTTTCCTAAACGGAGCCAAAGTTTCACTTTTCCTAAAACGGGATGAAAGTATCACCTTTTCTTAAACGGAAAATTAGTCGATCCATAAACCAAAATATGGTTGCATGATGTGTTATGCATCCTTTGTGGTGGTTTGCATAATGGCTATGCATTCAATTTTCGAGAATTGTGCCTAAAATTAAAGTATCATTTTTCTTGAAACGGAGGGAGTACATCGTTTTATTAGTTGCAACGGAAAATTAGTTGATGCATAAACCAAAATTTTTCTACATAAAGTATTATGTTGTGGTAGTTTGCATAATGGATATACATTTAATTTTCTAAAATTGTGCCTAAAATGATAAATACCTCCAAATTTTCGTAAAAACTCTAAATTTGATATTGTTGTTTGTACTTGTTGCGTAGAGTTTTTTTATAACTTTTCTAACGGGATAAATTTTGTAAAACTCCAAGGCACGGATTTTTAGATATGTTATATTAAAGTTTGCTTTCCAATTATATCCCTGAAAAAGATTGGATACAAAAAGAGTTGTAGTAATTGGACTAAAAGGTAGAGACTTTTTTGGTTTTTCGGTCTAACCATTCTCAATCTTTTTGTGGTAATTGATCACTTAGATTAACAAAAAAGTGGTCATATAAAGGTCCCCCTCTCCCTCGCTTAGCTCGGTCGGCCCAATAAGAAGCTCCACCCCCGCAATCAACCGAACATAACCTAAAAGCAACACGTGTAGACAACCCCAACACACTGGAAAATTATCATCAAAAACATATACATAATATATATTTTTATAAATTGGTTGTCAACATCAATACATAAGTTGATGTGCCGATATATTCATTAGATTTATATCGGCTCACACCAATAACTACAGTTAGTAATAACACTGTCTAACACCAACCATAATAGTTATTAGTGTATATACATAGGTAGAAAAGACGGAACTGATTCATTTTCTTACTTGAACTGTTCATCTGGGTACATATATATAGGTACAGTACTAGACAAAGATAAGTATTAATTAAGGGATAATCATCCTATACAAGTGACACATCAACTTGTACTAGTCTTAACATGGTGACTTTGCGTGGGTCCCACAGGAGATGTGGAAACTGGTGGATCAGCCACCTAACATTCCCCCTTGGATGATCCACTATTCAAGATATTGCCTCGTTAAAACCTTGCCAGGAAAATCCGATAGGATAAAAACTGATCGAAGAAAAATGAGTATAGCTGTTGGAGCTTTGTGATAATGGTTGTCATGAATTTTCTCCCTTTCTCAAAGCTGCTTCAGGAAAACCATTTAGGACAAAACCTGAACGCTGGAAGCTCACAACAATATTGTCGATGCAGCTTGTTTGGCTTCGTGTAAAACTTATCAGGAAAAACGGTGTGCGGTAAAAATCTGACTTAAGAGTAAAGTATGATAATCCGATTACTGATTCCGCCAAAAGTTCTATGGATATCCATCTTTTTAGATGATGATCATCGTTCTAAGATTGTTATCTCATTAAAAACCTCGCTAGGAAAACCCAGAGGGATAAAACCTGTACGTAGGAAAACATGAGTACCCAGAACAATGATAAATCCGCAGATGTTGCCTCGTTAAAACCTTGCCTGGGAAAACCCAAAGGGACAAAAAACCAGACGAAGGAAAAAGAGTACAACATTTGAAACCGCGGATAACAGTGGACTCGCATGCCTCATTAAAACCTTGACAAGGAAAACCCAATGGGATAAAACCTTGACTAAGGAAAAAGAGTACACGACGTAACGTCCAACATCCCCAATATCCATAGTATTATGTGGCTTTACTCCCCCTGATGAGTAGGCATCTTAGTTGATCATTTTGTTTGACAGTATTGCATAGAGATCAGGAGCCATCTTCTAATGGCTTCAGCAGCTTCAGCTTCCTTTAGTTGAAAAACTTGGTCTGATCTATGTTTGTGCAATTTCTTAATGATCCTCTTGTCGTGCCAGCCTTTTATTCTCCACTAGCTTTTTCTGAACAATCATAATCGATCGGAGGATAAACAAGTATCCTCTACTACTAGACTATTAGCTAGGAAAATGTTTAGCTGCTTTCACAAACCTGCCAAAAATCAAAGCTTAAACAATATGATTAGATTTTCTCTGTGGGAGACATATTCAGCGATCTTTCATGCAAAAGATCAGGCTTAATGGTACCACGAAGATGGAGGATTCTTCGGACCTATGTCTCGATATTGGTGTTAGGTTGAACCAGGCTTACAAACCCAATATCAGGTAACTGTAGCGTATCTCAGCTAATGTACCATTTACACATCTTTGTGTACAAACCACAGAGTGATACACTACCTTTGTTGAGGTGTAAACCGATCAATCTTATAAGTAAGAGATCGAATGACTGAAACCATGTCAGCTCGTCCATTTAAACATGTCTAGATCGTTAAGGTTGACAAAATTAATAGACTTCCATCTACAACGCTCAACCAACAGATTGAGACCACATTTTACCGAGAATTTATCTCGAACTCCTTCTTTAAGCATTTTTGTGCTTTGGAGAATTCTTGAGGAGTTCCAATCAAGTAGATGTTGCATAAATCAAAACTAGTAAATGCAAATTTTATGAGCATATAAGGTGGTTCACATATCCCTGGATAATATAAGTATTTACTTAGACGATTAGCCACTTTCGTCCTTATTGAGTAAATGCATATGACATGGTAATTGTACTGAAAAACTTCAGGAATTTACATGCAGTTTTCTGTATCTAGTCTTTCGCACAGATCTGCAATAACCAAATCAACTAGATGCACATCGAGTCTTTAAAGACTGCCAGAAAAACACCGTAAAGGTAGCTGCATCCATAATAGGGAATATGTTACAAAGAAATCCATCTCAGGTTCCTGTAAAAGACTCTGTGCCATTAGTTGACTTACTTTTCTCACTATGCACATACACCCACATGTAGCCACTTGGGGTTACATTATCGGATGTCGGAACTGCAAACACCCACATGCGGCTAAGAATGTCTCACATTATGGAGTGTTCAGGCTGCAGTACCAATGTTATGCATTTTGCAAGAAAGTTGTTATCCTGCTTCGATCTCTCCTGGTTTAACCATACCTTTGATGACATTCCCATGGAGATTGGTTTAAAACCAATAACACCTACGACAGTATCAGAGGATACTTTGACTATATCATCAACAATCATTGGATTACGATCACAAATTTCTTTATTTCATGCATGCCTTAAGGAAATCCTCTCATTTTGAGGTTTCACAGCCTTTGCAGAGACATTCTCTTATTAAGAAAACTATACTTAGAGAAATTATATCTTCCACTAATAGTCTCTTTGAGAGCACTATCTTTCAATGATTGTGACTGGCTCTTCCTTTCAGGAGGTGCAGAATATTTTAAATCAATTAGTCATCCACATTGTGGTGTGTTTTAAATGACACACTTACTACTACATACACAACTTCTCATGGAGAAACTTGATTTGCAATTTCTGAAGATATCAAATCTTCTATATGTCTTTCATTGCTGAAAACATCTAGATGAGATACATCCTGGTTCTTCTTTGTACAAACCAGGATACTTTAAGCCGTTTTTTAGGCGATAGCCTTTCCTCCCCCAAACGGTGGGAAGACTTTCTCATCAAATTTGAAAATCTTGTAGTAGACTAGTAACAACAGTGTAATATAACACATCTCAAACAGAAAACATGACAATGGTTTCGTGAGTAATAAGTTCAAAATGCCTATGAATGAATAAATAAAATCATTCAACGAATGCACAAGAAAAATAACATACTCACCATCAATGCCCAAAACATCACTATGATGATACAACATCAACGACAGACAAACAAGAGTTTCTTTTCAAATCTATACGAGTATAGATACATAGTTACCACCTAGGTGATATGTCGAGTCATATCTGACTGCCAGACCATACTTCCAGGAACCTGGTTAGTGTCTGTGGAAACTCAATGTCAAGGAGTGGCGCTTGCATAACAAGCGACCTTAATTAGTTCTCTCACTACGCTTGCATACAAGCATCAAATTTGTAAATGATGCTCAGACTAAGGTCCCTAAAGCATACACAAGGGAGAAAAACACCACAAAATGAACCGATGTCCATATCTTCCAATCATAACCTTGTCGATAATTCCTTTGCAAAGGGGGGTATCTATCCACAACAATTTCAATAGCTACTCTGAATATTATCAACAACCAGTTCATAATCAGATAATTAAGGATCTTACATCATTCTCAAGAGCATGAGGATATTTTAATCCATTCGTACCAGATTTCAGTATGCGGATATTCTTCACCATGAGATATCAACGCAACTTTTATGGATGTGCTCCTCGTAAGGAGATATATCAACTCATCACTCAAAGACAATATGGACGTTATCTGATTAGATTGGCATACCTCGAATTAGAGGTTTTTCGTCTATGCTTCTAAGCACATTTTCAGACGAGACAATCGTTGCGATTCTATGGCATGCCTTGCAAGGGCTTTAATTTACGCCGAATCAAGCAAGCATACTATTGCTAAATCTAGCAACAGAGTAATCTCCAACACCTCAGGCATTTCTCGATGTGAGAATTTAGATGAGACACAATTGGAATTAACAAATATCGTCGACGATTCTCCCCATGATCCTCAGGCGGGATGTCTCATCAACAGAACATCTAGTTCTGCATGGCTCAACCTATCAAGGGAGCAACTGGGTGCAGAAAACAACAATAACACGCAACCCAGGAGAGATAACTGATCAGGTTTTCTCTCTCGTTTACTGTCCAGCTGGAATAATTTTAAGAATTTACATTGCCATGTAAAATTAACAGTAAACTATAAAAGAATTTTGTGATCCTAGACACTATCTCAATATCAGTACCTATCCTGCCAAGACGACCGATAGAGATCAATAACAATAAACGGCATTTCAGATGCGCGTATCGTGTCTGTCACAACGATAACAGAGCTTTACTAAGCTCAAAGATGGCTTATTCAACCAATCATTATGCCACCGTCCCGTATTGCTCCACTTCTGGTGGTACGAGGTTTACCAGATTCTCAAACTTGATAACTATTGTGGTTCCCATATTCAAATATGCCTACCACAATCTGATTTTCTTCACTTTACAAAGATAGACTTATTTGCATAGGCACCCCTGCAAATTTAATTCACCAAATTCGTGATTTTAGGTAATAGCTCAGGCGATGAGAAGACATGATATTAACTCTAAATATCATTTAAAGAAATCCAACACTCATTATCGCTCAAAAATTGGATATCTACGAGGCGCAATTAAAATATGAAGCACTCGTTGTTGTTGTCACAACATATACAAAGTGTAAATCACACTAGCTTTTTAAAGCTTCGACGATGCATATAATTGGCACATATAATGTACGATATAAAGCTAGCGGAACACATAAGGGCGCAAAAATATGCAGCTCTCCATATTGCTTGCCGCAACAATTTATACGGCGCATATATCTTCTCTAAAATCAAGCCGAACTATTTACCATAAAAATCAATGGTGAAACAAGGAAGAAATCATTCAAAATGTAATATACATAAAGTTTTAACATGATACCGACATATCTCCAACTTCGTCTATTAGGGTCGATTTAAATATTAATTTATCAAAGTTGAAATATTAACACATTCTTTATCTTAAAAGAAATCGTCTCGATATCAATTTGGTCATTTCAAAGACCGTTTGATAGAGACAGGCTGACCATGTTAACCCGGTGTCCATTTTTCATCGTATTCCGACCTTAGGTGGAACGACTTTGAATTCCGAAGATTACTTATAGCAAGGGAATACTAGAATTTTGCTATCCCTCAGGATGCAACAATTCCTTGCTCTATCGATATTAAAACCGTTAACACCACAAAAATTAATGGTGTACCAACAAAGGATATTTTATTCTCTACGGACGCGGAAAACCCTTCCGTTGGTCGACTAAAGATAAAATTAGCAAAACTTACAAAACTCAAATATTTGGTTAAATTCGAAAATCGAATAATATTACAAATATGAGTCGTTGCTAATACGTACCTATTTTGGATTTCTCTTCTTTTACCACAATAATTGTTATGCTATCAATAGCACAAACAGAATGCGGTAAGATGTCTAACTTTTCCTTTGATAAGTCCTAATCAAAACAAAAACTGAGTTAGACATTATAAGAATTTTATGCATATAACTACTTAACAATAGTTAAATTAAATATGCAAGAGTTGAATAGAATTATCCTTTTCCGTATCGTCAGCCCCCACTCGATTGCCGCAAAGCAATTCGTGCTCATAACGTTTTATAAATTGGTTGTCAACATCAATACATAAGTTGATATGCGGATATATTCATTAGATTTATATCCGCTCACACCAATAACTACAGTTAGTAATAACACTGTCTAATACCAACCATAATAGTTATTATTAGTGTATATCAACAACCTAAAAACTCAATACCATCCCTCACTCCAGAATAAAAGTAGCACTGGTGCTGCTTACCCTCCCTCCTATTGGCTGGTGAGCGTAACCTCGCACTCTCATTGGCTAATTGAGAAACCATTCGTATTCGTCGGATGAAATTTCGTTATATATGGTTCGTTGATCTGGCAATGTGTGGTGTAGATTGGGTGGATTGGTGGGACACACGCGACGGACGGCTTTCATTGTTTAGAAAAATTGCTATATTAATTCGTGTATTTATTTTGAAAATCCAAAAAATAAAAAAAAAACTACTATATTAATTCTGGACATTTATGATTAAAATAAAAAAAAAAATCAATTAAACATATTTATGGAATAAAATAATCTTCTATAACTTCATTTAGTTATTTTAAAAGATCCAAGCAATTAAGAAAATACTACATTATAATTTTGGACATTTATGATTAAAATAAAAAAAAAAACAATTTATGGATTAAAATATCTTTTATAATTTCATGTACATAAAATAACTTTTTATAATTTCATGTAATTATTGTAAAAGATCCATAATGCTTCAAAAAAAAAAAAAGTAAAAGATCCATAAAATAGAAAAAAATACTATATTAATTACATACAATTATGACTAAAATAAAAAAAATCGTGTAATTATTCTAAAATATCTACAATTTAGAAAAATAATCAATTATAAAAAAAATCAACATATTTACGGAATAAAAAAATATTTATATTTTTTGAATCTTTTAAAAGGAAAAAAAATATATAAATAACTATATTAATTTATAGTATTGATGATAAATATCTAAAAAAGGAAAAACTAACAATATATAAAAATTACTATATTAATTAATATTTATATTTATGTTAACAATTTTCATTAATATATAAAGAAAATCTAATTATTTACCTCAACACAATCGAACAAGTTCCATTAATACCGATAATTTACTAATAAAAACAAAGACAATGGTTAATAAAGGATGCAAATCATTTTTCATCCCTATTTTCTTTATAGCACGCCATATAACTGTAATTAATTCCATAACAGTTTTAAATATTTTCTTTGGAACCAAGTTTCCATCATTTATATAAAGGATGCAAATCAATCTTCATTCCTACATAAACCACGTGCTTTCGTTCGTGTGAAAAAGAAGTAACGCATTTAAGATATCGACTATGCATTTTGAAGAAAATCACAACAAAGGGGGAGCAATGGTAGTTGATTCCAATGATATGTACGCTTATTCAAGTGTCACAATTTATTTGCATTCCTAGGTTGTTGTTTTTTTCTTTCTCTTATCAATTTTTTCTTTATAACAAGCAAGTACAAAATTTAAATATATGATGTTTATATGTAGGCAAAATTGGTCTTCTTAGGTTGTTATTTTCTCAGGCAATTTTTTTTTTTTTATCAATTTAAATATATGAAGACCAATTTATTTTCATTCCTAGGTTGTTGTTTTCTTCGGGAACAATTTATAACAAAAGTAATGAATTGACTTATAAAAGTAATTACAACAATTGCATTAGTCAAGTGTGTAAAAGTATAAGTAGCACTAAATAATTTTTTTCTTTATAACAAGCAAGTACAAAATTTAAAAATATATAATGTTTATATGTAGGCAAAATTGGTCTTCCCTTCTTTTAAGTTTTTTGGTGATTTGTACCACTAATGTTTATGGTTTTTATTTTTGTTACAGATTTGGTTGGAGATCCTGACGTACCTGGTAAAATCATTGTATCATGTCTTATTTTCTCTTCTTTATCAATTTGTTAAACTCCTTTTTTTATATTTTATCTGGATTTTTGATGTTCTTTTAGTTTCTCCAGGATGTTCTTATTTTTACTTATTCACTCCTTTTCTAACCGCTTTCCCCGTTTTGTCGTAATAGTTTCTCAATTCAAACAAGATGTAAATAAGGGTTTGGTTCCTTATCATAATTTTTGGACCAATTATTTTTGGGAATTGGGGTTTGTTCATTTCTTTTTTGTTTATTTTCACAGGGTTATGGATTTTCGTCTTATATCCATTGTACTAATTTTGATTTTGTAGGGGAGGATGTCTAAATTCGTAACCGACAGAGATTGGCTAGGTGTGTTGTTTTCTTTATGGATAAGGCGCACCGTATGCTTTTTCGTTGTCTGCATAATGTGACGCCATATAATTTTTATAATTATCATCTATTTTAAATTTTAAATAGGTAAATATATTTGTGAATTATGCGAAAAGTGAAAGTAGATTCTCAAAAACATATACTTTTTCATTCATAGATCAGTACATGAGCACAATAAAGGAGGAGGATTAAGTCAATAGAAGTAGGTATTAATGGAATTTGGAAGGCATGTAACATAGTTCAATAAAAATTAATAGTGTAACTTTATTTAGAAACCGTTAGCATTGCATTTTTTTTTCTTCAATTTTATCCTTTGTTTTTTGTGGATCTCATTTCACTTTGTAATGTTGTTGATAAAGGGGTGCTTCCTTCTTCGAGGTCTGACCGTATCGTGGCACATGCTTTAATTACTTGCACGAACTTGACATTCATATTATAAGTAGGATCACTTTCTTTATTTTCTCTTATTAGTTTTTACCCTATTAAATTATGTTGACTTTCGCGTGTGCTTTAATCATAATTGATAAAGATCAAACAATATTGCAATATCAGTAACCTTTTACGATAACGATTTAATAGGATTATTAATAACAGACTTAGCTCTTAGATAATCAAAATAAAGTTTTTTTTATTTACGTACCATAAGATAGAAAATCCTTAGTTTCAAAGTGTACATAAGTGATCTTTAAACTCAATGGGAATCGTTAAAACTCCAAATTTGAATTGGTGTATATTTATACAAATTGGGCCAACATAGTGAAATTAGTGGAAGCTTTTCTTTGTCCGAGACTCCATGAATGGGAACCTTTATATGTCTTTATTCCTTTTAAAGTTTGATGGATTTCATGGTCGGGTTGGATGATTCCTTTGGTGAAATAAATAACTAATAGCGAGTGATGGATGTGTTTTTTATTTACTTACAATATGCTTTCAAACGAGGTTTTGTGCAAAGATATGCTCATTTACATTGTTGGACGGTTTATGGTTGAAGTGACAACTCATATCATAACTATATAAGTTGGAATTTCAATCAATGATTTGTCCAAACCGCATTTACATTAGACATTCTCTTAGGTTTGCTAATTCAATTAGATCATTCCTATTAGTACAGCTAAGGTGCACTTACAGTAAAACAAATTTGCAACCTTAAGATGAAAAGAACAAATTTAGAAACGTGTCATTCTTATACGTAACAAAGGAGATGATTTTTCACAAGTTTCTTTATATTATATTTTTCTCTATTGGAATGCTTTTACATGATGTTTAACTTCACATTACAAATCTTATACATATTTGTAATGGATATCTTCACTCAAAATCATTTAACCCGTAGTGCACTGGATCATTCTATAATTCATGACTATCCATAAATCAAAACCGAAAGTAAGTTTAAGTATCAACATATATTAAGAAGATATATGCCCAACTCCCCTATAGTACACATAATCTTTCAACGTTTTTGGAAATCTAACAATAATATCTATCGGGACCAAATTGTAGAAACAATGTCTACTTCAGGCAAAGAACACCTCCAGATATTGTCTAAGGGAGACTTGGTAAACAAATTGACGGCGATGACAACATACCTCTATTACTTGAGTTAAAAGAAAATGATAATGAAGTGGAGGATGAAGTTCAAAACTTGGATGTGATTATTAAAAAAATATTTATAGCAGAGCCCGATGACATTATCATGTCGAGTTTATGTTTTATCTTATTTGAATATATCATACAATTTTAATTAAAAGGAAATGTTTATTTTTTAAATTTATTTTGATTTGACGATTTTTTTGATCTCCAACACTTAATAGTTAAAATTGGTGAATTTGGTTCCCATTTTTAATTTAAAAATACCAACTACTAAATGAAAGCCCGTTAGGCCGAGAGCGGGTGAAGTCCAACATAAATAAATGAGGGATACTCCCCATCACGCCCCGGTGGAACTTTTTTTTTTGACCCATTGGAACTTGGTGGTATATGGTTTGCAAGGAGACATGAGGTGCAGATTGGGTGTGTGGTTATTACCCATTGGAAAACGACTCCCATTGTTTGTTATGAGTGGTCGTTTGGATAGCCAAAATCTTAATTGGAAGGCTAAGAATTTATTTCGCATTCTTACAACGAGATATTGTATTTGTAAAGTGTCTCTAATGTCGATATCGATATGACTATATAAAGAGTGTGATTTTTCATTTAAATAAAAGAAGTTAGAGGATGGAAAAGTAGTTGAGTTGGACGCTTGATTGTTAAAGAAAGCATGTAATTTCTAAAGAAAGATATATCGGTGCATTTCCTTGATTACATCTTCTTTGACTGGGAAGCACTTCATATGTTTTTTTTCATTATTCAAAGTCGACAATCTATTTGATATTAATATCGTTTTTGTTGTTAGTGTCTTTAATACCATAAATCGATACCTATATAGTGAGTGTCATTTTTTATTTAACTACAAGAAGTTGGATCATAGAAGAGCAATTGAGTTGGTCATTGAGTATAGATGCCAATATATGATTTCGAAGGAAAATATATTTGTGCATTTCTTCGATTACATATTCTTTGTCGAGAAGTACTCCATATGCTTTGCACTATTTAGGAGTTGGCAATCTATTTTATACTAATATCCTATTATTTTCCAAAGTGTATCTAATATCGATATCAATGTTTTCATTTAACTACTAATAGTACCGATGTTGCCACTTCTTAGTGATTTCAAAGGTTCGTATAGTTTTTCAAAAGTATTTTTCAGTAATGAGATTTCTTTAATCTCCAACATTTTAAACAATACATGAATATGTTTGATTACACCATCTTTGATTTGAAGCACTTCATATTTTTTACAATATTCAAAGTGAACAATCTATTTTGTATCGTATATTGTAAAAAAAAAAAAAAAAAAAAATTTCTTTAATATCGATATCATACCTATGTAGTGAGTAAGGGTATTCGCCTAACTACAATAAGTTGGAACTCGGAAGAGCCGTTGAGTTGATCGCTTGATTCTCGAACACAAATAGATGATTATCTCGGAAGAGTATATCAATGTATTTCTTTAACTACATCTTCTTCGACGATAAGCACTTCATATGCTTGGCAATGAGCAATATATTTTATATCAATATAATGTTTTTTTATACAATTATATAGTGAGAATGATTTTTCATTTTACTACCAATAATATTGATGTTGGCAATGTCAAGAAACTACTAATTTAAAATGTTTGTATAAGTTTTCAAAAATATTTTTTTGAAGAGGATTAACATGTAATCACCAATAGTTTAAACAATATATAGTTGGTGGATTTGGTTCTAACTTTTATCCACCAAATGATAATCGATTTTTTTGGACCCTTTGGGACGGGAGTGGGCCCCCGCCTCACCAAATGGGGGCTAAGAGCCATCATTCCCGGTGCGTAGCACGGGTTCCATACTAGTACATAAATTAAGAAGAAGATGTTAGAAATAAACTATACTAGGTGGCTGATCCACCAGTTTCCACATCTCCTGTGGGACCCACGCAAAGTCACCTTGTTAAGACACGTACAAGTTGATGTGTCACTTGTATAGGATGATTATCCCTTAACTAATACTTATCTTTGTCTAGTACTGTACCTATATTTATGTACCCAGATGAACAGTTCAAGTAAGAAAATGAAAAAGGAAACTCAGTTCCGTCTGTTCTACCATCTTTCTTTCTTCTTCTTAATTTATGTATGTATATACGCTAATAACTATTATGGTTGGTGTTAGACAGTGTTATTACTAACTGTAATTATTGGTGTGAGCCGATATAAATCTAATGAATATATCGGCACATCAACTTATGTATTGATGTTGACAACCAATTTATAAAATATATAATAATCAAGCCATAATCAGGAGATGATAAGCACCGATCTTTCAGTTGATGGACCTGGTGGTCAAGGTATCTTAACTGCTTGACTGACGTTGACTGACGTATTTCAGCTTTTGAATGTTTTCTTCAGTAAAATCAAAATCGACTGTCAATATAAGTCAAATGGGTTGATTGGTGCCGTCAGCCAAGTAAGGCAAGCAGAGGCAGAGACAAAGCCATGACGATGAATGGGTGAGCAAGTTACCAATGGGCTTGGGAGCTCACATTTTAGGGGGTCCAATTGCACACCCACCTTTCAATGTGGCTCTACCCCTGAGCACCTGCAAACTGAGCATCCCAGTGTTCCTAAACACAAGCTTATGATCCTCACTCTTACACAAATGAACTTCTTTAATTTTTCCGAATGTAACACTGGCCATAAAGCTAGAACCTAAAATCTAAAAAAAAACATCTTTATTTTTCCCCGGATATCTATGCCTCAGGGAAAAAAACAAAAAAATCTAGAATTCTAGCTAGTTCCCACTGTCGTCGCCTATTGTTGAATCTCTTGCAGTTTGCCAATTGGGGATATTGTATTTTCCAGAAACTGTTAATTATCTAGCGTATGGTATATTTAGTACACCACTATGGAAGGGTATGTCGAAGTTGATCCCTTCCTTACTTCATAATCAATAGTCATATTAAAACTTGAATTTGATTGATAGTATAACGAATATGTGAATTATGTACAAAACATTTTTCAAATTGAACAAAAAAAAAATCAGACGAAATATTAGTAACTTCTTATTAGGGGGTTGCTTTCTTCTACATATATCTGGTATCAAGAATCACAAGAAGGGTAGTTTCAACCCAGCCAAAATAATCTAAAAATTCAACCTAGAAGACCTTGCAATGTGGTGCAAGTCTATAAATTTTGCTCTATTTTATCAAGACTAACTAGGGCTTAACCCTTTTTAGGGATTTTTTTGTTCCAAAATAGTCGTATTTTCTTCTAACGGCACTTGGAATCATAACATACTATAAATTCTCATTGTAATCAATAGATAGATTTTTCCTTTAGTTATGTATTTTTCAAGATATATGAATATTAAATATAATATTTATTAACATCAAGGTTTTTTACCCTTCTTAACATTGGGAGGGAGTATTTATTAACAAAAGTAAAGGTAAAAAAACCCGATAGATATTTTTATTCTTCACTCCATAAATCCATTTTTAGCATCTTCCGCCTTGATATTCTCCCATATTATACCTCTTCTTTCTCGAGTTGTATCCCCAAGCTAGCCATAAAATTATTTCGTAATTAATTTTTACATATTTTCTCCCTCTTAAAAAATGTTCTTGTTGTGTTTTTTAGTTTACAAAGATATCTTATCGATCATTTGAAATGGTATTACCTTTCCGCATCTTCCTTATTTTAGGATCTTCATGGATTATAGAAACTTACTATGGGACCGACCACATAGCACCGATGTTGTCCCTACTTGACCACCTTGGGATGAGAAGTGTGCGCTGTTAATCTAGAAGGCCTCGGTGCTTCGTAATGAGATGCCCAAGCTTATTAAGCTCCACATGTACTCCTCTTTCTTCCACGTGGGACTATCTCTAGATATACATATGTGGTTTATCGCACCACATACTCCAACAGTCTCCACCTTTGCGAGATTGAACCACTTCACCAGTTCAATCATACTCCACCATATGATTACCATCTGTATATGCTACCCATCGATCATGAATTATGCACCCTGAAATCCTACTCCACTTTGAGTTAATGAGAATTTAAGCACTAAATCCACCTTGAGCATTTTCTTGTCCACCTAGAACCCTGCTCCACTTGAAAGTTAATGTGTGAAACACTAACTCCACCTTGAGCATTACCTTGCCAATCTAGAACCCTACTCCACCTGAGTTAATTGAGACACTAACTCCACCTTGAGCGCCAGTTCAACTTTGGGCCTTTCCTGCTCCACCTTGAGTCTGACTCCACTTGTGCCCTAAACCGGGTGACATCCACAACTACTTCTACGTTCAGACAGGAGCCCCAACCATGGGTTCTAATACCAATTTTTAGGACCATCGGACACTACTCGAGGTCCGACCACATAACCCCGAGCCCCACTTGACCACCCTGGGATATGATGTGTGGAATTTTAAACTAAAAGTCCTGGGTTCTATGTATGGAGATGTCCAATCTTCTTAAGCTCCACATGTATTACTCTTTATTCCATGAGGAACTATACCTAGTTACACATATGTGGTTTATCGCGCCACATACTCCAACAACCGAGCGGAACCAAAACATTAAATTATGTAAGTTGTAATAAAAATTTCAACACCTAACTCATTCGTCTCAAGAATAATTGTATAGATACTAACAATGTTCGGATCCTTTTTCCCCTTTAAGAATAGTCCGAAAAAGAGTAAAATACATAATTGACTCAACAAAGGCGTATCGTATTGTATGTTCTTACTATTTCAATGACATAATAAAAAGCTAATTCATTCAATCAAGATATTATATTTTAAAATATTTAGTCATTCTGATGGCAGCCATTTTACTCACATACGATGTAGTTCAAGTGATTCAAAATTCCCAGATATATTATGTACTTAATTCAATTTGTCAGGATGGGTTCAATGAACGTAATATAGCTAATGACTGGTCCTTTCGTAACATTGTGGCCTTTTGGACATAGTTAGATCCAGAGTTGGTAAAAAGCACTGTATTTATGCGTTCTCGGGCGAGAGTAATCTAGGGATGGGCTACCTCCCAGAAAACTGTTGATGGATGACCGCATTAGTGTTAGTTGAAAATCCCAGGATAACCGCTGTGGTTAAGTGAGGACAGTATTGGCAGAGGATCAGGTCCTTTAAATGGTATCTGAGTCGAGGATTACCTGTTGTGGGCGAATGAGTATGCTTGACGGATTGTGTCGGGAAAGGGTCATGAGTGAGAAAAAATGCCATAGTTAAGATTGAACATATTACAGATCCGAGGAAGGCTCCAAATTAAGTTGATGGTATTACAGTGCTCCGACTCAGCAGGTAGGATTTGTCAAATTGAATATAGGTAATGGTTTGTCCTTTCCTAGCACCGAGACCTTTTCAGCATAATTGGCTTCATAGTTGGCAAAAAAATTCTATAGTTAAGCATGCTCGGTATTAAATAATCCTGGGATGGGTGACCTCCTGAGAAGCTGCCATTGGATGACCGCAGCAGCGACCATTGAAAACCACATACTGTCATATGACCGCAGTAGCTAAGTGAGCCCATTATCGGTAGAGGGTCGGTCAGGCCATTACATTCTACAAAATTACGCTTCAAAATGTGAGGTTATTTGTTGCAAAAAAAAAAAAAAAAAAAAAAAAATGATTAGTTAGTAAGTCAAATCGTTAATTATTTAACCTAATAACAATACGGTCTACTAACAATAAACAATGTTATCCATCATTATTGAATAAAATATAGTTAAACCATTTATCAAGAAATACATGAGATGATGCAAAATTATGTGTCTCCAATTTTAACAAATAAATTATGAGCAATTAATAAAAAAATATTTATAAAGTTTAAGTTGAACATGCCACGACCGTAGATTTGTTTTTGGCTCAATATGATTATAAGATGGCTGATAAATATGATTACATTTTCGTCAGTTTCAAAATTCTAGTTACACGCGAAATTATGTGTAACCAATTTTAACAGACTACGACCGTAGATTTGTCTCCCCTCATAGTTAAATTTCGGTCATTCTTTATCTAGCCTAACTTAGCCAAGCTTTGTTTAAGAAAACAAAGATTATATCAACATTAACCCTTGTCATTTTTTTTATTGGCTCTATATAAAGTGACAATTATTCTTCGTGTTTTTTACTTGTTATATGCTTTCTTTTGAAGAATTGCTAGGTTGACCGAAATATTTTTCTCGAAGAAACCACCGAGTGAAACATGTAGTGGGACCAACCGAAAACCTTTTCTATCCCAATAGTAGATCCATTATCCTACCATCGTTGAATTATTCTCGGATTGTTTTTCAGTTAAAGTTGTGATCAGACTATACCATTATTTGTATTATAATTTTCACATTAAAAAAGTCAACCACACAACTTCCATAATAATGTTACTTGTGTCCTAACGACATAGAATAAGCATTTACCAACTACCACACTGAACCTTCACTACCATCACTATCACCAGAACCACCCATTATCACTACCTTTTCCAGCACCATCACCGGATTAATTCACCGCCACTTACAAACACCACCAAGGTTATCCCTAATGTCTATTGATATGATTATAAAAAAATATTATTTATTTAATGAAAGTATATTTATTAAGATAATTATAAGATATTTATAATGAGAGATTAGTAAAATATTTATTATGAGAAATTAATGATACAACAATTATGTAAACAACCACAACCATTGATTTATCTTCTCCCTAAATAAATCTTGCCTCTATATTGCCTAACTTGTCCTAACGTGACATTTGGTGGTTTATTTTTATTTTTTTTGATCTTTCATGTACTTTAACCGAGTTATTTTATTTTATTAATAAGACGATCAACCACAACTTCTAATTTATAATGTTGCCCATTTGTTGCGATACAAAATTAACATAGCCTATTGCTACTCACCAACCGTTGCCACCACTACAGAACCATATATAATACCATTTATTTATCCACCACAACCGTCGCCTACCTCCCCGTTGGTCGTTTATCGTACTTCTAATTTTAAATCATAAAAATCATGAGTAAAATTATGGTTGAACAAACTTAAGTCGTTAATTAATTTATTCCATTATATTTCTTATTGTTATATACTCTATTGTATTACAATTAATTTTACTTTTAACGGTTAGAACCATGATATATACAACCGGGTGCTAAAGGTAGCAGGGGTACCATTTAGGTGATCCGACGGTTATGATCATTTTTTTTTTAAATGGTATGATATCATCCTAAAAATATGATATTTGTTTTTATCAATCGTGATGACCAACTACATCTTTCACGATACAATGTTGTTTGTGTTGTAAATGTACAGAACTAATAATGTCCACGACTATTCTCCAACATCACCACCATAAAACCACCCATCGGCATTATTTTTTCCACCACCACTGATATTATCGCCTCCTCTACCACCGCTTCTACCAGGCACTACTTTTTCTACTACTAACCACTAAATTCTATAGATATAGTAATTTTTATTAAAATTATTTAGTAATGTAAAAATTAGATTAATTAAGAGGATATTTAATAATGAAAATTTAATAAATTATTCATTATGAGAGATTAATGAGACACTAATTAATAAAAGCACACATAATGATTAATTTTAATTAGAGGAAACCACAACCATGGATCCACAACCATGGATTGAGCTTTCCCCAGAATGCATCCTGGCCGCTATTTATCTAGGCTAAGTTGTCCACGCTATGCTTTATATTCTTGATTTGTAGTAATATGCATTAATGAAGTTGTATTCCTTCATCCGACAATATACCTCAGTTTCCTCGGAATTAATGATTTAACCCCAAATTCAGAATCCTCGATCATCTCAATGTTTTAAGACTTCCATATCTATGTACATAGCGATCAAACTATGTAATCGTGTTGTATGCCCAACGAAGTCGCTGCAAAATTAGACTAATCTATAAGGAACATGCATGAGATATTGGTGAAGGCAATATTAATTATAAACATGTCCACACAAATACACCATATTGTGTGAGCCAAGTCTATCCACATTTTGTTCATGTTGATGTTAGGAGCAGTGGAGGACTTGGTAAGAGGCAAGTAGGGTCACAACCCACTCATTTTTTCGAACAAATTGACAACATCTTTAGTGCAGCAGCAAATGTTATTCTAGTACATTGGTAAAATTATTAGGTGATAATATCAATGATATAAGTTCAAAAAATAAAATAAAATAGAAAGACCCAATATTTCTCATACAAGCATATACATAAGTTTTAAACTCTCTCTTCTTCTATATGAATCAATTGAACGCTCATGTCCAAACACAACTGCCGCATCTGCATCAATATATGATGGGTGATTTAAAGGTATAAGCTTGGAGTTGATTTGTTACTTATTTCTTTAAATAAATATTATTAAGTATTTAACCCCAACATTCGATCAAAATTAGAAAACTCGAATGGCACTATTACTAAACCTCCCTAGTTTCTGAGGCCTATTATTTTCTTCATCCATTTGTACTAAAGGGATAAGGGGTATCTAAATTAGGTAAAAGTACTAAGTTGTCCTCGTTATTAAAATTTAATCCTAAGCCTTATCATTTTAGATTTTAAACCTATTCAAATCTTTTCAAAACTAAAATTTATTTAAATTATTTCTCTCACAAACTAAAATTAAAACCTATTTTCATCGATCTATTCTAACTACATCAATCGGAAATTTCATCATCTTATTTTTTTCTTGAAAACAAATCAAACTAAACATTGTTGATTGCAACTCATTACTCTTAGTTATACTTGTGATTGATCTATTCACTCAAAATTTCAAATTACAAACAATCTTGGGTTTCTATGTTTGACCATAATCGGTCGACGTCCATTTCCATATTAACATATTCCTGTAATAATCAGTTTATGTTCATGATCACGTCAACCCGTTATTTTGTATGTGTTTTCTGATTGAAGAACATTTAACAAGAATCCTCTGATATTCATGCCCATATCGCCTGATTTTAGTATGGAAGAAATATCAAATTTTATGTATGTTTTTTTCACCAGATACGGATTATGTGAATGTTCACATAAACCGATTGTATAGCCTTTGATTTCTTATAAAGACCGATTTTGATTAAACCTTTTTTTTTTTTCAGTTACTACTCGATCGTTGAATTAGTATGAAATCATACTCATTTTAATTAAAGCCGAGTGATGTACACTCGATTTCAATTCAAGTATAAATTTCTTACTCGAGATAAAAAACAATTTTATACATACCCGAATTGAAAATGAGTATGAGTATGATTTTACGCCCAATTGGAAAACGAGTATGATTTTATACTCGAACTAAAAATGAGTACGTCTTGAATATGATTTCATACTCGGTTTGAAAATGACTATGAATATATTTGATGTTTTTCAACACCAGCAGATAATCGGTTGATGTGAAGGTTCATATCGACCGATTCTGGGTAAAAAAAAGTTTGTTTGTTTTTTATGCTACAATTGATCTATGTAGTTTTTCGTATCGACCGATTTTGGGTTTTCTCCGCTAATCAGCAAACGGAAAATAGCCCCATCATCTTTTTACTCTACTCTTGGATTTCTTATTACTCCATTCTCGTAAGGTTCTCCTCACATTAGATGAAAAAACTCAAGAAATACCAAAACTCTTTAACAAGTGAGACCATATCTCAAAATTAATCTTGAAATGCAAGAATAAGTGTGCATTACTCTCAGCACGTTGGTGACACAGATGACAATTATCATTTTGAATCAAACCTGCAGAGTTGGTACACCATCATAACATAGTGTCCATACCAAGAAACATAAACATTCAGTTTTGGTTGTAATGTAAGTCATTGTTACTTTTTTTTTAATCATACCACTATATATATTTAGCATTCCCTTATTATTATTAATAGATTCATAATAAGTATCATTTGCTTAAAAACTCAAATGCCCACGATATACAGAACCAGGAATCCATGAATCTTTTCTTTTACTCATTATATTTTTTATTTTATTTTGTCACAAAGAAAAATTTCACCAGTAGCACGGACACTGAAAATTTTCTAGCCAATTAATTGTCAGTATTTTCTGGATCTTTTTCTTGAGGACTCTAATGGAATCTTGTTTCATATCCTTTAGAGAAGCTTGATGTGTACGGCCACTCTGGATCCATTGTACGTTAAATAGGCTCTCGTGATTTGTTGGTTAAGCTCACCTTCAATTTCCTCCATTTCTATGGTTTAAGACCGACATTAAAAAACATAGTCAAATTAATATTTCAGTGTGCACTCTAAAGCTGATGCAAAAGTAGACTAATATATAATGAAATGGGCATGAGACACTGTGAAGACTCGTAACGAACTCATGATCACACTAATGCACTTTGTATTGTGTGAGGCAAGTCTATCACCATTACCTTCATATTATTGTTGGCATAGGGCTCAGTAGTAGCAGATTTTCCAAGAAGAAAATGGGTCGATGCGCACTCAAATTTCTCGAACAAGTCCATATGACGCTAAACATTAGATACCTTTTCTTTCTTTTTTTTTGATCGGTAAAGAAAGATATTATTGATAAAAAAAAGGTACACAAATCTTATACCAGCCAGAAGAAACAACAGGATATCTTGAAGCAAGAAAATCCAAAACAAAAAACGGGCTTATTGAATCAATCATTATTCATACATGTTTTAACGTAATAATTGTTTTCGTAATAAAGTGAAACAGTACTGATAAAATATACCGTAAAGAATATATTACACAAGATCACAAACGAATAACGAAAGATTTCCAACCGAAAAAACTAGACTAATCGGAATTTTCTTAAAAATATCGAAGTCAAAATACCACAACATGATAATAGTTTCCGTGCAGGGTTGTTAGGCTTGCTTGATTCGAGGTGGGATGATATATTAGTTACCACTTACCTAATATCTCTCAACAACTGTATTTTTATGCTTCGAAAAAAAAGAAGACTGTATTTTTACAAGTGTTTATTTCTTATAAGTATATTCAGTAATCAAGGCTAGTGGCGTTTAAGTCGGTTTGGTTAGACCGGGGCATAGCCTCCATGGTTGATATCGATATGTATGAAATTTTTGTTATATTCAATACAATATTTTTGTTTTACCATTTTCAAAATTTAACAAAAAAGGATTTCTCCAGCAGCACGAACACACCAGATACATATAGGCTCATTTTAGATATCGGTTAACTCAACCTTCAGTTTCCTCCTCCATCCCAGTGTTTTAAGACTTTAATATAATAAATATTCCAGTGAACATCAATAGTTGTGGATGCACTTTACGATTGGTGCAAAATTAGACTTATTTATCTAACCAAGAGGCATAAGACAATGATGAAGACCCATACCAAATTCATGATCACTCTGTTACACCATATTGCATGAGCCAAGTCTATCACATCCACAGTTTGTTTATGTTATTGTTTGTATCGCAATATGTTAGATTTGTTAAGAGGCGAATGATTCAAGACCCACTCAAATTTCCCAAACAAGTTTGAGGATAACACCAGAGACTATTGTATTGTGGAATAAACCGATGTTTGTGGTGCAGTCATCCGGTGATGATAATATTGACCTGACAGCCACACGTATAGACAACCATCACACACTGCTAAATTACATGATATCCATCTTATGGAGCTTGACTTTTGTTGACTGATTATATTTCAACTTTTGTGGCCTCAAAGACTCGAAGTTTAACAAAGGTTTCGGGTTTGTATCAATCTCAATCAGAAAAGGGTAAGATTTAAATTAAAAAACTGTTGACTCTGTTCCGAATTCCGCTTAACCGGTTAGGTATTTTTCCAGGAACAATTAATTACCCGTGAATCTGCAACCATCTATACAGTTTTGCAAATCACCCCAAATTTGTCGGTTGCATGAAGAAAATTTATTTGTAAATGATAATACGATTCATAGACCCTTGTTATACTTGCATAATGTTGAATTAAAATAAGAGAGTTCCGCAAAACAACCAACTGTGACTAGAGTTTAACCAAATGCTTAAACGTGCGAATAGTTATAGTAATAATCCAACCCTAGGTCTAAACACAACCGGGCCATGTATCTGATTACAAGTACAAGAATATCATTTGCAGCTTTAAGCTGTAGTTTTTTTTTTTTTCCAAATTGAACAAAAAACTCAGACAAATCATTGGTAACTACTTGTTAGTTGTGGGATAGAATCCAATGATATGGTTATATTTACATAATCATGACATAATTTAGTCATTTTTTATATAAAATCCAAGCGACAATGTAGTTGAAGCTAATTTCTTGGTGACATGTTCCTCTTATATAGTCTACATTCCTTCCAAAAATGAAAGAATTCCTTAGTTGTTTTGTTATAAGATTAATGATGGAAGATCCTCTCACACTTTTATTTTCATATTATCTCACACATTAGACATCATTTTTGTGAATAAAACCCAAACGGTTTGGAATTTGAAGCTAACATTTTGGGGATATGTTCCTCTTACAAATCTCTCTGTTCTCACAAAAAATGAGTGTACTCCGAACTGTACAACATCACTATCTATAATTACTTTGAAAATGAATAGTGGAAAATCAACGAATTTTCAACCATTGAAATTAAGATTGGTAGATGATGGTGTTATACATTTCAAAATGCGCTGATTTTCGGTAGGTATGTAGAGATTTGTGAGAGGAATACATCCCAAAATATTAGCTTCAAATTCAAACTCGTAACCGTTTGGGTTTTATTCACAAAAATAGTGTCAAATGTGTGAGGTAGTGAGAGATATAAAGTGTGAATGGATCTTTCTTCGACATTAATAAGGAAACTAGTTACAACACAACCACTATAATCTAATAATCTATTTTTTTTCTTTTTTTTTTTAATAATCTAATAATCTGACCTAAATAGACCTTGCAATTTGGTACAAGTCACATGTAAAAAAAATTCACTATCATTATCAAGATAAATGTTCCATCCATGAATAGGGTATATTATGTATTTATTAAAGGTGTGTTTGGCACGGAGAAAGTTGAGGGTGGAGTTCAGTCAACAGGAGGAGTCGAGGATGGAATTCAAATCCTAGGGTGTTTGGCATGGAAGGAATTGGAATTCAAGGTAGTTGATACTCCTTCATTCAATGGAAATTGAAATCACACCTCCCCATGAAAGTTGGAACTCCATCCTTTCAACTCCACCCATTGACCATTTTGACATTTTGACATATTATACTTTCTTTTCTTCTTTAAAAAATAATTAATTTCCTATACATATAAATTTACTTTGGAAATTAAAATGTAATTATATTATATTTTTTTAGAATTTTTTTTCTTTGGCAATTTATCTTATTTGAGAAAATTCCATTTTTTTATATAAATTATTTTAGAATTTATAATATTTTTTAATTAGTAATTTTTAATACTTTTTTTCCTCATATTCAAAATTGGAAAAAAATATATTTTTTTATTATTTAAATACATTAGTACTCTTGACAAATTGACTATTAGTTAATATTATATTTATTTAAATAAATAACATAAATAATTTTTCAATTCAAATATAAAATTATTTCCACTAAAATTATATTTACATACAAAATTAATTATTATCGTTGATAAATATTTTATTCATTAATAAATAGTAGTTATATTTAAACAATTTAAGACCGACTTATTATATTAATATATTGAATTAATATTATACTTAAAATTAATTAAAAAAAATTGAAGGTTGTTATAAGATAAAAGAAACAAAAATTATATTTATATTGAATAATATTATATTTATTTAATTACTAATATTACTAAAATATACATTTTAAATGACAATTAAATCAAAAGAAATTCAACGATTCAGAAATAAATTTACCAACAAATGATATTTTAATAAATAATATTTTGAAGAAATAAACATTTGAAAAAACAGAGTGACGCAATTATCAAATCATCAACAATCATGCCATACATCTAAATTTAGAAGGATGAAATTTATTTTCTATGTAGATCGTATTCAAACAGACACAGCTTAAGCTTTGTTTATTCGTCCTACAACGTGCCACACTTTCTTCTGGTCGATTTACCACCAATTTCAATATCCTCCCCCATCTCAAATTTTTATGACTTTTAAATGTAACATAGAGATCAAATTAAGAGTTATATGTATGCCCACTATAATAGATGCAAACTAAAAGTAGTTTATAAGGAACATGCATGAGATATTGGTGAAGAGTGAAGACCAATTAAACATGTTCTCGCCGGTACACCATACTGTGTGAGCCAAGTCTAACCACATTTTGTGAAGAGCAGCGGAGCAAGGACTTGGTAAGAGACAAGAAGGGTCACAACTCATTCAGCATTTCTAGTGCTACGGATGATGTCACAACAATATATTAGTAAAATTAAGTTGTAATACTAGTGACTAAGGTTCGAAAATAAAATTCTAAAATTTTAGCCAATAGAATCAGAATTACTCAAACAAGCTTATAAGCAGCTTTAGATTCTCTCTTCTCCTGTACCAATTAATTCAACGCTCATGTCCAAACACAGCCACCGCATCTGTACCAATTACATGGATAATTTAAAGCCATAAACTTGGAGTTAATTTTTTTTTTTTAAGTTTTCTTTACAAAAAAAAAAAAAAACGAAATCTATTAAGTATTGCGAACATTCGGTTAAAACTAGAAAACTCAAATGGGACTATTATTAAAATTGGTAAAATAATTGACTTAAAAATACGCCCGATAAACATCAGCCAATATTGGGATCAGTAGTTAGAAGGGAACTCAAAATTTCTCTAATTCAGAACTGTGTTTTTCCTAATGATATTTCGAATGGAAATAATTGAACTATTTTTTGTCTTTAGATATCTCTGATTTCCAGATAGCAAATTAACTCATTTGACACCAATAGTTGACTCAGTTGAGTGAAAAGATTCCAGGGTGACGATGCTTAATGGTCAAAGAAGTTGATGGAGTACATGCCCAACATTTTTACTTTTTTTTTTTAATTATATTTGCATTGTTGACAAGTTTTTGATCTTGGGTAAATGTAGCTTAATGTGCCCAACGGAAATTATATATAGTTTGAATCATTTTTTCATATATGTTAAAAATAATCAGACTAATCAAGATTTTTTTTTTTTTGGAAGATGTTCTAATGCATCTGAGCAACGGGTGCGGGGTGAAGCCCCGCCACACCAATCCACAACTCCAATTAATCCCAGTGCGTAGTGACCGCGGTCGTAAGCGTCAAAAATAAATTTAAACTTTCTTACTACTCAAAATATAAATATAGCAAGGGCAAGAAAGGATCGATCCCACAGAGAGGTCTAGGTTGTCAAATTGTTTCGGTTCCCTATAAATAACATCAGTAGTTTTGTGATTTTTATATAATAAACTAAATAAAAGCAAATAAAGAAAAGTAAACAAGTAATCAAGGATAAGAAAGTATTGGTTAAGGATTTCGTTTTCATTCACAAACATGTTTTCAACACATTAACTAGAATTGATATTTTAATCTCAACTTTTATCAAAGACCCTAGAATACCTTGATCGCAAGTATATCCCACAAATATCCTCATGTCATCAACAAACACATTAAAAGATGCGAATATGAATTCTATCTAAAAGAACAACCTAACGTGTAAAAGCACTAATCAAGTTTAATTCCTAGATGCATTAGGTTCTATGAAATCGTGCCAATCAAAGCAATCGAACGTGTAAAATCACTAATCCAATTTAACAAAGGTTATGGTTCACATATGATCATAAGAATATATCACTACAAACTATAATCATATTTATGCTACTTCAAATCAGAATTATCACTTTTGCGTATAATAACCCTAATCTAGCAATAAAGATTAAAGCAAACTCAATCGATTCGCGACTCGACTAAACACGCATTCAAATCATGTAACAATATTCATGGTGAATCATAAACGATAATATGAGAGAAAACTAATTTATTGAATTAAAACCCATATTTGGAAATCCAACTTATTCCATAACCAATAATAAAACTCTAGCTCATATTCATGGAGTTCATAACAAGAAGAAAGAGAAAAGACTTCATGGTTCTAAACCCTAGAAAACAAAAGTAGAGGCCAAAATATTGATAAAAGATAATAGATGCCCCACATTAGGTAAAAGTCCTCTCTTTTATATGTTTCTCTATTTCCATAAAGGATACTCCTTCCAATATTAGGTCTTCTCAAAACCCATCTCCAAGTGGTCCACCAAGCCCATGTGTGAGAAAAACCCATGTAGAAAATATGTCCAAAAATACGTCGCGGAAAATCGGGATTATGACCGAACTTGGCCGAAAAGTCGCGGGAAAAATCTCGGTGACCGCAAAGTCCGCCTTGGTCACCGGTTCGATGGAGTCAACTCTACGGGTTCAACGGGTCATTTCGGTCGGGCCGAGTCAAACCGAATCGGGGTGTGCCGGCCCTGTAACGGCCAGTCCGAGTTAGACCCAAGTCGACTCACCGAGCTGAGTGACCTTGGCTCGAGCGGATGCATTGGCCAGACTCGTAGCACAATCATTGTGCTTCAGCCATGATGGCTGCCTTCCCTGTAACCTCAGTACATAACCTGTAATGCACCATCATCAGCTAGTTCATTGCAACTCAAGTTCAACCCTTAAATCATCAAGCCTCCAGCTCAGTCATTTCAATCACCCGCCCTCGCCTCGTAACCTTCCAACCACCACAATTGCAGGCCGTTTCTTGTGTGCTCACACAATGCAGCTCAGGCCCCGCAACCTAAGTTTCACAAACACCGGTCCCCCATAACTCTGCAATACAAAGACCACAACCAGCGATTCGGCTCATCCTGCAGCCTTAACCCAAGGCTTCACTGCACCATCTTAGCTATGCCATGATTCACTCCCCTTGTCACTCAAGGTTAACACAAACCTCGCACCATCACCATCCCGCAACCATCCGAGCCATAAACCACCCGACTCATGTGCACAACCTCCGGCCATTGCCGAGCCTTCCATTCCATAACACTATCACCATCTCTTCCACCGCCATGAACCAACAATTCAATATCCGAGTTGCACTCATTGCCATTAGCCAACCAACCAGAACTAATTGCAAAGAAGAACTCAAACCTCCAAAGAATGCCGCACTCCATCTTGCCAGCCTACCAAGCAACCGAGCCCCGAATTGGTCCTCAACCGAGCCATCTCCTTCCCAACAAAGAACAGACTTAAATTCATCCCGTAGCTCCACAACAATGCCACCGCCCGCACCACCACGAGACTCCAACCCTTACACATATCACCGGCTCTTCTTCCCGCCAAACCGAAGCAACAAGCTATCTCGGCGCCTGGCATCCGAGTCATTCGAATGCCATCACTAGTATCTCCCGGCCCAGTTCACTGCAATTGTTTCTCCGCAACACCAATAAATTTTGTAGCTCATTGCACCAACTGCCATTTCTGCTTCAATACCAGTACCTAAACAATTTAACAGCAGCTGCAATTTCTCATTGTCACCAGCAATTTCATTGAGCTTCATCTGTAGTACACAGCTCCTCACTACCATCTGCTGCATTTCAGCTTCATAACTTCTCAATCTTCCCATGACAATCATCAACTCCAATTTAACAGCTTCAGAGCTCAGCATCATCATACCCTTCTTGAACCACACAAAGATCACCGCCAACAACTTCTCGGCCCAACTTCCCTTCAATTTCATACCCATTTGCTTTAATTACCAGAATCCAACTTGAATCAACCTAAATTCCAATTCGAATTCAACCCTAGTCTTCAATTATCGAACCCAATCACAAGATCACCGGGTTTCTCAATGTCTCCACCGTAAGCACTCAGATCCCCTTTCTCTTCTCAATTCTAGTTCATTCCATCTCCGAATTCATCCGCAGATTCTTCATAAACACTCACCCAACACATACCCACGACCATTCACATCTTAATCAACTCAAATCTATCTCCCGATTCTCACGATTCAAAGACAACACCAAACCCTAGCTTCTTCCATCCAAATCGACCATCGTAGTCATCTCTTGCTTTTAAGTTCATCTCGTTCTTAGTCTCAATTTCTCGATTTCACAGCAGCAACTTTTCTTTCTCTTCTTCTCAATTTCTGGTTCCATGGCTGCTACACACTCTCTGAATTTCTTGATTTCAGACAAAGAAAATGATTGAGAAGAAATAATGTCTCGAGTTTAGGATTGGGTTATAAGAACTGGGTCTGGATCCGGGTTTTATTATGGGCCAATCAATCACATCCCCAACTAGCTTAATCCATAGGTGCCATAAGTGCCTAACCTGGATGCCTTTAGCATTTGAATGGGTTTCCCCTTATCCTTAGCTAAGCTGTCTTTAATGCTTCTCCAAAAGAGTTGCCTCTTAACCTTGATGGCTCCGATTAGTGTTCGCCCCGAAATGACAATTTTTCCCTTTGGCTCTCAATTTGGGTGATTTCCGCTTCTTTTCCTCCACGCGACTCCAGAGTACCTAATAACTCAAAAACACATGTAAAGTACATAATTCACACGAAAAATAGCAAAGAAAGCATAAACTCTATATAGTAAATACGGTGTATTCTACACCTATCACGTAGTATGGGTTACATACTAGTAATAATAATAATAAAGTGTCATATGATTAAAAAATCAAATTGGATTGATAATAGAACGAATACAATACATGAAATATGTACAAAACATTTTTCAAATTAAACAAAAAAGATCAGGCGAAACGTTAGTAATTTCTTATTGGAGGATTGTTTTATTCTCGGAAAATCTGATATCAAGCATCACAAAGAGGCTTGTTTCAACCCAATCAAAATAATCTGAAAATCCAACCTAATAGACCTTGCAATGTGATGCAGGTAACCTATAGATCTTGTTATGTGTCATCGAGATTAATTTGTACTAAAATGCATTGGTTAAGCTATCTTCATTCATCCGACAACTTGCCTCAGTTTCTTCCGAGTGATTTAACCCCAGATTCAATATCCTCCTTCATCTCAACGTTTTAAGACTTTTATATCTAAGTACATAATTAAACTAATAGTGATGTATGCCCACTAAAATTGATGCAAAATTAGACTAATTTATAAGGAAAATGCATGAGATATTACTGATGACAATTAACAAATACATGTGAAAAATCTGGGGTCTAACAACCTCACCCAATATTTCTCTTAGCAATCTGTATGGACTAACTCCAATATACTTTCAAGAGAATCAACTAGACAGTTAGACTCAATATTAAGAAAAGTATATCAAAGAGTTATATCTCAATTTCTCAATTCAATCGGCAATCAAACAAATAAGAGTTTGTGAGCCTCGATTGAATATAAGAGAAATAACTTGAACGGTACTAAAGACCAATGTTCAAGGATCAATCAATTTCAATCAACAACTAAAAGTTGGATTTACCAATTGATCGATTCAACGCACAACCTTTGTGATATTTCAATTATATAACAAACTATAATGCGGAAAAGAAATAATACGAGACACCGTAAGTTTTGTTAACGAGGAAACCGCAAATGCGAAAAATCCCTGGACCTAGTCCAGATTTGAACACCACTGATAGGGTGTAGAGTACATCCTATTTACTATCTATTGTTTATGCTTTCTTTGCTATTTTTCTTGTAAATTATGTATTTTACGCTTGTTTTGAGTTTTATAGCTACTTTGGAGTCGCACGGACGAAAAGAAGAAGAAATCATCCAATTTGAGCAAAAAGGGCAAAATTGTCATTTCAGGGGCGAACACTATCTGGAGCCCAGCCAAGGTTAAGGGGCAACTCTATACGGAGGAATACTAAATACAGTCAGCTAAGGATAAGGGGATAGCACTGGGTGGTCGCATATAAGGTGGGTGCAAATAAGCCGTCTCACATCTAAAAACCTAATTGGGATCGATATTCTAAGACACATTCAATTCATCTCTCTGCATCTGATGAAACCTTGGATAGCAAATAAACAGCGGCTGCTGTTAAAATCAAGAGGAAAAGATCGAGAAATTGGAGTTAAGAAAGAGAGGCGTCTGCACTGTGAGTCCCAGATTGAGAAGAACACTCAAAAATGGTGGTCGATGTTCAACCAAGAGATGAAGAGAGTAATGGGTGTGAATCGGTGATGGGATTTGCTGGAATCGATGGATTCAAGAGCTGTAAAATGAAGAATTAAGAGATGGGTTCGATCTCGTGAAGAGATGTAGTATGTTGCTTTAACTCTTTGAGTTCGAATGAGAAGAATGGATTAAACCGAGAAAGAGATCGAAAGATGGCAAGATGGTGATGAAAGTCGGTCGTGGTCCGATGTCGCGTCACGTGAATCGAGATTGATTGGAATGAAGGATTGAGTCGTTCTTATTTGTTAAAAAATCGAACAGAGATGGGTTTATGGCAATTCAAGGAATTTAAGGAATTGGCTCTACTGTTGAAATTGAGACGGATTGGAGGCGCTGATGAATAATGAACTTGTGTTGGTCCGAGAGATTGTGAGAGAATCAAGGGTTCTGGTGGTTAATTGTTGTGAATTGAAGAGAGGGTTGTTTGACAGAGAAGTGCCAGAACAATGGTGGTATTGGTTGGTCTGAGTTCGATAGAGAAGAGAATCAGAGAAGATGAGAGTGATGTTAATGGCTGCTGCTGTAAGACTCTAGACCCAGAGAAGATGATGAAACAATAATTGGGATTGTGTGATTATAGGGTTTCAGAGGTGATTCAGGGCAGTTCGAGATAAGCGAGAGATGGGGTTTGATGGAATTTGCTGGTCTTTGTGTAATGATTTTTCGGATGCCGAGCAGCCGAGAATGTAGAAAATGGGAAGTGATTGCAATGCATGATATCAGCTAAGAAGTGGTATAGACTGTATGCTTATGAGTCGGGTATTGGTAGAGGAAACATGGCCTGGGAAGAGCTGAAGTTGGAATTGAAGATGCAGAATAGATATGAAGGTGCATTGGCTGTAAAGAATGCAAGTTGATGAAGTTGTCTTAGCTGAGATGCAGATGAATGGAGCTTGTTGCAAGGGACAGGTGCGGCTGAATGCGATTGAGGTGCAGTCACTGAGAAGTGGAAAGACCTAATGATGCCGCTGGCAGTTGCAGTACAGGAAGAAGGGCCATCATGGCTGGATTTTCCCAGCTGAAGTGCAATGATGGTGCAGCACAAGTTCAGGCCAGTGCAAAAGCCTAGGCCACTCAGCCCATCCAGCTGAGTAATGATGATCCGCACACGACTCACCCGACTTTGGCCAATTTGACCCGAGTTGACTCACCGACTCTCTTTTCCTTGACCCGTTGACTAACCGAAGACCCGTTTGACCGTTAGTCCTAACGGTGGACTCGACCAATATTCCGTCGAATATACCGATTGACGGTGAAGAACTGTGTGACCCGTGGCGACTATTCCAGCAGATTCGACCATAATACCGTTTTTCCGTGACCAAAATTCCAGAATTTTCTATGGACTTCTCTCATGGGTGTGAAGACTTGGACTAGGAATTGGATGGAGAATTGGACTCAAATTTGGAAAGAGAAGATGGAAGAGTTGAGAAAGGCTTGGATTTGGAAATTGAATTGCTAAAGGAAAAGGATTCTATTCCTTGGAAGATTTGGAGAATATTGAAGCCTATAAATAGAGAAGTTTTATATATCTTTTTACACACCTCTCTACACACACAACACTTCTCTTTTCTTTATTCTTTGTGTGAACTCCTTAACATGAGTAGCTAATTTTATTATTGATTGAGGATGAATTCCTAGTTCTTAACATATAATTTGAGTTTTTGTTTTCAATTCTATCTTGAAGTTTTTCACATGATTATCGTTTGTTTTTACTAATAGGAATGATCTTAATGACATTCATGATTGATTGATAGATTGTTTAGGTGGCCAACTAAATTGATTTGTTAATTTGATCTAAAGCTAGTGAAAGTTAGGGGATAAGTAATCGTTTCTTGACTCTTTACATAAGTAGCAAACACGAGACCTTGAGGGATTCCGTGGAGCAATTGTGTGTGAAAACAACGTTAGCAAGTAGACCTTGATCTAAGAGTCTAACTACTAATATCAACCTAATAAGTTCATAAATCTTAATGCGTTTATTTTAAATTACATCTTGAGTGATCTACTACTAGGTGGTTTGGTAAATAGAATCCGTAGTCGAGAACTTCCGTGTCCTATGATATAAGGGATTTAGGTTTAGCACGATCTAGTCGCTTTACCTACGGTTGGTGATAATTTGTGACTAATAACAAGTATAAAAGAACATAACTTGAATCATTGTTTTGCAAACGAAGAAGGATTCCTTGATCTTGTCTCTCTTATTGCTTTCAACTTTATCTTTTAATTGCTTTGTTTATTTTCTTTTGCTTTTTACACCCCCTTTCGTGACAATTTTTACAACTAGAATCTCTTGCTCCTCGTGGGAACGAACTTGACTTCCATTATATTATTTTTAATTGAGTGGAAATAAGATATTAATTTGATTGCACCTACGACACGCATCAACCACATTGTATTAAGCCGCTACAGACACTAGCCTACTACCAAGCTAACTTTGGTCTGGAATGTAGTTGAGCCCTAATCAACTGATATTGATCAAGGTACAGTCACGTTCCTTACGTTTCAGATCCCAGCAGGATACTACACACTTGATTCCCTTAGCTAATCTCACCCACAACTAAGAGTTGCTACGACCCAAAGTCGAAGACTTGATAAACAAATTTGTATCACACTGAAAAGTCTATTGAATAGATAAATCTGTCTCCCACGGATATACCTACGAGTTTTTGTTCCGTCGTTTGATAAATCAAGGTGAACAGGAGCCAATTGATAACCCGGCCTTATATTTCCGAAGAACATCCTAGTATTATCAATCACCTCACAATAATCTTAATCGATTGTGAAACAAGATATTGTGGTATCACAAACAACGAGACGAAGATGTTTGTGACTACTTTTCTATCTTGCCTATCAAAGATATAAATCTCAAGCCAATCTTATGATTGTACTCAATCACGATAAAAACAAAGAAGATCAAATCACACAACTACAAAGAAAATAGTTGGGTCTAGCTTCACAATCCCAATGAAGTCTTTTAAGTCGTTAACCTACAGGATTTCGTGAAAAACCTAAGGTTAAAGGAGAATAGACTCTAGCTATGCAACTAGTATCACACATGAGGTGTGTGGAATAGGTTTCCCAGTTGTTAGAGTTCTCCTTTCTATAGATTTCAAATCAGGGTTTGCAATCTAAGTTACCTTGGTAACAAAGCATTCAATATTCACCGCTAGATGAAAACTTGATTAGATTCATGCTAATATCTTTCAACCGTTAGATCGAACTTAGCTTGTTATACACAAATGAAATGTACCTTCATTTAGGTTTGAGTAACCGTACCTAAACGTGTACACTTAGTTGGTTCAACAATAGTTAACCAATGGTTAGCCATATGAGCACTTTCATATCAACCTTATTCATCTTTACCATAACTAGTTCAAATGACTCAAATGAACTAGTTTGAGAGTTGTTCAATTGCTTAGATCTTATAGAAGTATACAAGACACAATCGAAGCAAAATCGATTTTGATTCGCTCGAATCAATTCATGAACATTATAGTCACGGTTTGGAAAGATTGCATTCCTTATTATATAAATGTTTTAGTTCATGAACAAACCGATTTTATAAAGTAACTTACTTAAGTATGCATACGTGTACGCATACCTAAGTAGCCGGACCGAGTTTGGTTACGCCAATACGCGTATGAGTACGCATACCAATTCACACTTTCAAACTCCAAAGAGAAATTCACGGGACGTGAAACTTCCGCCAAAGATGCGCACGGGCATGCATACTTTCCGGATTTCCAACAACAGTCTGACGCGCATACGGATACACATACTTTAGGTTCCCGGTTTTGAACTTTTACACAAATGTGAGAACACACTATGTTTATATCCAAACATGGTTACTTGTTCTAAACTCTCATTTCAATCATTGAAACTTTCTTAAAGGATGTTAAAATAGTTGTTATTCACAAACTATTAGCATCAAAGCGATTTTCAAGTTATTGAAATAATCAACATGACTTTCGTCACGAGTAAAGATGAACTTGGCTAAAGCGAAATCTCACCAACACATATTTCGAGAAATAGATAAGCGAGATAAACTCGGCTCGAAATAGCAAATGTGTATAATTGAAGTCTATATAGCAATACAACTTTTTGTCTCAAATAGGAGATAGAGTAGATAGACTTTTGAGTGATAGATAAGTTCAAGTCTCCACATACCTTTTGTTGATGAAGTTCCACAAGTTCCCTTGAGTAGTTCTTCGCCTCATTCGATGAACGTCGTTGAGTCTAAAGCTCAACTACACTTACTACCCTAATCCGAGACTTAGCTATAAGTAGACTAGAAATCAAGACTTATAGTTTTGGCAACTAAACTTGACAAACAAGCTTGAGATAGCAACGCTTACGAGTTCGACCGAGCAATGCTCTAATAACATGTCTACACAAATACACCATATTGTGTGAGCTAAGTCTAACCATATTTTGTTCATGTCGTTGTTAGGAGCAGTAGAGGGCTTATAAGAGGCAAGTAGGGTCACAATCCACTTAATTTTTCAAACAAATTGACAACATCTCTAGTTAGCCCGACCGAGCGGCCAAGGAGGACTCTATATATGATGACTTTGTGTCAATGTGAAGCGTGACTTTTTTTTTCCAATTTCAAAAATAAATAAATGGATTTGGTGTGTGTAACCAAAGATGGTTGGTATTTTTTTCTTTCCAAAATTATCCCTCCCTTTAGTCCAATTACTCTTATGTATCCTATTTTTTTAAAGGTATAATTGGCAACCAAACTTTAATATAACATATCTAAAAATCCGTGTCTTGGAATTTTACAAATTTTATTTGGTTGGAATGGTTTTAAAAAAATATACGCAGTGAGTACAAATAACAATATCAAATTTAGATTTTTTACAAAAAAATCGGAGGTGTTTATAATTTTAGGCACAATTTTCGAAAATTAAATATATATTCATTATGCAAACCACCACAAAGGATACATAATACTTTATGTAGCCATATTTTGGTTTATGTAACAACTATTTTTCCGTTGGAACTAATAAAACGATGTACTCTCTCCGTTTCAAGAAAAGTGATACTTTCACTTTAGGCACAATTTTAGAAAATTGAATGCATAGCTATTATGCAAACCACCACAAAGGATGAATAACACATTATGCAACCATATTTTGGTTTATGCATCGGCTAATTTTCCGTTGCAGAAAAAAATGATACTTTCACCCCAGTATCGGGAGAAATGATACTTTCACGCCGTGTCAGAAAAAATAATACTTTCGCGTCGATTTCTTCTGTCGGTAGTCCCACCGTGGCAATTATCATCTAGTGTAAAATTATTAGGTGATAATATCAAAGGTGTGAGTTCCAAAAAAAAAAATAAAAAAAATCCCACGATTCAAACATACTGAAAGACTCGGAATTAATCTTACAAGCTTTTTATACAGTAGCTTTAAATTCTCTCTTCCTTCATACGAATTAATTCAACGTTCATGTCCACACATAACCGCCGCATCTGCACCAAATGGGTAATTTAAAGAACGCGCAATTGGGGGATATCAAAACTAGTTGGGAGATATAGGTACATGATAAAATAGGGATCCAAAAAAAGATGGGTCACCCCTTATGTAATTATTTTTTAATTCCTAATCTAGCCCTCACTAATCATGTTTAGTGGTTAATAATAATTAGTAAAAATCTAAACTATTTGGGGGATATATTAGTGTGTGTTTTTATTTTAATTTGTGTGAGTGGGAGTAGAAGGAAAAGAAAAAAATTTGAGTGGAAATTTTTTTTTTGAAAATGGAAGATGATTGTGATGAGAGAATTGCAAAGAATTGAATCTTTAGCTCAACTACAACAACAATCATATCTTAAATCTTGGTGTATGATAACAACTCACAATTGGAGTTATATGATGAACCAACACCCTTGGATCATGATTTTCGTGATCATGAAGTGTTTTATGAAGAACCAACCCAAGAAAGTAAACATGTTCAACATACAAGCAACCCCAACACTGGGTAATGCTTCAAAGAGGTCGAAAATTTGATTTTTCTTTTGAAACCATCATTTTTTTGTCTCCAAATGACTTAGTACCCAAGATGCTCGTTGTATGAATATACGACGAACTAGTGCCACCGGTGTGGTATTCATACTCCTTGCCATGCCGGTACAAGATATCCCCCATTTTAAAAACTTTGACGGCGTGGTATTCGAACCAACTATGCATGCCGGTATCTAGTTATGCTTTTTACCTACCACCGAATATTCCATGGAATATTCAAACCTAAGCATGGTTCACTCCTAATCGACCATGCGGTACTACTTAAAAGCATCTTGGAATTTAATATTTTTGAACTCCAATACCGGCGTGGTATATAAAATATTGGGCACGCCGGTAGTTGGTCCCGTCATGCTTTTAAAATTACCGCCAAGCCGGGAATTGGTTCTGGCTGAAAAACTCACATATCGAGAATGCCGGATCCTGTTAATGGCTTTGTACGTTGTTTAGAGAGAATGCCGGTATTGTCTCTTCCGGCAATTGTGTTCAAGAACATCCAATGCCGGTACTGTGTATAATTGTCTCCTCCTTTCAAGTGTATTTATAAAATGCCGGAACATTATTATTCAATGCCGGAACTGTGGTCGAGCACGCCGGAAATGGTACCCGGCATGGTAGTTTTTTTTTTTTTTGAACTAATTCAATTTTCTTTTCATTTATTCCTTAGATTGTGACATACATTGATCCAACAAATTCCAAACCGCTTGGTCCGGATACATCCGAATACTATAAGATGCCTCTTGTATGTTACCAAATAATACTTTTCACCTAGTTTTTAGAACGTTATATGGGGCTTGCTTGTAATGAACCTTATAATCTTCCATTGTTGTCCTAATGTAGGGAATTAAATCTCTAGAGGAAGCAATTGCTTGGGCAAAAGAGTCGGCTCTTAAGAACAAGTGTGTGTTGGTGAGGAATACCCAAGGTTCAAATAGGCGTTTTGAGATGGTTTGCAAGAGAAGTGGTGAATACAAGGAGAAGAATAGCCATAAGAGAAAGGGTTATGTATATGAAAAGAAGACTAATAGGGTATACAAGACTCATACGAGGAAGGATAATTGCCCCTTTAAGCTTGTATTCTATTTAAGAGACAAAGAAAATGAATGGGATTGTACGGTGTGGTTTGGCCAACATAACCACCCGAATCCGAAAGATTTTAATGGTCACTCCATAGTGGCGAAGCTAAAACCTCGTGAATTCGAGGATGTAAAGATAATGATCAAAGCATGTATCAAACCAAGAGTGATTCTCATAACCTTCAAGGAAAAGGATGATCAGAACGTTTCTTCTCTAAGTACAATTTATAGCGCACAAGCAACCATTAGAAGGGTGGAATGGGAAGGGAGGAGCGTTATGCAAGAATTTGAGAAGATAGTTTGGGATCAAAACTACACGCGTATCATTAAAAGAGGACCGGACGAAAAGCCCCTTCAAATATTCATTGCGCATCCTTTGCTTTCACAATTGGCTCATACATGTTGTGGTGTTCTTATGATGGATTGCACCTACAAGACAAACAAATACAACATGCCGTTGTTCAACATCGTGGGGCAAACATCGGACAAGGTAACATTCACATTGGCTTGGTGTTTAATGGAAAACGAGAGGGATTACAATTATCATTGGCATTACGAAAATTGAAATTATTGTTCCAGGAAAATCAATTTCCGAGGGTCATCGTAACCGATCAAGATGACGCACTAATGGGTGCTATATCTGACGTATTTCCGGATACATAAAATTTCCTATGTACGTATCATATAGTTTAAAATGTGACAAAACATTTTCATGCTTTGTTTGAACCCTCTAAGTCGGATATCAAGAAGAGAATGATTGTTCAACTAGAGGAAGATGTTTGCAAGAAGAAACTATCACCCAAAGAAGAAGAAGATGAAAGAGGAAAGATTAAAGAGCGAGTGGACAAAGAACACGATGAAAATCATAAAAAGTGGTTGGAATTTCTAAAGGATTGGGAGAAATTTTATTGGTCTCTTACCGAGGATATATATGAAAGGAGATTGAATATGTTTAGTGCCAAATATAACGAAGTGTATCCAAGCGCCGTCTCATATTGTCGGGATAAATTGTTGGATAAGTACAAGGAAAAATTTGTGCGTGCATGGACAAACCGGTATAGGCACTTCAAAACTGAAGCAACTAGTGCAGCGGAATCCACTCATGGTAGATTTAAAGATCTCATCCAAATCCAAGGAAAGGCAACGTGGTTACGGTCACCGAGGCAATGGAGCAATACTTTAAGGCTGATATCGATAGGATCAAGAAGGCTTTTGAGAAAAGCTCAATGGAAAGGATGACTCAATTTCTTCAATATACTAAGTTGCTCCAAGGAATAGAGTTCAACGTCTCTCATTGGGCAATAAAACATATGATGAGAGAAATGTCATATGAGAAAAATTATGGAAAACCAGGGTGATGTGTATTTGTCGGACATGTCTTCATTGGGGCTTCTGTGTCGTCATATGCTTGTGAAGTATAAAGAAGTTATACCTATTGAGGTTATTGATCCGTTTTGGAGGCAACTATCTTTTGACCCTCCCCCTACGGAAGCTCCCGGACAATCACCATGGGATACAAATGAATCAAAGGAATTCTACTAAGCTTACTCACGTGGCAACTCGGCTAGCCGACAAGAATTGCTGAGCCAACTAAGGCTAATTACTCGCCCATGGATCAAACCAAGTGAAGAGCCAGAAAGGGAGATCCGATAGGTAGACCACAAACTAAAGTTTCAAGGAGAAAACAAAGGAAAGAATTCAAAGAAATGACTCGACGTGAAGAAGAACTCGCGGCAACCAAGAAACGAGATATATCCGCAAGTGAGATTTGTAACTCGATTCGCAGAAGCGCCGGTTCCAATTAAAAGGGGTAGAACGAGTAAGGAACCGTTAACAGGTCAACAACAAGCGACGGTTTCCGTATCCACACCAAAAACCGATGGATCAGAGGTTCCAAAGAAAAGGGGGAGGCCACCGAAGGTACCAACGTCAAGCTTGCAAGAACAACAAGTTGAGCATTCCGAAGCCACACCCATAGTCGATGTATTCGGAGGTTCCAAAGAAAAGGGGGTAGGCCGCCAAAGGTACCAACATTGAGCTACCAAGAACAACAAGGTGAGCATTCCGAAGCCACACCCATAGTCGATGTATCGGAGGTTCCAAAGAAAACGGGTAGGCCGCCAAAGGTACCAACATTGAGCTACCAAAAACAACAAGGTGAGGATTCTGAAGCCACACCCATAGTCGATGTATCGGAGGTTCCAAAGAAAAGGGGTAGGCCGCCAAAGGTACCAACATTGAGCTACCAAGAACAACAAGGTGAGCATTCTGAAGCCACACCCATAGTCGATGTATCGGAAGTTCCAAAGAAAAGGGGTAGGGGTAGGCCAAGGAAGTATAATCTCCCGTCACATACCGAAGACATTTGGAGTGTAGAGATTGCAGAGGATGGTTTGGATATAATTAAGCTAAAAGTTGGTAATATGACGATGTATAAGGATTCGCAAACGGGTAGGACTTATAGACACTACCATACGAAGATAGAGTCTTACATAGACCAACTTCCTGAGGCTATTCGTGAGTTTATTGTGTATACGGATGATGTCGAAGGTGATGGAAATTGTGGCTATCATGCTGTGACCGAACAGTTAGGAATCTTTGACACGGTGGTTAGTAGAGGTATGAAACCATGCAAATATGCTAGAACGAGGATGGCCGAACAACTTGTGGACAAGAGGAGGTTTTATGAGCAATTGCTTGGTGAAGGCGAGAGGTTTGATGATATGTATGCTCGAGTATTAGGGCCCGAGCAAGAGATGAAGTTTCTTTCTTCTGAATATTGGATGAGCATGCCGCTTTGTGGGCATCTAGTGGCGATACATTTAGATGTGTTGTTCATTATTTTACGCCCACCTTAGAAGTAACATTTACACCAAAGTGGAAAAAATGCGAGGGATCCCTTAAGAAGAGAAGAGTTGTTTTGGCGTTCGTGAACGACAATCATTTCGTTATTCCAAAACTCAAGGACAATTGTCCATTGCCACCTGTTTGTGGGATGGTTAAAAACAAGGACCTAGATCCAAATATCTATAAAGGATGGATGGCATTGTATGAGGAGAATCACCAATTTTGGGATGCGTTGGCCTTATCAAAGAAACCTCCTGAAGAGGAGGACAGGCAACTTCATACGTGTGGAAGCAATGATGAGTAATTTGGATATATGTTGTTTCGACATACGCAACCTTTTGTTTTTTTTGAGGTTTGAATTGTAATCATTAAACCATATGCTATGTACGTGTCGGAATGATTTAATTCAAGCTTTGCAATGCCGGAACATATACCGGCTTAGAAATACTTTTCTCTTTTATGTCGGTAAATAATCAAAAGTACACATAGATATTAGTTTAAGTTCTGGCATGAAAAATAACTTCACGACAATGCCGAAACTGTAACAAGATCAATTATTCGTAAGGGAAAGATAGAGTACCGGCACTACATTCAAAATCGTATCAATGCCGGAATTCTAAATTTCTTTATTCTTGAAAGAAAACAGATTTCCGGCATGGATGTTACAATTTTGATCATGCCGGTTTTAAAAAGAAAAACACAATGTTTCATATAGATTAACCATATTATGTTCTAAGACAAAAACAAATGAAATCAACATCTCAAAAATTTAGCAAGACACATAAAATAACATAAGCAAAGACTAGATTTTTTAACAAACCATATGTAAAGTTAAGATGTTCCAAACCGAAAACAAATGAAACAAAGATTTCAAAGTTTATCAAGACACACACATAAACATAAACCGACAAGAGATTGTTCAAAGACATATCTAATACTATAAAAGAAACATTAACAAACATCTTAGATCACTCGGTCCTTGGCTTCTTGTGAACCCTCTTTTCTTTGGAGTCCACAAGTCCTTTGCATTTGGATCTTCAATTTTGTCTATCTTCTCATCAACTGTCTTCATTTCTTCTGGGGTCAGAACCTCTCCTTTCTTGATCTTGCATTTAAACCAGTTTTCCAATTTTCCTAGCCGCGAACGTTGTTGTTATATATTTCCATTAGTACGTTATCTTTTATAAGTTTATAGGTATACATTCAAACGATAGGAAATGAACCAGAATTACGTACCAACAAAAGGAGAGTCTTTTGAAGTATGGGTACAGTAGGTTCTTCAAGAGTTTCTGCTTGTGGAGGCATTATTTCTTTGGCTGGGCGTACAATATAAGGATGTGAGTACCTCCAATGACCTCTGAGGAAGCTTGGTTCCGACTCATAACCATTTTCCGCAAATTCCCAACCATCCCTGTCCAGTTGTTGTTCTTCCCTTTCATTCCAATGTGCAACTACAAGAGTTGGTTTGTAAACTACCAGCGTATGTTGTTCACTTGATACGTATTGAGGTAAGACATGAGAGAATTTGGCATCAGATTCACCCTTAAGTATTTTCTGTTTGTACCCAAGTTGGCGCATTACACGGAGAGGGTTATGCATAACAAAACCTTTCAGATGAAATAATGGTCCGTTGTAAAACGCTACATTATCATGCCTTGGAAAGTGAACTCCTCTTTCTTCTTATATGGGTCAAACACAACATCTTGGACAACGATAGAGTCCAAAGCCTCCATCATGGTGAGTAACCGAGTTCTATTATTGGGCTTCGATTTATTGCCAAAAACGTATTTCTTGGCTATAGGAGTCCGTGGATCCAAACCATATGTTGACGACTCCAAATATTTGTACTCATTGAACAATGTTGGGAAGTGTTCATAAGCCCACACCTACGCAAATGAAAGATCGTTCCAATGAAATGTATGTATAAGAAAATAACTAATTGGAAAACAAAATAACTAGTTCACATTACCTATAATATAGTGAAATTCCCATTAAATTCACGGCAAGTCGCCTTAGAATATCTACGCATCTCCGCCAAAAAATGTTCCAAGAAAGCAGTGCCCCATGAGTACTCATGAACCTCCTCCAAGGGATCCAAGTATTGTAAGTTTTTCATATGCACCAAGTTACCATTAGATAAGCAGCGCTAGTTTGATGAATTTGTTCGGCATTCAATTCCTTGCCCATCGTATTCCCAAACAACTGTTTGATCTTAACGAATTTAATAGTCTTTGTCATGGTATTCTTTTTCACGTACATATTTGCTTTTTTCGTTTCCTCATCCCAACCAAACAACTTTTTAGTCAGATCATATATATTGGACCATTCTAGGCTCTTACCGTCGTCATCTTTGTTAACGGCTTTTCCTCGGATCTCTAAACCCAATATTCTTTGGACATCTTCGGATAATGGATCGCCAAAAGGAAAAATGGTCATAAATCTCAAGAAGCAATTTCTATTAATATAATATACCGCGGATACAACCTGGATGTCTTACATGAACCTTGAACTCCCCTTCCAAATCCCATGTATCCATTTGTTGAGCCAAACACTAAGGCTTCCTTGTAGTCTATAAAAAAACCAAACAAACTTCAATTGGGATCATATAAACAATATAATGACAAGATGAAAACGCCTTACATAAGTTGAATAGATCCAACGAGCCCAAGAGTCCTTGTAGTCAAATAAAAGTTTGGGATCTCTGGTGTTTGCCATCACCGCGTTCGGAATCATGTCATATAGTTTTGGGAGGTGCTTTGGTGGCTTCTTTTCATCTTTTTCATCGTCTTCAGCTTCAGGTTGTCCTAAGCCATGTGAGGATGAGCCACCTACTACATCAGGAGGTACATAATTCTCCCACTGAACAACATCATCGTTGCTTGCGTCTCTCTCCTACGGGGGATTTCCCCGGATCGTGAGCTTACGACGTTCCGGATCATATCTACTACGTCGAGATCGAGAAGACTTAGGTTTTTCTTCATCAACAGCTTTTCCCTTTCCTTTCTTCATTTTAGGAGCTTTTGACCTACCAACAAAAAGTTTTAAAAAATAAGGAAACAAAAGGCATGGTAAATGAACATAACGAGTATGCCTAGGCACTAATCCCGCATTGTATACTAAATGAGTTTTACGCCGGTTTATCGATTCCGGCATCTTATGTAAATGAAATACCATGCCGTATAAAGAGAATTGTCTACAAAGAGATTTTAAAAATAAGGAAACAAATACCGACATGGTCGATGAACATAACGAGTATAGCACTTATCCGGCATTGTATACTAAATGAGTTCCATGCCAGTTAACCAGTTCTGGCATCGTATGTAAATGAAATCCCATGACGGTATTAAGAGAATTATCTACAGAGATTTAAAAAACTAGGGTAAACAATACCGCATGGCTAGTGAACATTACGATTTTTCAGGGTTTATCTAATAACTTGCATGCAATAAAATGGGGATATAAACTAAGTTGGAATTTCAACTTACTCAATATTGGAAGTTCAATTCACTCAATTCAATTTCAATTCACTCAATTCAATTTCACTATAATAATCATGCAAGTTTCAATTTGTGTTTCTTATATTATGAAATAAACCCTAAGAATACTTCAATAAACATAGACATCACTTACCTCATCATCTCTGTTATTTCCTTATCATCACTTATATCTTGTTCAATAGATGCTTCTGATTTCGATTTACCACGAGGATTAGGTTTTGGTTTTTCAGGAGGTTTGCGAGGACCCATTCTTCTTGGGGTTTGAAGAACTGAATGAGTTTGGTTTGGAAGATGAAACCAAATAATGGAGTTTAGGGGTTTTACAAGTTCTATTGGAATTGCTAAGTGAAAATAAAAAAATAGAAATATGGAACCGTTTTCAATTTATGTAGTAATGGAGTTTGTAACCGTCAAATAAAGAACCAAATAAATGGAATGAGGAAGTTTGTGGCGGTTACAATGGGGGATAATTGGTGCGACAGTTACAATGGAGAAGAATAAGGAGTTAGAGTTAGTTGTTTCTTTTTTTAATTATAAAAGGTAACAAGCCTCAGAATTCCGTCACCACATACATGCTACATTTAACGCTGGAACACTGTCTTGCTACATTTAACGCCGGAACACTATCTTGACACTCAATTGTGACGGTATTGTATTATGTTAACGAGCCACCACAAGGTTTTAAGCAAACAAACCGACCCAAAATGGCCTTCATATTAATAGTAAGGAAATAAACTAAAAAACATTAAACACATAAACAACGTAACACATAAAATGAAACATCTCAAGCCAATTGCAACTAACATCAGTTCTCGGAATGAGATTCAAGAAACAAAGCAGAGCAAAATGCCTAAAAGGCTCTTTGAACCACTTGAAATATGCTTCCTGAGCTTCATACCTATTCCCTCTATATCTTGCAAGAAACTCGTTGTATTTACGACATAATTTGATGAGTGCAGTTGTTCGATTGCGTACAACAAGATCACTGCATTCAATTCTGTGTTTCTTACAGTCCAACAAGTTATTCATGGAAGAACCAGTCCTAACTAGACCCCAAAAAAGATCCGAATGGCGGTGATCTTTCGACAAATTCGATACTATGTAGTTTTTTTAATATACTAGGTTTCTTCCTCAACATCCGCTTCTATCTTAGCTTGTTTTTGACATTCATCCGCTTCCTCAACCACCGCTTCAATCTTATCTAGTTTTTGACGATAATGTTCAAGCTTTGCTTCCTCTTTTCTTCTTTTTTCCTCTTAATTATATCTTCTTCCATTGCGGCAATTCACTTGGTGGTTTCTTCCTTCCTTCTTAGTTTTTCTAGTATTGTGGCAATTGAGTTGGTGGTGGTTGATGATTGATTTCCTATCGCAGTACACAATATGTTCCTCATACGTTTTTCTTTTTCGAGGGAATTGATGAACTTGGTAGTTGGTGATTGATAATCCATCAGAGAGATGTCTTGGAGCTAACGTTTTTTTTTTTTTTTTTTAGGTATCAAGTGCAATGGGTGTATCCATTCCTTTAAATAGATGAGGACATAACGGCTCTTTTCCACTTTATCATCCCGGCATTGTTAGTAACTTAGATCCCACGCCGACAATGCTCTTTACCGGTCTATGGTTTTAAAAATAGCCGTTAGGCATTGAATGGCATTGAATGTAGGAAGTACGACCATGCCGAATTTTCCCAGACACTAAAGTTTATCTATGCAACGCCTAACATGGATTATTGTAGACAAGTATTGTAACACTTGGTTCCGGCATGGAAAAATATACAATATCTATGCCGGGATTCGATGGTATTGTATTATGTTAAGAAAATAAAATAAGACGGAACTATAATTTATTTCAAATGTAATCCTTATCGCAGGAAGCACGAATGCACTTAGCACGTGCATCAAGACTTTAAACCACATGGTGACCCAAGTGGACGAGTTATAGTCTCGTGAGGGTTTACATAGAGATGTACCCACAAAACCTTACAAAATACCAAACCGAATACCCTAAAAATCTAACCAAATACCCTAAAAACCTAAGCAAATACCACTAAACTATCAATCTTCTTAAGAAGAATCCGTCTCCGATCCACCCAGCTGGTGGTACTCCATGACTTTGGTTACAATATGGTTCACGTTGGCTTCAAACATGAATGCTTCTCCCTTTTCTTGCAAGTAACACATTTTTCACAGCTTCATGCTACAAAAACAACACACAAACTTAGTTTGTTACATAAAAATTGAAAAATAATAGATTATGTCGAATTAATCATAAGGATACTTACAATTTGTTGAGGGGACAATCTATTGTGGGTAGCGTGGTCGATCCGGTGTTTCATTTTTAAATACTCAACCACCGCATTTAAGATGATGTCGTGTCGTTGCTCGATTTGTTGAGCAGTTCTTCCTTTCGGGTTACCATAGTCGTGAATACTTTTTAAAAATCTTCAACCACATGGAATCCCGCGTGCTGTTATCTATAGTTGAAGGACGAGTTTCAGCGTACTATGCTTGGGTGATTGCTAAATCTTCCTCGGAGTCAAACGATGCCATTTGTCGTATGTGGGATTAGGTACTATACTAAGCTATTTATAGATGATTTTTCTAGGGTTTAGGGTTTTCCTAAGTTAAGAGTCTCAAGGATATATATAAAAACACACGAGTTTTGGGCTTTTGGGTCCAAGTATTGGCTTTCTTTATATAGAGAAAAACCTCAACGGCTAGTAATTTTGAAATAACCCAAACTACCAGCATTCAAGTTAATGTGACATAGAACGCCGGCACAATGTTCCGGTATGAAATACAGATAAATGTTTATGCCGGTACAAGTGAATTTCTTCACAGAGATTATGCCAAATATGTAACCATTACCGGCATGGTTTAACAAAATGGTTTAACGCTGGCACACGTACCATACCGGCGTTGAATGTATAATTGCGACCATGCCGGTACTGGTGAATTTCAAAAAAAAAAACCGGCTACTTTTTTGAAAAATATGACCGTTGGTGCTTCAATTCTATATAATACCCCCAATTCCTTTGGAAAAATCTAAACAAAGCAACCACCAAATAACAAAAATCCTTCTCTCTAAAAATCAAGCCTCAAAAATTAGATCAATCAAGCACGGTTCAAGCTTCACAAGCGATGGGAGATTCATCATCAAGCTCTATTTGCAAAGTAAGCAGATTGAACATTACTAACAATATATGGACACTTAAAATCTTCACTACTATGACGCATAACTAATATAATCTTCTCTTACAGAATCATCATTGCAAGTGTCAAATTTGCAAGTCACCGTCTCATCTAGACATGGAGTGTCCTTTTATTTATTCAAAGTGTAGAAGCTATGATGGGATACGCCGGTTTTGGATTGCAAAAACTGATGATTCTGAAAATGGAAGAATGTTTCTAAAGTGTTTGAATTACCCAAAGTGCGATGAATTTCAATGGTTTGACAAAGTTGTTGAACTAGCAGAGTCAAGAGAAAACCACAAGGGCCAATGCAAGCCTATTGATGGATGCTATATGAAGGGAAAGGAATATGTTGAAAGAGAAGATGAACCAATTAAGATTTTCCTCGACACCGAGATTCCTGACGATGTCTTCGAAGATATACGCGAAAGATTCAAAGGCTCCGTAATTGTTGAAAAGGGATGGAAATAGATTATGAGATCCTCTATAACCAAATTTAATCCATTCCATGTCGTTTAGTATGTTTTAATTTAATTTTCTAATCCAGTGTAATAGATTACTTAGGAATGAATTAAGAAAGCGTTCATGAAGAACTATCACAGCAGAGTTCCGGCATCCAATCAATCAAGATTAGAGTGCCAGTTTTGTAACCAAAGTGAATTTTTTTTTTTAAAAAAAATACAATTCCGGCATAAATGTAGATAGCGCATCCACGCCGGTATTTGTAACCGGCATGAATTTAGATAATGCTTTCATGCCGGTACCTACCTATATCTATACAGGAACATGGAATTTTTAATCTTCCTATTTAGGTATGGTTTTGTAGAACAATTTTCGTGCCAAAGACCAAAGGACCTAGGCATAGAATCGTTATATTCTTTCATGCAGGAACTGTCACGGCATCCTAGTAACCTTTTCCATGCCTGCAAGTTTTGTAAATAAAACTTGCAAATATAATAATTCACTACAAATTTAAAGTTAAACATGTTCAACCTAACAAAAACAAACTGGATCGTGCTTAAATGTTCATAACCCATGAATCATAAACCAAAAGCAAACCAAACTACTAAAGAGTAAACCATGAGTTACAAACGAAAACAAGTTAGAAATTGCTCAAGATGTAACAATCACCATCCAAATGAAAGAAACACAACTGAAGAGCTAATCACTCGGTCCTTTGCTTCTTTTGGGCCACTCTTTTCCTCGTTTCCCCAAACAAATCTCTTGCATTACGGTCGGTTTCTTCAATTTTATCAAGCTTTTCCACGACTTCCTTCATCTCTTTAAGGGATAGCACCTCTCCTCCCGAGAACTTGCAACCTAACATCTTCTTCAACTTGCCAAGCCGACGCCGCTTGTTTCATACATAAAACACATAATTAGTATATATATGGTAATATAAAATTATGTGTACATTAAACGAGTAAGAAATTAACAATACTTACGAGCAATCCAACGGTCTTATTAAGTTGGCTCGTCGAAGGTGGTTCCACTATAGGAGTTGGAACGGGAGGGTTTTTCTGGGGTGGAACTTAGACATCTTTAGGCCGCACAACAAGTGGATGTGACCATTCCAAATAATCACGAATGTAGGTTGGGTCAGCTTCATCACCATTGTTCGCAACCTTCCAATTAGTAGTATCTACCAAACGACGTGGTTCCCTATCCCTCCAGTGTGTTGGTTCGGGAGTTGGATCATACTCTACCCTCAACCTTGTGGAACTTGACATGTAACGAGAATAATCAAGAAAGTACCCTTCAGTAGAGGCTGTCATGATACTAGGTAATTGCTTGAATCCAATTTGCCGCATCACACGTTGAGGATCAGCCATAACGTATCCCTTTGAGTGGAACAAAGGACCTTGGTATAATGTAACGTTATAAAACTAAGTGTATTGATGGTTCTCTCTAGCCTCCTTTTAAGGGTCGAACACAACATCCTTGGTAGTCATCGCGTCGACCATTGTTATCGGGCTTCGGATAGGCGTTTAACTCGTCCTTGGGGTCAACAACGGGCTTAAACTTCAAGAAGGGGTGGTCCTTGATCAATGTTGGGAAATTTTCATAAGCCCACACCTATACAAATTTGAAATGATACATATAAAAGTCAGTAAATTTTGTTTCTAAATACATAATAAGGATACACATGAATAATATAAATAAGAACATAAGTTTTAAAACAAAAGTATCTGGAGTAGAGTGAAATTCCCAATGAATTGGTTTGTAACCGCCTTAGAGGCCCTTCTCATCTCCGCCATCAAATGTGTCATTGCCATGGTGCCCCATGAATAGGTAAAGACCTCGTCCAACGGATCCAAGTACTGAAGGAAGTTTGCACTAACCCTGTTGCTATTAGTGTCAGGGAATACCCGAGTGCCCAAGATGTATAATAGGTACACAGCGGATGTATAACGAATCTGTGCGAGGTCCCATCCATCCACCACACTTCTTTTCTTTGTGTTTTCAAACTTCTTCTTAAGCAAAGTCAGTTTGAATGTCTTTGTCCTACTAACCTTAGATACATAGAAGCTTTCCACAGACTCTTTGTAGTCCCAACCAAACAACTTGTTAGTAAGCTCGTGCAAATTCGTCCATTCTAGCTCAAGGTCACCTCGTTCTGCAATTGATTTGCCGGTAATATCCAAGCCTAGAATGTTCTGAGCATCATCTGGGATCAAGGTCATCTCTCCAAACGGGAAGTGCATGGTATCAGTTTCACCATGATACCTTTCGACGAAGCAGTTGACTGTGACAATATATGGCTTCACATAATTTTCAACCAAAGGATATAGTTAGATTCCTTTACTATTGCTTGGACATCATCATGCTCTAGAGAAAATCCCAATCAGTAGTGGCTTGGTTTCGGCAAACACGCCTGACCTTCTTATGATCCTACAATTAAGAGATAATACGATTAAGAGATCTTAAGAGATTTTGCATAAATACAATACATATGCACGAGATAGAAATTCTTACATAGGTCTGATATATAGTACGAGCCCATGAGTGCTTTTATCCAAATAGAACCCGCTGATCAAAAGAAGATGCGCCCCAAATTTTACCACGTTCAAGTTCGGGTATTATGTCATCAACATGAGGAAGGTGAGAACCTTTAACTTTTACTTTGCCTTTGCCTTTGCCTTTACCCTTGCCTTGTGTGGGTTGTTGACTTGGACCACCTTGTTCAACTACTCCTTGGCTTTGGTTTGCTAATTGAGTTGGATCAATCTCATTATCTTCCTCATCTTCCTCCTCAACAACTGCAGTAGGTTCACGGATTACAAGAATACTACGATCACGACCACTCTCCCAAATATCCCCTCTTGTCTCAAAACCCAAACGCTTTTTGTTATTCCCTCGAGGAGGCAGAGCGGCGAGGAGTATCAAGACCATCCTTCCTTTTTTCTTAGTCGCAACGACTTTAGCTTTTCCTTTGTTAGACTCCTTTGCTTTGGCTTCCTTTGCTTTAGATTTATTTCAAAAGAAGCACGAAATTAATATATTAGACAACCACTAACTTTTATTTCTAATACTGGCATACAATAACAAAGAACATCCCATGCCGTGAGCTAGTTCCGGCATACATGTATAATAAACTTCCATGCACCGGTTAAATTGCAAAGATACATATATAAATGTCGAGGATGCCCAGATAGTATAGGAATGTTCCTGGATAACTAAACACCACTACGCATTTACATATAATAAACATCCATGTCGGATTAAAGTACCGCATACAAAAATAAATGTATAGGATGCCTAGACAGCCTTGGAAATCAGAGGGGGAAAAATTAACACGACTACCGGCATATCCGCATAACAAGAATCAATGCCGGGTTCAAGTATCGGCCTGCAAAATAAAATGTCGAAGATTCCGGAAGAAATTCTAAAATTCCTGGATACCAAAACTAGAGTTCCGGCATGAATTCTAAAATACAGTTTATTCCAGTACAACTCACTAAACCCTATTGTTTTCTGTGTATTATAATTTAAATACCGGCATGGTCTTCAACCTAGATTGATTGCCGGTACCTATTTACGGTGTAATATTCATACTAAATCGAATGTCGAGACTTCTACAGTGTGGTATTCATCCTAGATCGCATGCCTAGGTTTCAACTTCATATCGGTGCGGTATTCATACTAAATTGAATGCTTAAACTTAAACTCAAAATTTGCAGTTAGGGTTTCGTGATTTTGACCTAAACCCATAGCTACAAATCGAGTGAAACACTAATTAAAAAACAGTTCAAAATGACTAACCTTCTCACATAATCCATCTTTGCTAGTAGTTCATCGTCCGATAACTCGCTTCTTTGTCTTCTTCCTCTTGAGCAATTAAAGCAAGTTTTTTTTTCAATTTCTATTAAGCAATCGTTCTTGGGTTCGATTGACTTGGATTCGATTGACTTGGGTTCGATTGGGAAGTTGTTTTCTTCTATGGAGGCATGGTTATGATTCGGGTAGGTTAATCGACGAAGAAATTTTTGATTTAACGATTAATCGTCGATGAAGAACGAATGAAGAACGATGAAGAAGGTGAAATTTATTTCGGAACCCTAACCCTCACACGACTATGCCGGTATACAAACGGGGGATAACTGATTTTGTGTTTTGTTTTGATTTTAAGTTTTTTATTTTTTTGGGAGGGTATAACAGTCTTTTCATAAGTTTTTTATTTATTAATCTAAGGTTTTTTTAGTATTTTCATACCCAAAAAACACACCTTAACAGGCACCTAAGGTTGGGGAAGTAATTCATATCCCCCAATTAGTTTGATATCCCCCAATTGCGCGTTTGGTATATCCATTTCTTTGTAACTTTGAATTCCTAGGTTCTATATTTGAACCTGTTAGTTTCCTATAATAATACTCTTTAAAAATAAAAAACATATATCAAGTTTATGGTCAATTTGAGTATAGTCAAGTAAGTATGGTTCATTTGTCAAGGAATACAAAGAAAACCCTCTTCATTTATAGTGAACTTCCTATTGACTATTGATACTTGTCGTAGTGTTGGCTCTAAAGAGGATAGTTAGTCGGTGTTCAGTGTCTACATGTTTCATTTTTTCAAGAAAAATAAATTATCCTGTAAAAAAAAATCTTCTTGAAGTGTTAGGGTATCCCTCCTCCTTATTAAAACATCAAATTTATATTAAACATCGTAAAATCATACGAGCATACAATAAACACTGTTGGAAAACGATTACTAAAAAATAATTTTTAAGGTTTTAATAAAATTATAATTTATTGTTTTTTTTTGTGAATGAAAAAACTTATTAGTCCCACATTGTAGAGTTTCCACGTTTTAGTTATTTTAAGAGACTATATAAGCATTTTAGTCCCACGTCTAGAGTTTTTCTTCTTAAGTTGATTTGTCAATTATATAAACAAATTCACTACTTTTGTAAAAACTATGGTAAAGGGGTTGCTCTATATTTTAGATGGACCCCTAAGGGAAAATATTTTATGGCATTTCTTGTTGCCAATTTTCCTTAACGGTTTTTTCTCGGGAGTTGCCAAGCTCAAGTTGAGCATCTACTACATATGCTAGTAGTAGGTGTATTAGGGTGTTTTATCCTCGAAATATCCGTCTCCCATGGAGGGATATAAAGATCACTCTTGAAACAGAATGCCGCTAATGTCTTAAGGGCAACGTGTTGAACACGTGACTCACTGCTTTTTCTAAAGTTTTGCCTTGTTGTTGCTAGGAGATTTTGAGGCTCGTCCGTTTCATCAAATCGATCACTTCCACTATAAAGGAGCTAAGTATCAATAACTTTTGCTTATTTGATTTTTTCCTTGTTTTTGATTATTGCACCCAACAAACACTACCCAACATGCTTATAAAAGTAAGGAAAAAAAAAATTTACTCACTTTTCAGTTGAATAGTAACACACGCAGTCTAAATTTGAAACTTGGCAGCATTTTATTTTTGATCGATCAAAAAGAAAAAAAAAAAAGCAACGCCAAAATCAGTAGAATCTGTCCAAACAAAACTCAAAAACAATTTATGATCTGGCCAACAACAATCAAAACCGAATTAAAAATGTTCATGCATGCACTTAGATATACTATATCTCTCTTAGCCTAGGTGGTATAACCAGATACACACATCTTTGTTATCGACCTTACTCTGTTTCTAAGACATGGGATGTGGTTATATTTCTTTTTGCTTAAATAAAAAAAATCAGCCACCACCATTCCCACTTGCACTTGATCATGTGATGTGCTAGCTGGGGTAGCTTATATATATGCTTTTGTAGGTCCAACTTTAAAATCTCCCCTTGCTAGCCTGTTGGGTGCTAGGGTTTCCTCATTCCCACTGTATATAAAGAATCAAAACATCAAAAAAAAGTTTGGATATTTTCTTATTTGGGTTGAAATATCACATATCTCACCTACATGCATGATACAATCATACAACTGTCAACCTATATTGATCATAATCTTCAGGAAATCTATGGTTTGGAAAAGGAAAAATGATAGACAACAAGTATGTCGAGAGACATATCACAATGTTTATAATAGCCTTTAGCAAATTTTAATCAATAAAGTAAAAAGTATGCAATAATCTAGAATGAAATGTAAAATCATGCATGAATGAATGGGTCTTGCTTTCTACAATGCTACTGTAACTACCCTAATGTTATCTTCTTCTTCTTCCTCTTTTTCTATCTAGATATATATATATATATATATACAAATAAAAGTAAATTTCCAAGAATCTTGTGGGAAAAGGGAAGAAGCTGAAAAAGGAGAAGCATATATGTGCATGTTTGGAAATCTAGAAAGGTTATTCTTTCTTCATCATCTCACAAGCGAGGTGATGTAAAAAAATTTAAAAAGCTAAAAAAAAAAATCATTTTTGATAGATATTTTTCTTTTTAGTTTTTAACTTTTTCTAGAAAGATAGAAAGTGATAGCACTCGTAAAAAGAAGGTAAGAAAAGGATAGTTTGGTTGAAGAAACCGTGCAAGTTTAGCTAAAACCAGAATTCATTTATAAATTCGGATGGAAAACAAACAAAACCTTATCTTACGCACGAGGGGGTTTAAAAACTTTGTTCATCGTCTTCCTCCTGATAATATAATAATAATAATAATAATAAGGTTTTGCATGGCCTAGCTCTCACCTTGGCCATCCTCATTAAGTTTCACGTTGCTCCAGGAGGTCGAGTGTCGAATCCCCAATGGCGTAATATTCGTTAATTAACATAAGGAAGGTAGTGTTAGTTTGCCCCCTTGTGAAACAATCTCGCCTCGCGCCTGCTGCTTCTGGCTCCCTTGGCAAGTTCCCCATGAGGCCTGCTCAGGCTAAGCACATCAACCTCGTTCAATTAATGTACTTAGTATGTCGTCAGAGCTTAGCTTTAGGCTTCCAACTAGTTAATGTAATACTCGTTATTTATAATAATATAATAATAATGCGCTCCAGAGGTCCCGAGTTCGAGTCCCCAATGGCGTAATATTGCGAGAATTAACATGGAAGGTAGTGTTAGTTTGCCCTTTGTGACACACTCCCCCGTTGCTTCTGGGCCCTCTGGCAAGGTTCCCATGAGGCCTGTTGGTAGGCTAAAGACAAAGAACCTGTTCAATTAATGTAGTAGTATGTCGTTGGAGCTTAGCTTGTTAGGCTTCCAACTAGTTAATGTAATAATCGTTATCTATTAAAAGTAGTTGTTTATAATAATAATAATAAGAAGAAGAAGAAGAAGAAGAAGAACGGGCCCCTAGCTCAGCTGGTCATCCCCGTTCCCCAAAGTTTAATGCGCTCCAGGAGGTCCTGTGTTCGAGTCCCCAATGGCATAATATTGCGGGAATTAACATGGAAGGTAGTGTTAGTTTGCCCCCTCGTGACACAATCTCAGCCCCCTCCCGCCGTTTGGCTCCTTGGCTAGGTTACCCATGAGACTGTTCACGTAGGTTAAGACAAAGAACATGTTCAATTAATGTAGTAGTATGTTGTTGGAGCTTAGCTTGTTAGGCTTCCAACTAGTTAATGTAATACTCTTTATCCAATAATAAATAAAATTTTAGAAAAAATAATAATAATAATAATAATAACATGGAATGCGCTCCAGGAGGTCCCAGGTTCGAGTCCCCAATGGCGTAATATTGCAGGAATTAACATGGAAGGTAGTGTTAGCTTGCCCCCCTTGTGACACAATCTCAGGCTCCCTCCCGCCGCTTCGCCTCCCTTGGCTAGGTTACCCATGAGGCTCATTTGGTAGGTTAGCACAACAACCTGTTCAATTAATGTAGTAGTATGTCGTTGGAGCTTAGCTTGTTAGGCTTCCAACTAGTTTCATGTAATAATCCTTTCTTTAAGTATTTAGAATAAAATAATAATAATAATAATAATAATAATAATAATAATCAAAGCATACTACTGTTATATCTAGCATTCCCTTATGCATTACTAATAGATTCATAATAAGTATCATTTGCTTAAAAACTCAAATGTCGATGATATAAAGAACCAATATCCATGAATCTTTTCTTTTACTGATTACATTTTTTAGTTTCTATTGTCACAAAGAAAAATTTCACCAGTAGCACGGACACTGAAATTTTTCTTGCAAATTAAATGCCAGTCTTTTATGAATCTTGTTCTTGAGGACTCTAATGGCTCTAATGGTGTTTCGTATCCTTAAGAGAAGCTTGATGTGTAAGGCCACTCTGGATCCATTGTGCGTTAAATAGGCTCTTGTGATTTTTTGGTTAAGCTCACTTTCAATTTCCTCCTCCATCTCAATGGACCGATTTTAAAAAACATAATCAAATTAATATTATTTCTGCACACTCTAAAATTGATGCAAAAGTAGACTAATATATAATGAAATGGGCATGAGACACCGTGAAGACCCATACTGAACTCATGATCACACAATTGCACTTCGTATTGTGTAAGACAAGTCTATCGCCATTTCTTCCATATTATTGTTGGCACAGCAGTAGCGGATTTGTTAAGAGGCAAACGGTCGATGCACACTCAAATTTTCGAAAAGTTGATATGACGCTAGACATTAGATACATATTGAATCAATCATTATACATACCCGTTTTAACGTAATAATTTTTTGTAATAAAGTGAAACAATGTTGATAAAATAATTTGTAAAGCATATATTACACAAGATCACAAACGAATAACGAAATATTCCAACCAAAAAACTAGACCAATCGAATTTTCTTAAAAATCTCAAGTCGAATACCACACTATGATAATAGTTTTCGTGCAGAGTTGTTAGGCTTGCTCGATTAGAGGTGGGTTGATATATTAATTACCACTTACCTAATATCTCTCAACAATTGTATTTTTGCAAGTGTTTATTTCTTATAAGTATATTCAGTAATCAAGGCTAGTGGCGTTTAAGTCGGTTTGGTTAGATCGGGGCATAGCCTCCATGGTTGGTATCGATATCTATGTTTTTTTTTTTTTTATATTCGATACAATTTTTTTTTTTTTTTACCATTTTCAAATTTAACAAAAATGATTTCTCCAAAGAAGACGAACATACGTGATACATATATGCTCATGTTACATATCAAGTTAACTCCACCTTCGATTTCCTCCTTCATCCTAGTGTTTTAAGACTTTAATATAATAAATATTCCAGTGAACATCAATAGTTGTGGATGCACTTTACGATTGGTGCAAAATTAAACTTATTTGTATAAGCAAGAGGCATAAGACAATGCTGAAGAGACATAACAGATTCATGATCACTCAGTTACACCATATTGCATATCACATCAAGTTTGTTTATGTTATTGTTTGTATCGCCAAATGTTAGATTTGTTAAGAGGCAAATGGGTCAAGAGTCAAGACCCACTCAAATTTCCCAAACAAGTCCAAGGATAACACCAGAGACTAGATTAAAGTTAAACCGATGTCTGCGATATAGTCATCCAATGATGATAATATTGACCTGACAGCCACACGTATAGACAAACATCACACACTGCTAAATTACATGATATCCATCTTATGGAGCTTGAATTTTGTTGACTAATTATATTTCAACTCTTGTGGCCTCAAAGACTCGAAGTTTAACAAGGTTTCGGGTTTGTATTAATCTTACTCAGAAAAGGGTAAGATTTAAATTAGAAAACAACGTGCCACATTCTTCCGGATGATTTACCACCAATTTCAATATCCTCCTCCATCTCAGAGTTTTAAGACTTTTAAACGTAACATAAAGATCAACCTAAGAGTTGTGTATGCCCAATAGACTAGATGGAAAATAAGATTAGTTTATAAGGAACATGCATGAGATATTGGTGAAGAGTAACATAGAGATCAAACTAAGAGTTCTGTATGCCCACTAAACTAGATGCAAATTAAACTAGTTTAAAAGGACATGCATGAGATATTGGTGAAGAGTGTGAAAACCAATTATACATGTTCTCACGAGTACACCATATCGTGTGAGCCAAGTCTACCCACATTTTGTTAAGAGCAGCCGAGCAAGGACTTGGTAGGAGACAAGAAGGGTCACAACTAATTCAGCATTTCTAGGGCTACAGATGATGTCACTGCAATATACTAGTAAAATTAAGTTATAATACCAGTGATTTGGGTTCGAAAATAAAATTCTAAAATTTTAGCTCAGAGAACCAGAATATCTCAAACAACCTTCTAAGCAGCTTTAGATTCTCTCTTCTCCCACACCAATTAATTCAATGCTCATGTCCAAACACAACCGCCCCATTTGTACCAATTACATGGATAATTTAAAGCAGCTTGGAGTTAAAAAAAAAATGTTTTAAATTTTTTGTTTTAAATGGGACTATTATTAAAATGCTTGGGGAAGAATATGAGTTGTAACTATGACATCTCACGTGGATTCAATGACAATAAGATAGACAACCTGGTTTACAACCGTTTTATATAGTCGTTCTAACTTTGAATTTCTAGATTTTATATTTAAATCTGTTAGATTCATATAATAATTTGATACTCTTTAAAAATGAAAATAAAACATATCAAATTTATGGTCAATTTGAGTATAGTAAAGTAATCGTATGGTACATATGTTAAGGAATTCAAAGAAAACCCTCTTAATTTATAATGAACTTCTTATTGACTATTGATACTAGTCGTAGTGTTGGCTCTCAAGGCGATAGTTAGTTGGTGTTCATTTTTTCAAGAAAAATAAATTATCCTAAATTCTAGGTAAGAAAATTTCTTCTTAAAATGTTACGTGATCCCTCCTCCTTGTTAAAACATCAATAGAAATCATATGAACTCGTTTACCGACCGAGAAATGCGAGGAGGACCTTTATATGGTCACACCAGAATTTGTAAGTCATCAATCGACACAAAAAGATTGGATTTGGTGTCCATGATTGGTTTTTTCACTTGACACAATTATCCCTCTCTTTTAGTATAACTCATTGTGTATCCTATTTTATTAGGGGTATAATTGGAAAGCAAACTTTCACATATCATATCTAAAAATCCGTGCCTTTAAATTTTACAAATTTTATCTCGCTGAAAGGTTATAAAATAATTTACGCAACGAGTACAAACAACAATATCAAATTTAGAGGTTTTACGAAAAATTCGGAGGTATTTCTCATTTTAGGCACAATTTTAGAAAATTAAATGTATATCTATTATGCAAACCACCACAAAGGATACATAATACTTTATGTAGCCGTATTTTGGTTTATGCATCAAATAATTTTCCGTCGCAACTAATAAAACGATGTACTCCCTCCGTTTCAAGAAAAGTGATACTTTCACTTTAGGCACAATTCGTGAAAATTGAATGCATAGCCATTACGCAAAACCACAAACGATGATAACACATCATGCAACCATGTTTTGGTTTATGGATCGACTAATTTTCCGCTTGAAAAAATGATACTTTCACATTCATTTCGTGAAAAGTGATCTTCGATAAGACCACGCCTTATCCGGTCACGTCAACATTGTTGACCCGATACTTCAAGCAATCGGAGCATATGTGTTTGGTCCATTATATGGGTCAAGCCTATCCAAGTTATGGAACCCACCTTGACTAGCCACTGCATGGCAAGATAACAATAAGTTTTATAGTTTAGTGTCTAATTATTTAATTTATTAAGAATTTTTATTATGAAAAATAGATATTTTATTAGAATTAAGATTTATATTAAAAGTAATCTTTTTAGGGTTTGTTTTCTTATTTTCCAAGTAATGGAGCATATAAATATGCCTTATTAGTTTATTAATAATATGAAGAGACTAACATCTACAGCAGCAGAGATATGGACATCCCATTCCAAACAAAACAAGAAGATTCAGATTTAGAAATAAACCCTCTCAATGTCTTTCAACAAGATGATGCTGATGATGATGAAGACGAAGCTCGAGATCTATTAGTTACTGAAGAACAAAACCTAGAAGGAGGAAAGCAGTATTATCTTCAGTCGATTAAAACCTCAGTAGTGATAAGACAACTTCCTTGTCAGGGTCTCTTTCAGCTTTGGCCAGCAGCAACTACTCTTGTCAATCTCCTTGATCACCACCACCAATCCAGTAATAATATCAAAACCCCACTTTCTGAGTTTCGTCTTTGTCGGCGTATTCTTGAGCTTGGCTCAGGTACTGGTCTTGCTGGCATTGGGCAGCAGCTATTCTAAGCTCTTCCTGCGTTATAACAGACCTCCTCATGTCCTTCCCAACCTCCAATTCAATGCCGATGCCAATTCGACTATGCTTTCGTCTCCGCGGTGCTTCTGTTAATGTTGCTGGTCTGAGGTGGGGAAACAAGGATGATATGGAATTAGTGGGGCGCGAATTCGATATCATATTGGGTTCGGATGTAGTTTACTATGATTACCTCTACGAACCTCTTTGCAAACTCTACGCTTCTTCTTAGAAGGAGAAGAAAAGACAGTAGTAGTGAAGCTGCTCCTGTATTCCTGATGGCTCATCTCAAGAGGTGGAAGAAGGAATCTGTATTCTTTAGAAAAGCAAGGAAAATGTTCAATGTTGAGGTAATTCACACTGATACTCCTAAAACAGGATGTCGAATTGGTGTTCTTGTTTATTGTTTCTCAGGGAAGAAACAGCAGAAGCATAGCAACCCCCAACCACGGGAATGAATTTTATGTTTATGAATCTAGAACAGATTTTTAAAGTTATTTAGCTTCAATGACGCCCGAAACATCTTGTATTGGAAAAAAAAAAAAAAGAATCGTCGAAGTGCAGCTGATACAGCCGTTGGATTTCATTGTGAACGGTCTGCTATTGGGTTCTATTATTTGGGTATCTTCTATCGCTGGTAATTATTAACGCCAAGTTTATGTGAGTCTTGCATCAAGTCTTTTTTTGCATCAGCACTTATCAGTTATCACCACTCGCCATCATTATTTATTCACTTAGTTAGCATATTTTTGTCCTCTTCTTTATTTGTTTCTTATCAAGCTTTAGAAGTGGGCGTCAAGAAATGGTAGGGCGTGCAATCTAATAAGACATAAAAAAAGTCATTCAAGAAAATTCATGCCCCTTATCAATGAAAACTGAAATGACTAATTATCCCTTATTGTTAATAATCAAGATTAGTAATGATAATCAAGATTAGTGTTGATAATTAACTTTCACTTATTATAACTCTAAAATCAGATTTTTAGAGTTATAAAAAAAAAATAGAGGAGAAGAAAAAAAAAACTTATGTGATATTTGTGAAACCCTAGATTTTGATTCACTCAACCAAAATGAGTGATTCCGTTGACCCGATATACTTCTAAATTAATTCCAATTAGCTTTTTCTCGCTCAAAATTATCTAAATTACATAACAAAATCAAAACTTTTGAATTTTCGTAAGAACTTACGTTGCAATTTTGTTTCGTGACCAATGTAGTAATCTTAGTTACTTGATACGTAAGTTATCGAATACCAACCGTGAATCGTTAAATTTGGGGAAGATCCAATCAGAAACCGCATTCTGATTTGGTAATTAAATTTTGAAAACAACCGAAACTAAATTACGGTTGGTAACTAATGAATCGAGACCAACCGTAACTACCTACGGTTGGTGTGTCAACTTAACTTTTGAACCGTAAATCATTATTTGATAACTTCTTAAGACACGGGGATTATTTACGGTTGGTATGGTTGTTTGAGTAACAAACCGTAACTCAATTATGGTTGATAAATATGATGCAAATAAAACCGTGAATTGAACATATTCTCAAAACTAAGAACTTACGGTTGGTATTTGAGTTTAAACCAACCGTAACATCAACAATCTACGATTCTGGTTCGTATTTGAGTTATTACCAACCGTAACTAGCATAAACCAGAAATTTCAATTTCAATTTTCATACAAAACCCTAATTTTTGATACAAAATTAACTTAAATCCAACACGATAAACTAAACCCTAACCGGGTTTTTCCAAACATTTTTCAAATCGCCGATTAATCGAAGACGATGAAATTTTGGTTGCTTTAATGGAGGTTAGGGTTGATGGAGGAGAAGAGAAGATGAAGATGAAGAAGAAGATGAAAAAAAAACTGATTTGATTTTTTCTAATTCATTAGGTTTAAAAAAATTTGATTTGATTTTGGTTAATTTAAGGTGAAAAGAGTAATCTAGTCAATCTACACCCCCTATAGGATACCCCTTAACCAATAAGAGGGACATTGCTATTACACTTGCTGCCCCTCTACCATTTCTTGCCGCCCCTTTACCAAGCTCGTTTCTATGAAATTCACCTTATACCATCACGTGCATATCAATACATCATCATCATCACTTAGTTAGTAAACCCTAGCTAGCCAGCATAATATTTGCATCTTGTACGCGTTGCATCGGAGTAAATCTCGGATATTATCCTGCATCCATCCCTCAGTTTGCGAGTGCATAGAAAACCTAGGTTAGCTTAGCAGAGCGTAATAGTTTTTATCTCCTACATGCAGGGCCGTTCCTGGGAACTTTTTGCCCCAAAGTAAACTAATTTTATTTTTGCCCCTATGATTTTCTTTTACAAATACAATATACAAGATCATTGTTTTCTGTTATTGATAGTTAAAAGCTAAAAACCAGTCCTTAGATTTAGTTAAGGTCATCTAGGAGCTGTATGAGGCTGAAGTCTCATGTGTACGGTTATGCAATAGCGATTGAAGCAGAGACGGATATTCGTTGCTCATTATCGACAATCACTTATTCACAAACCTCGTAGCTATCAACCTATCCCTATAATCATCCAAAAGAATATTCAATTACCAAAATGTCACCGCTATTTTAATGCACAAACTCTAAAAATTAAAGAGCTTTAGATTCATTTCATCAAATTAAACTTTATAAACATCATAATTACTCATAAGTAAAGAACCCCCACTATCAAATAGAAGATTCATTTGATTTGTAAACATCCATTAGGGCAAAAATAACTGACCAAAATAATACTAGAGAAACAAATTACAACATCACTATGTTAATGATAATTGTAGGAAAAAAAGCAAAGCAAAAAAAAGAAGTCGGTGGATACTAACACTCTAGCAAGTGCAGTGCTAAATAGAGGTGGTGGTGCGCACGGATATGGTGGAGGAAAGAAAACTAGAAATAGAAAGAAAAGAAAGGAGGTAAAAAAATAAAAAATCAAGCACAACCAGCTACTTAATATTTCTTTCAAGATCCTCTTAATATTATTAAATTTCCATCCCTATTATTTATGTTAATTACACTTTAACCCTCAAATGATTTCTCTTATAAAAAATACCCTGAATATAACAAGGCTTTTTGTTGCCCCTGGGCCTTTGTTGCCCCAAAGTGGAGCTTGTCCTGCTTCCCTATCAGGACCGGCCCTGCTACGTGTCTTCCCCTGTTATTAAAAAATACGTGTCTTGCATACTTTTACTGTCCCATTAGTTTAGTCAGATATCATTACCCCTGAAGCCCAACTGTCAACCCTTTACCTGTGAAGCCCAACTGTTAAGCCCACAGTGAACCGAAAAAATCCATCTTATATCCCTATATCTATTGCAAGTATGTCCTGGTACAGTAAATACCGAAACAAAAATCCATCTCCAGTCCTTCCAATTTTTGATAGTACAAAAGCAGTGGAATGGTTATCTGAAGTTGAATCATATTTTGAGTCCAATCAGGGGCGGAGCCAAGATTTGTTGGTTGTGGGTGCAAAATTTATTTTGGGGTCTTCGAGCTGGCATAAAGTAGCCTTATTGTTGAGATTATTAGTCCCGCATTGTTGGGCAATCTAAGAACCTGCGGTTTATAATCTCTTAGGCCTCTCCACTCATTGCCAATTGGTTTTGAGTTGGATGCCCGTATTCTAACATGGTATCAGAGCAGGCTATTTGCAACGAATCTTTGACCGCGCCTTTACTCCGCGTCACCCGATTTAATTGTTCACGTGTTAGACCCAACGAGGCTACACGTGAGGGGGCGTGTTGAGATTATTAGTCCCACATTGTTGGGCAATCTAAGAACCTGCGGTTTATAATCTCTTAGGGCCTCTCCACTCATTGCTAATTGGTTTTGAGTTGGATGCCCGTATTCTACATGGTATCGGAAAGCGAGGCTATTTGCGGCGAGTCATTTGACCGCGCCTTTACTCGCGTCACCCAATTTATTGTCCACGTGTTAGACCCAACGAGGCTACACGTGAGGGGGCGTGTTGAGACTATTAGTCCCACATTGTATGGGTTTCTAAGATCCTGCGGTTTATAATCCCTTAGGGCCTCTCCACTCATTGCCAATTGGTTTTGAGTTGGATGCCCGTATTCTCACACTTATGTCTTTAAATGGGCATAAAATAGTCTTTAGAGTGCGCTGGCAGCGAGTGCAAGTGTTACACCCTTGTATTAGGTTGGCTCCGCCCTTGACTGCTATAGCCTTTGCACATCCTGAAGGAAATGCATTAAAATGGTACAAATGAGACTCTTTATATGGGATCTTGGTACAATTTCTTATGTGGCGTATTGTCTAAATTTGGAGAGATGACTTACGAGAAGTATGAAGAGGCTAAAGTATCTAAATATGAGCAAATTGCATCAGTTCATGATTTAACTCTATATCATCACACATATTTGTAGAGGTTGCTGAAGATGTTTGTTCCGTCGATTCCACCGAAGTTACATGCACCGAGTCGAAAAAAAAAAGAAAAGTTAGTTGTAGTTGACTCCAGATCGAACCTTGGGAGCAATGTCCTATTTAAGGAGGGTGAAATAATAAGATCATATTTGGAGTCGATATCGGTGTATACAGTGGACTTTGAGGACAAAGTTTCATTTAAGAAGGGTGAAATGATAAGACCACGTCTTATCGTTCGTGTCAACGTTGTTGACCCGATACGGCACTGGAGCATATATGGTCTTGTTGGTCCACTAGAAATAACCCGTGCCGTAACGGCACGACATGAGATATGATGTTTTTGATCATAATGATTTTAATAATTACTACATCCTATCATAAGACTTAATTTGACTAATGAGATTTTGTAGCTATGAATATCTTAGATGTTTTTCATCCAAATAATTATAAATTGATTTACACTTTCAACCGATTAAAATAATAGTTTTTGATAAATATCTAGGTAAATTGTCTTATTTTGGCCTTAAATAAAAAAAACAAATTACGATCCCCAAAGATCGGTGGTTTTAACGAGACCATTATGGAATCTTCATCCGATGAGAAATAAATGTAATTACATCCTCCCAAAAATTATTCTTAGATCGCAAGGACGAACATCCTATGTTCATTATTCGTATGCTCTTGGTGATTCCATTCCGATATTTTTGGTCTAATTAAAATAAGATAAAGTGAGTTGTATACCTTAATCACGCGAGGCATGTCCTCAATTATGATGGCCCTTTTTGTAACGTTTCTTTGTTGTAGAAACATACCACCAGGAGGACACAAAATCTAAATCAACGGTGAACTGGGTGAGCTCAATAATTGTACCTTAGCAGAAAGATACCATATCAAGATTTTTACTCTTCGTGCTTACATTTAAGATTAAACACGATTAAGAACGCTACTTTCTGTGCTTACATTTCTAAGGCTAAACCGCTGCTCCAACCATTCATATCTCACCTTTCACGGCAAAGAGTCTCAATTTAAAGAGGAAGAAGAGTTTGATTAAACTATTCATGACATCAGTGAACGAATAAGATCTGATATCCCCGTGAAAATTTAAGCCACCACGATTGTCAATCATGTTTATATGGACGAAAAATAGTCATGATTTGGATCAAGAATGCTCAAATGTTCCTAAGACTGATAAATTTGTTATGGATGAAAACATGGTTCATTTTTCAGTAAGAAACATGAAGGAACTACTATTAAGATAATGAAAATTGTGGAATTATTCGTGTTTTTTTTAAAAAAAAAAAGGACCTAAAGTTGTTTGTTCTTTTGGTTTTACACATTGCAACCTCAAATACTCTAATGTTACTTGTGTTTTGCAAAGTTGATGAAGGTAAACTTATTCGAATGCTAAAATTAAAATAAGTCCTATAATTTAAGAGTAAATTTTTGGTGCGTCATTTTATGGACATGTTTTCATTTTTCGATTATTCCCTTTACAATGAATATAATGAAAATTATTCTTTGTATTTTTAAAAAGAGGATCTAAAATTATTTTTTGTTTGGGTTTACACATTGTAACCTCCAATATTCAGTGTTATTTATGTTGATAAAGGTTTGGCTAATCCGATTTTCTTAAAGATATGGTGCAAAGAATTTTTTTTTTTCTATAATAAAATATGAGTTCTACATGGTTTTAATATTTAATTGTCCACTTTATTTTTTTGGTGGGACATTTTTTTTTAATTAGTGTGCAAATTATGAGGATTATCAATGCATATAGCCATGATGGAAGAAGGTTACAACTCTTACATTCGTTAGATGTAAATGGCTAGGATGAGACTCCGAGATGGTCGGATCATACGTTTGTCTCTGAAAATGTTTTTCGTCCGTCGGTGGCTCAAAAACCCCTTCTGTTTTGTATTATAGATTATATGGATCAAGCCTATCCAAGTTATGGAAGCCACCTTGGCTAGTGTCACACCTTCAAACACCCCAAAAATTTTCTACGAAAGTGTAACCCGGCAACACAGTGGTTCTGTGAATAAAACCACCCACCCGCACTTCACCTTATAAGTTTGCACCTATGCAAATATCCAACACTCTGTGTCACAGCCGAAGTCTTTACAGACCTTCTTTCACTTCTCTAAACTCATCAAATACACCCCATAATGCATTCAATCATTGCCATAATTTACCAACAACAATAAGCCAACCAAGAACACTTAGAACATGACACAATCACTTCATTTTATTGCATCAAAGGAAGAAATACAAAACTTGCCCACTCAGGGGACTTACATGAGACTTGTTCACCTAGAACCAAGCCTTGGCCTTATAAAAACTCTCATATTTTGTGTTTCTCACTCACGTATGCAAGCTCGCCGAATTTTCCATGCCTTAGGACTATTAATACAACAGATTTACTTGGATAAACCGTGTGCAACCATTGCACACGCATGGGACATACATCTATCCTCATAAAGCGATTCACAGAATCGCCAATAACTATGCTAATCGGCGATTCTTCTCTAACTCGCGCCAATCATCCAACACCTGTTCTCTAGTAGTTAGAACTCTTCTCCCACGCTTATAAACTCATTTATAACTATTATTCTTCATCACGCATCATTGGAATGCTTGGGAAGCTCTCAACCAACTTGTAACCGTCACTTGAGCCGTATTGCACCACCGTTGTGGTTTATCGAATTCTTCCTTATGCCAACGTTCAGCCCTCTTGGACTCAGTATGCTTATCACTCTAAGATAATGCACGGACAATACTTAAGCTTTAATCATCGAGGCCAGCTCCTTAAGCTCACTCTAGTTACTCATGCGTCATATATTCTTCACTTCGCCAATTAGCTTGACAATAGCAATGCCACTCTTGCATTACTAACTTGTTTGCACTTATTCAAGCTTTGGCCATCCTTGAACTAATGCCATATACCAACTCTTGATCTATTATACCTTCTTGCATCATCCTTGAGTTCGGGGCCAACTCAATTCCATGGATATGCATCAATGCCAACATTGCATATTGCATCCTGTCACTTTGGCCTTGTCTTTCCTTTCCCTTAATGAAGCCTCATTGTGTCGGCCAATAAGCTTCATTCCTTAGCCAAATGTATTTACAGCAGTAGCGCCACTCTCGCGCTTATCTTAGTGCTTGACAGTCTATATAGTATACCACTATTATGGTTTGCGTTGCGCTATTATGGCTTTGTATTGTGCCATTACGGCGGAGTACTGACTTGGCCTGCAATACTGTGACCTGCAATCATTGTGCGACACTTGCAGCCATGTCATAGACCTCCCCCCACCTAATCCGTTCAACGAGGGACAGGTATGAACACCATACTTGTCTTAACTTTGCTTCATTTGCTTTTAGAACCTTTTATGAAAATCGACAAGTACTCTTTTGGCTAAACCATAAGACAATGGTCCTCATTCGATTGCATCCGCATCACTTAGCTTTCTTGCTTTTCCATTGATCTCATATATTTGAGCCACTTCTGGAGTCGTGCACTACGCTTACGCTCGTTTACACAAATCATGCATCAATACCCAAATGCAAATCAGAAATTCTTCTTAGCCAACTCCCTTTAGCTTGAATTTCTCCCTTGAATCATTTGGCGTAAGTGTACGCACATAATGATTCTTCTTAATCTGATCACCACGATCATTGCCATAGTATTTCGCCTCCCGACTTTGCCTTTTGCATCGACTCAACATGACAAGGACTTATAAACGTCTTGGCTTCATTTTCAATCGGTTTTTCGGCACATGCCTTGAACCGTTGTTCTCCGCTCTTGTTAAGCATGTCACGAGTGCATATAGGGTTCTCTTCACATAAGATACCCAATTCAATCACTTCATGCCTCGCCAAACTCGATTATGCAAGCATCATTCAAGAAACTCGTTTCTCCGAATGTGGCCACCAAGTATAAACTCTTCATACTTATGCCATGTTGCATACTCGAATTGAAATGACAAGTTTGCTCCTTAACAAAACTACCGAGTTACACTGACCCATCTACTTATGTTGTGACTAACTATCTTTTTGGACATAACATAGCTAACTTCGTTAGATGTCCATGCGCCATGCCTTTAAAGCCAATATGTCTCCAAATACTTCTTTGAATTGCATTTCTTGTTGCCTGGAAAGTATGTGTCTTTCACCACGGCCATGAGTTCCACCCTACTCATGCTTGGCCGGGATGAAATGATTTCTAACTTGTTGTATTGTTTGCACTGCCGCCGCCCATCTTCCGCCGTACCATTTTGCAATCCCCAAACAACAACATCACTTATACATCAACTAAGACCCTTGTCATATGCTTTTCTTATTAACTTTTGGCTTGTCTTGCTATTGCATAACGTTAGGCTAAGTATGCTACTTGCAAGATCTCCCCTTGAACTAGCTTTACATCTTAAATAAAGAGGCAAGACTTTATAAACGAAAACACCTTCATTCATTACTACTCTTACATAACAAGACCATGTACCATTACATGATTGATCCACTTTGATCACTTTTGGAAAGCTAAAACTTTATTAAGAAAGCAACTTGCTTACACCAAAGCAAAGTATATACAAACTTGAAGACTCAAATAAAAGTTTGTACAACCAAACTCTACACACGGATTTTGCAACAACCAACAACTAGAGCTACATACAACAAGGCCAAAAACACTCTTGTTTTGGCATCAAAGTGTCGCCAATGGAGACAGCAACACGTACTCTTGTTTTTAGCTTAGCTTCTTTTGTCGAAGTGAGCGACCACTTAGCTGCGAGGCCTCTTCCTCGAACTTTCACTTGCCTTCACGAGTCGTCTTGGAATGATTCCCATAATCATCCCCAACCGATGTCTTAAGTTGCGCCTTGAGGGACAACTTCTAGAGAAGTGTAAACCTTTGCAAATGAGACATCCCCTATACTTTCGGGATGAAGGGAATAGTTCATCTTCCTTTGGCTCATGCTTACGCCTTTTCGCCTATGATTTTTTCTTCCTTTTGGTCTCACCTTCACGGGTGCACATCTTCGGTTGTTGTGAAACCGGGTAAGACATATTACCACTTGAATATCCATCCTGGATATACTCTAGATTTTCTTCTTGAGTTCAAGAATCACACTCGAAATGCCCAAATTTAAATTGGAACATCCGATCTTCTTCACTCATGCCACGTACTTTATTGTACCAATGCAAGGAAGTTTTCAAAGATAGGCCTGTGGTGTACCCGTCATTTTTAGCCTACGCAAACTCTCTCTTGCATACCAAGCACCATTGCTTGGCCAGAACTTATATGTCAATCTATCTTTCATGTCATTCCATGACATAGGGTTGGCATAAGGCTAAGTCTTATGGGCTAGATATCTAGATGCTAGATTGGCCATCCACGTCAGCCTGGGAAACCTCCTAAGTCTTATGGGATGGCGAATCTAGCAGCTAACCAATAATACATTGTGTCAAACGCTCAAACCGAACAACGTTTGACTTGGAGTAAGTAGACAACGCTTAAGCGATCGCTGCGTTTGTAAGAATACTTGGAATAGACTTATATTTTCTTTCTTTTATTTCAAAGAGATAGACAGAAAGTACTCCCCTCTGCTCCATTTTACTTGCTTTTTTAGGGTTTCTTTTGTGTTCCAAATTAGATGATAGTTTTAGTTTTTTTCCCAATTTTCACTAATCTATCCCTGTTTTGGAATCACACCAGAGAATTAATTCTCATGGTAATCAACCAAAACAATTACTCTATAATATTTAAATATACCCCATGGAGGATAAATACTCAATCTTGTACATCCCAAGTACATTACTATGGGATTGATAACTTTCCCTATATTCTAGAAACATAAAACTAAGTTATTTAACTCTTTATGTAGGAATTAATATAGGTATTATTGGAAAGATTTTACTCTCTCGATATTTCTTAATATCC
>JAJJWW010002972.1:0-96684 GCA_023531295.1 Papaver armeniacum
ACAACAATATAAATTCAACAATAAATAAACTTGTGTTTCATTAAGTTTTAGCCAGTTGATGGCTAAGGATTCTTTAATCGCCTTTCTTTTCTATCAATGAATCAATATTTATTATTTTCATATTTTTTTATTTTAAACTATACAATCTAAAACCTCTTCGTGGGAAACGAACCTTGCCATTATATTAGTAGTTAATTGTGTGGAAAGAATTGTAAACAAAGCGCATCACGATACATTTTTCATCCCGAAGTTTGTTCTTCTTTGAGATTGAAAATCCACATCGAGAAAATTAAGAGTTTATTTTAGATTATAAGAAATGTGAGTGAGAAAGATTATAAACTGTAGAAGGTGTGAGTTGAAATAAGGTTGAATCTAAATATTTATATGGCATTAATTTTTGACAAATGAATGATACAAATTACTAACTATTTAGATATGTCCAAGTTTACATAAGCATCTATCGATGGCGATAGAGTCTTGGTCAAGTTTATGAAATTCTACCGAGTGGCCAAGATTCTATCGTCTTGAGAGAGACTTTGTGCCTCAATAAGAAAAAAACTTTCAAATTTAATAGTTTTCCCATTAAGTTTGCCATTTAATATTACCTATATTTGCACTATAACTTCTGCAAATCTATTGATTTTCAAGGTACATAAGAACCGGCGCAGACACTAAGTTAGAAGACTGAAAGTGTTGTCTGTGAAAAGTGTTCACGACCATCGCATCATACATTTTGAGATCAATATACATTTCCAATGTATACCTTATAGGAATATAGGTTTGAATATTGTCAATCATTGAGTTGAATGAAAAAACAACTGAAACATTAGTCTTTGAATTTCTTCCATGATTTTCCTCGACGGGGAATGTAATCGTGAAATATAAAAATTACGGTAGAAAAGAGGGGATAAGAGATTAACTCATGTTTTCATTGAATAATAATTAATGTATCTAATTACAATGACTTGCCTCTTTAAGGAAGAACTGAACTCTTGTTTAAGATTAAAACTCTAAGAACTATAACTTGTAATTTAAGTAATTTTAAAAATATATAACTTCTTAAAAAATAAATAAATTCTAAAATAAAATAGTAAAAATATAGGTCCTAAATCTAATAGGTGTCCTACATTAGGCCCGCCATCTTGAAAAGAATTCTTTAGAGTTAACAAAATACTGAAGAACATGTCCTACACTATGCCCGCCATCTTGGAAACAAATCATCTTCGAGTTAACCAGATATTGTAAAACTACCGTCCATCAAATAATATACTTTGAATAAGTTGTTGATCGATTAATTAATATACCTTGTTGAACACAAAATTTGATGTCGACATATGTAATAACTGAGTAGCAACTCTCTCAAAATTTTTGTTCTTTGGCACATAATGCTTCAACTTGGGTATTAGGAAAGTCGCAAGAAGGTAAAAATATTTCAGGTGTTGATGTTTGCAAAATTTCTCATCACTATTTGGGTGAATAACTTGTTGATTATGAGTGACATGACAATTCGAGTTGCTTCCCCATCACGATATTGAGGAGTATCATTGTGATTCTATGTATAAGCGATCAATTTGGTTAAGATTGATTCAATTAATTCAAGTTGACATTGAGTTGCGGCTTGAGATTATGCAAGTTGGCGTTGAATCACAGCGTGATATTGTATAAGTTGACGCATTATGTCTTCAAGACTAGGACGGTTGTCTTGCCTTTTAATGATCATGATGAAATATGGGCTGACACGGAAATATTTAAATAGTTTTTTAAATATAAATATATATATATATTTTTTTTTTGTTGATTTCACCAAATAATCCTGCAGAAAAAGTAAGGCACGAATTTGAAACAAGAAATGAAAAAGATAGGAAAGGCAGGAGTTTGAACCAAGATTAAAAGATAAATGTAATGTAGAAGATGGTGATCTTTTATTTATTTTATTGTTTTATTTTCTTGATAATTGTAAAATAAAAGGATAATTCATAGACTAGCCGTAAAGATATGGGGATCTTGAAAAGTAGAAGGGATGAAAGGATAAAGAAGATTTGATTGAAAAGAATAAGAGGATCAATAGCAAGACTCTTGATGCTACTTGATGGAAAACTAAAGGGTAGATTATAAAAATTAGGGTAGAAAAGAGGTGATAACTGAGATTAACTCATGTTTGCATTTGTTTTTTTAATGTATCTGATTGCAGTAGACTTTTGTTTTTTTATAGGGAAGCCTCGAACCCTGGCTCTAAGGAAACTCTAAGAACCTAATTGGAAACTAGATTCCTAAATCTAATAGATGTCCTACATCAGCTTCCTATTTACTGTGATCATGAGAGAGATTTCTTTATGTGTTCTTAGTATAAATCAAGATCATATACAAACTTAGAATTTGATAGAGTTATTATAGGCTTAATTATACTGTAGAAATCAATAATTATGTACCCGTTTATACTCATGAATCAGCTTCAGAAGCATCAAATTATTATGTAATAAAAATCTTCATAGATACCTAGAATATCAAAAGTACAACCATCTGTATTTTCAACAATTCTACAAGGACATCAAAGAAAACAAAAATCAAAACAAGTTTCTTCTTTTGTGAAACAAATTTTAGATGCCCCCTGTTCCCTATCCCACAAGAGTAATTCTAGGTTGACACAAGAAAAACCAGGGAAATACCGTGGGAGGATCTAGCTACGGGAATGGGAATGCTAGCTCCGAGCATTGGGATGGTAAAGCGCCGCAATGGGGCCCACCCATTGTCTCACCGGGTGATTCTAATTCTCCCACGGTATGTAAATCATTTTCGATCCAACAAAGTTAACATAGATCCCATTTTGGGGTTAGCTTTATGTGGTGATGTTGGCTTTGATTGTTTTATTGTTTGTGAAGAATTGTTTCTGTGTTTTTACCGATTCATCTCCCAAAGGACTTTTTTTACGGAAAACTCAAGAATTGGGACAACTAACATAGGCCAGATCTAGGACAATCAATCCATATCTTTGTTCATTCCCATCTTACCCCACTACCAATTCCAATGCTAGAGTCATTCCCCTCTTGGCCATTAAGATTGTGACACACCATGTCCCACATCCGAATCCAGCCCGCTGTCCGTGCTATAGCAAGGTCTTTTTTTCACATCACCACATGGTAGGGTGTGCAATCTGGACGGACGGATGCGAATTAGGGGGTCACCCGCGTCCAACTGGCCAAAGTTGCAGATTTGAAAATCCAACCGTGTCCCGGCCCAATCACCATGGATTTGACATCCGCGGATCACGGCCAACACGACTGGATGCGGATTAATCACGGATTTTATTAACAAAAAAATCCACAAAATAGTGCTGTAAGATAGGAATTAAATCGGATAACCTACAAATAACAAGAGTTCATCAGTAATAAGATTGAAGCAGGAAGGACTTCTTTTTAGAAGGTTGATAACACGAGCAAAGACGAGAGGCTTCATTTCCAGGTGGAAATATAAGAGAAACCACAGTTTGGATATAATGCCAGAAGGACATAACAAATGTCCCATGCTAGTTGTAATGCCATGATTGTGGTCATTTAGGATGTCCCGTTAAGGATTGACAAGGGTTTGTAGTGTACTGTCCTTGCCTCCGCTAAGATCTCGAAGTGCAAACTCAAGAGGCCTGTAGTTTCATTAACTTAGAACCGTTTTTTGGGGACCAGCCTTTTTTTTTTGGGGATCATGGTGTTATTTTGGGTAAAGACATTAGAAGTAATTCTAGGTCACCCTATATCTAGTTATTTATTTAATACCTAATCTACCCTCTTAATTAATTTTAGGTTATGATTAGTGAAATGATTTAGTTAAAAACAATTAGTGAGATTAAATTAAAAGATGGGTTTATTATTAGTTGAGTAGAATTATTGTGAGAGTAGAGTTAGAGAAGATGAAGGAGAAAAAACATGAAAATAATTTTTTTTTCCAATTCACCCCTTGAGTATTCAAATGATGGATTTTATCAACCACAACCTGAGGAAGAGTATTTGGGCAAACAAGTATGCTCCAAACTTAGATAATGTATGTTGAATTGGAAAAACTTCCCCAAAAATGTAAAATTTTGAACCGGATTTTTGAAGTTCGGTTATTTTATATGAAGAACAAGTAACCGAACTCATCGAAGGTGTAGTTCGGTTGCTTTGTGAGGATGAACAAGTAACCGAACTCATTCGAATGTGTAGTTCGGCTTGCCTTGGGAGATAAACAAGTAACCGAACTAGTTTGAAGGTGTAGTTCGGTTGCTTGATCCAAACACGCAGTTACCGAACTCCATATTAATGGAAGCCGACATGCGGCGTTATGTTCGGTTGATTCGCAACTAACCGAACTTTACGTACAAATAAATTTTAACCAAGTGTATAAGGTTCGGTTGGTACGCAATCGCATGCTTTTGCGATCCAACCGAACTAAGTTTAATAAGTTCGGTTGTTTCGCAAACTTGGGATCAAGTGCACAACCAACCAACTTAACAAAAAAATTCTTATGTTTTTAGTAGAGTTCGGTTACATATGAGTTTTAAGATTTTTTAGTAAATAACCGAACAAAGTTGATAGAGTTCTAGGTTATAAGAGAAATAAAAATAATGGGAAAAATAAAGAAGTTCCGGTTACGGAAACTTTTTTCTTATGTTTTAACCCTAGAGTTCGGTTACATGGAAGTTTTATACATTTATGCGAAACAACCGAACTCGGTCAGAATTTATAGTTATAAAGCATATAGAACCGAACTCATCTCAAGGTGTAGTTTGGTTGCTTTGTGAGGATGAACAAGTAACCGAACTCATCTCGAATGTGTAGTTCGGTGTTTTGTGAGATGAACAAGTAAATCGAACTCAACACTCCAGAACCTCCATTAAACCTCTACACAACTTCCATTTTCAACTCATTTTGATGATTACTTCTCATTTTTTCAACCAAAACACAAAACGACAAGTAAATGGGTTTGTGAGAATATCTTTTGCTAAAGATTTAAATTAAGTTATATATATATAGAGGTGGTGGTGGTTGTTGGTGGTGGTGGTATTCGGTGGTTGGTGGTGGTGATAATCGGAGGTGGTGGTGGTGGTAATCGGCGGTGGTGGTGGGAGGAGGTGGTGGTGGTAATCGGCGGCGGTGGCGGTAGTGATGCCTCGGAGGTGGTGGTGGTAGTAATCGGCTGGTGATGGGCGGTGGTGGTGGGAGGAGGTGGTGGTTATATATAAAGTGAGAGAGAGGTGGTTATTAGGTTGGTTTTAAATTAAATTAGGTTAAGGGTAGGTTAGTAATTTCAACGCATTAGGACACCCCTTATAATTAGAGGGAAGGTGGCCTAATAAGACCATGGTCCCCTCAAAAAAACCATGGTCCCCTCAAAAAAACCATGGTCCCCAAAAAATGGTTCTTAACTTAGTGCCCATTCTAATCGTTTCTTCCCGAAGTTCACTGGGCCTGATGACGAATGATTTACTGCTATGTGTTATGTTACTCATTCTACTCGTTCTTCCCGTTTTTGCTGTCACCGTCCGCTGTTATTGGGATCATTTCTAGAAGCTCTACGATGCGTGAACTGCTGGATTTCAAAGTCCAACCGCAACCAAACCGCTAAAAGTGCGGATTTGGAGAACCCACCCGTGACCCACCCATAAATCTTACGGATTGGGTTTCACCCGCACCTTACTTGGACGACGGACACGGTGAAACCGCATGTTCCGACTTTGCACACTCCTACCACATGGACACTCCCCGACAAAGCCTAAGCACAAGACGACAAGAGAACTTCGTTAAATTAATCCGCGATAAATTAATAACTTCGCAAATAATATTTTTTAGCCAGTCCACTTTCAAGTGTCTTAAATTAATAACTACACGATAAATTTATAAGATAATAAAATATTTAAGCTACAATAGGGCCCAACCGAATATAAATTAATAATCGGTGTAGTACGACCATATATTATGGTGCTTTATTAAAATAAGAATCCAAAGTTGTTAGTTTTTTGTTCACATTTACAAATATTGGACCTCATATCTAATTTTGTGTAGTCCGTTGAGAAGTTCCACGATGATTTAGTTGTATTGTTCATTTTAGTGTTTTAATTTAACATTAAAGTTTATATGTTTACACACATAATATGCAATATATTATCAGATATTATGTTATAGAATAATTAGAAAATAATTTTATTTGAAAATAAGATCTCTAAATACTTGTTATTGTAGGAAAATTGTTCTACACACTTAATTTTTCAATCTTGTTAGGATAAAATGTTTTACAAAGTTACTTTTGAAATCTAAATCTGGTATGTTTCAATATATTAATAACTTATTAATTTATCGATAAATTAATATTTCGCTAAATTGATAGAATTTGAAAATCCCGAAATTATTAATTTATCGAAATTTTACTGTAGTTAGTACCGTAGTGGGCCTCAAATGGGAGAATATCTCCATGGATGTTTATGTGGACGCCCAGATGGTTAGCCTTGGTAGACTGCATAAAACGGCAAACAGAGAAAGTTTTTACCCAAACTAGCAAACAACAAAACTAGGGACATACAATCCTGACCCCAAGACCCTGAGCTGCTGAGCCGCTGGCAAACCTCAGCGTAATTTCTAAAGGCTAAGCAGATATCTACTTCGACCAAAAAGAAAACACTTGAAATCTTGACCACAACATACTGGCGGATCAACGGCCATATAAGTTGAGGCTCGATCAGAAACAGAAGCTCCATGAGTCCATATAGGTTATTCAAATGATAAATTTGTTGGACAAAATCGATCCCTATTTTATAATTAAGACGTGGCTGGCTATTGTTGTAGTAGGTGTAAGAATATTTCTATACATATAGAAATATCCTGTGGGCCCATGTAATAATTTTTGGTTAATTAAGAATATTGCTAAATATTCCTGGTTACCATTCCAGGTGATTAATTCTATTAACTCTTCCTTGATGGATAAAATCGAGATCTAAGGCTAATACTAAAATCCTAGAACTTGGTCCTCTCTCTACCTATGAAAGTAAAAATGAATCCATCACTATTGATCCAGAAAAGGAATTAACAACTCATTATGTTTTAAGGTCAAGAGAGAAAACCATGATCTCCATAAAGGTATTATCGCTACCCCAAAGATGATCGACGTACGATGGATTAACGCTACCAGGTATTTCGTATAAACTATTCTTGTATATAATTTTCGTGTGATTATCATGAAGTTCAACGATCCTAATTAAGTACCTATAAAATTAAATCTTATAGTAGGTCGTCGACCAATCATAAACTATTCTATTCGATCATTATAAAAGGAGTTGTTGACATTGAAGATGTAAGAGAGTTGAGAATATATTCATATAAATTGAGTTTAAAGTTAGCTTGGGCGTTGTCAGCTACAGTATAACAGAAAAGTACGGATGTTTTTAAATGATTAGATGGATCGACGATGACAAACTTTTATATTTGTTTACGTTATCTTCTTCTTCTTTTTCTTTCGTTTCCTGATGCACGTGGATTCCTATTTCTGGAACATGGCAAAGCGTTGCCTCCGCACCTCTCTTCAAGGTTTGAAAAACGGGTCACGGCCAGTCACTGAACACTAAATTAATGACGCTATAATGCGCTTTCTCAGTGTGAGACGTTTTGGGCCAAAACGCGTTATATAGTCAAAAACGCGTTTTGACGTTTTGAAAATAACGGGCGTTGTAACTGGTTACAGGGAAATAAAAAATTATTGATCCGATTTCCTATGTAACTATTATAACGCAATCGTGAAAACGTTTTAACGAGTCTAAAAACGTTGTTACAAGGTATTTTAATTTTAATACCCCCACGTCCCTAAATAGATAACCTATTAATTTTTAAATTTTGTCCCACTAATAGATGACCTATATCATTAAGAAATTCTAATACTACCATTTTATTTGATTATTGTTAGTATAAGAAATGTATATAATTCGATAGTCATGTTTATATTCTTTACATAGGTGTTTTAAAATGCTTTTCACTACACAATTTACGGTAAAGTTTGATAAAATTGCGTACCAGAAAGCTTTCACTATGCTTTTCACTATACAATTTACGAAAGTTTGATAAAGTTTGATAAAATTCGTGTCCAAATCATGTACCCATTTTAGTCTTTAAAATTGTGAATCCAACATATGATTCTCGTTACACTTCCGATCGCTCTGACCATGGTGTTCAACATATGAACAAACGATATAATTCTAATATTGATAATAATAATGAAGTAGGTAACAATAATGATGATACTGAAGGAGGTTATGATAACGATAATGATGGTTATTATGATGATGATACTTATGCAAACAAAGATAGCCATTTACCCGACAACGATGACTATGATGTGGAAAGGAACCGTCGAGAAAATAGAGAATACTTGAAAAAAATGTGGTGGTAGTAGTTGGAGCCCGTAGCTTTTAAATGATGAATACTAGTTTAACAATCCTATGTTTTTAAAATTTGTAGTTTTAATCCTATAGTTAGTTTCCTTGTATCATTTAAAATATTTAGTTCGGATTTTTCAAATTTTCAATCTTATAGAAGAAAAAAATCAAAAAAAAATGGTAAGAAAGTTATTTACACGGTTATAACGTGCGTGATAACGAGAAAACAGTTCTAAAAAACGCACGTTAAAATGTTATTTAGAAGAAAAAAACATTCAAACTAATTTTAGAAAAACGTTATAACGTGTATGAAAACCGAAAACGTACTATAAACTGCCGTTTTTTTCCTATTTATCGGCCTAATAAAGGCACGGGTTCTGGGACCCTCACGCTACCACGGTATATGGGTGTGACCGTTTTAACGGTCGTTTTTTCGGTAAAAACGGACGTTTTTAAAACCTTGCCTCTCTTTGCCTCCGCAGTCCGCACCTCTCTTAGACAGTTGGACCCCTCCCCCTCTTCTAATTAAATGCAAAAATAAACTCCGATAGAACATATTTTAGTTTAGTGGAAATTTCTGGTTCCTCTTTCTTTAAGAAACCCATCATTAAAATTACATATATGTGTGGTCCAAAATACTAGATATACGGTTAAGATTAGTAGTATTAAATTGGATTTAGATTTTCACATTTTCGTTAGGACTAAATTAACCTTTATAGATTATGCATTTTTAACGATAAATAATAATACCAATAATTCCATTTTTATACGTCTAACACGTTATTAATTAGCTTTTTGAGGGTGGTGGCGTCTTTTGTATGCTATTTGTGGTAAAAAATATTTACCATTAATTCCGGCCGGTATGATTATTATCTTCAATAAAATTTCTCATTATTATTTCCTCTCAATTGACTTTTTCATACCTAAAATGTTCTCTTCTTCCTCCTGTTTTCATTTCTTTCTTTTTCCAGTCTCTTTCATTTTCATTTGTTAGTGTTATTAGGATTAATATTTGAGTAACATTTTTATGCGGTCGATGTGCACTACTACCACCATTATATATAACTACATCACCAATGTACACCGTCATCCCATACAAGTTCGATCCTTAATGGATTCATATAGTCCACGTGTGGGATCATCTTGTTTTTTTGAGCTTGAAGTTATATTAGTGGGCTTGTTGTACTTGTATCAATAATCCTATAAATCGGTGATGAACACTCTATTTTCTAATTTTATGGGAATTTTTAATTTTATTTTCTAATTTGCTTGACGATCTAAAGTAAATATGGCGTCACTTTGTTTTTGTCTATAGCTTCATAAAACACGTTGGAAAATTAAAGTATCACTAAATTTGAAAAATAGAATTTTGAACAAGCGTGTGATAATTTCATGTTTTACAAACGCAATTGATTCCGTCATAAGATTATCCATATATTGTGAAAACTAAAATTTTCAATAAGCTATGATAATTGCGATTATCTATTTTCTAAGTTGATGATAATAGTCATTTTCACAAAATGCAACGCCTCGAAAATTCCGATTATCACATAATTGCGATTATCAATTTTAAGGTTGATGATATTTGTCTTATTCACAAAATGCAACATCTGAATATTACTATTATCACTATATTTTCATTTTCAGAAGTTGAGGATAATTGTCATTTTCACAAAATGCAACATCTTGATATTTGTGATTTTCACAAACTTAACGGATTAATAACGAACGAAAATTAGTAATTATCACAAAAATTTGACAACCGAAATTTTTGATAATTTGGATTTTCACAAACAATGGTTCCAACAAGTAAAAATCGTCATTATCTCTATATTGTGAAAATTAGGATTTTTTCGCATTCACCATGCAATTGTTATTAAATTGTGCAACTGATTTTTCACTTCAAACGGGCGTGATAAACACAAAAGAAGTAAGAAAATATTTTTAAGGCGAATTTAGAGGAGCTAATTTAAGCCCTAATTACGTTCAACTTAATGTGAACTCTAATTACACTTTTTATATCTTAATTAATTAATACGGAGGAGAATTTTAAGGAATTAATTAATGAGTTTTTTTTAGGAAAAAGTTAAACAATTAAATCACAAGGTGTAATGAACGTTGGAGTTAATTTAGGAATAATTTTAGATTCCGATTTTTGATATTTTTGTTAGTTTCTCAACGTTTTTTTTTTTGATAGTTAGAAACAAAAAACAAAACAGATAATAAATTAGTTAATATGATATAAGGTTAATTTAGTAAACTAGTATTTATTTGGGTTTCACATATTATGAATCTTAATGATGGGATACTCATAAACAAAAAAAAGAAAATGGGCTAGAAATAAGTTCCCCTTTTAGTTTATCAGTGTTCCAACAACAATATCCGCCTGATAATCTTATTTTCCACCAACGAATACGCGCGGAGTCATGAGCTTATATTCAGTTTTTTCCAACTTGCGAGTATTAAAAAGACACTCGGTCGACACAGATTGTAGGAAGATCAAATAGTTGAGGAAGTAGAGGGTGACATCTTAGACCTTGTTTGTTTGCGGCTGACTCGGTGTCTAGGTCTGAGTTAACCCCTGACTCACACCGAATCATTAGTCAGACCGTTTGTTTTCTATTTTGAGTCGGATCTGACTCGACCTCTGACTCAGACCTAACCCCTGACTCGGATCCGTTTGAGTCAGGTAACAAAATACCCCTGGCTCATGGGACCAAACCACTGACTCACATATTTTTGAGCCAGATGAGTCAGATCTGACTCAAAACAAACATAGCAAGTCAGATCCAGATGAGTCATTTGTCTTTACTCAGATCCAAATGACTCAGACCCAGACGATTCAGATGTGTCAGGAGTAAACAAGTATGATGTTAATGTTTGGGTTTGTTCAAAGAATATTCTGAGATGCTTGTGTGGTGAAGTTTAGAACCGGTCATATTCATGGAGTGGATTAAAAAATGAGCATGACTACATTGGGTTTTATTTTTAAATTCTTCCCGTATTGCAAACAAATTTTAAATATGTTCCCTATGTCACAGGTTTTTCAAGCTTGCTTTTCCACTAGCTAGTGGTACCAGATCAAATAATGATAACTTGGTGTAATATTATATATCAAACTATTATACATTGCGATGACAAAATATCAGGAAGAGTTGAGCTTGTATTGTGATTAGCCAATCAACTGTTTTATTTTGATAAAGTTAATAATAAATTTTAGATATATGTCCACATCTCCACCTATTGTGTGGTCCAAATTGGCCGACGATCTCATCTACCTGCCCACCGTGAAATGCACCGGCACATTTATTTCCTAACCTATTAAGTTTGGTGTTTAGAAACACAACTATTAATTTAAAGCATTTAAAAAGAATCTTCCTATTCTCCACGATTGCTAGGGCAAAGTGAACTTTTTCTGCCGATATATCATTGTAGTATATATAGTGGTAATTGGTAAAGTGATCATCAGAGATGATACCAGTGACTTGAGTTCGAAACTTGTTGGCACCAATTTTTTTTATCAAATAAAACAGAACAAGAGATATTTCGTTTGTTATCGGAACTAATTAAGCTGTAATCATCAAAACAAAAAATATAAAACTGAACTTCTTCCGTCTATTACCAGAACGAGACTTTGGTAATCTACCTGGAAGACGTTTATGTAATTGTATCCAAGAGCTCTTCCATTTGCTTCCAGAACTAAACACTGGTAATCATCTTTTGATGCATAATGGTATTTCAAACATACCATGTATGCCCTTTTATTTCACAATTACTCTTTTATCCTCTTCTTTCCCTTATTTCTCATCTTTGTCCTTTTTGTTTACTACTTATTGATTAAACCCTAGCTCTACTAGTGTCAAGTTTGGTTTTGTTTAGCAAAGTGGTGTAAGAACCCTAAATCCTTCCTAAGAGAAGAGCGTCCAACACTTTGTTATTTCCAATTTGTAATTGGGTAGAAATTTCAATTTGTAAGAGATGCATCTATTATCTTCTAGTTTCCAATCTTAGAATTGGGTAGAAATTTGAAGATTATTAGAGAAGAACCTCAAATCTTTGTATCTTCCTTGTTCCAAGGGTAGAAGAAGCATCATTTGCAAGTTGGTTATTTTTATTTCATGGTGTTTTGTTATAATTTAACATCCAATTTCAATTATAAGTGTTACTTTACATTAGTTGGTATCAAGAGCTTTGGTTTCTTTTTTGGGGGAAATTGTAGAGAAGATTTTAATTATTAGCTTGGGGGTTTGAATCTTTCTATGTGCTATTGTCAAATTGGGTTCATTCTCCTTGTGATTTCATTATGGCTCCAAGGAAAATAGTTAATCAAGGTGAAATTTCTATGAAAGAAGAATTATAGGTCTTTAAGCATGAAGTGTTTGATGAAATGCAACAAAGAATGGATACAAAATTTGAAGATTTTTTTAAAGATTTGTAACTTAAATATCCATCAAGATCAATATAGAACTCAACATCATCATTATGAAGAAGAAGTAATGTATTAGGAGACCACTTCTGTTGATAGTCATGTTCATCAACAAGGGAGACGCCAAATGTTTGAAGAAAGACCGAGATACCACAATGTTACCACTTCAAACCGATGGGAAGGTGGACTCAAAGTTGATATTCCTAATTCCATGGGGGTTTAGCTCCGAAGAATTTGTTGATTGGTTAGCAACGGTTGAAGAAATCTTGGATTTCAAGGAAGTGCTCGAAAATAAGAAAGTTGGGTTGGTTGCAACAAGACTTCGAGGAAGAGCCGGCGCTTGGTGGCAACAACTTAAACAAATGAGGTTGAGAAGAGGTCAAGCTAAAATTAAATCTTGGGAGAAGCTTAAGAAACATATGAGGCTTGCATTTCTACCCCATAATTATACAAGACTTATTTATCAACAACTTCAAAATCTTAGGCAAGGGTCCAAGTCGATTAATGACTACACCAAAGAGTTCTATAAATTGGTTTTAAAGGAACGATATTAACAAAACGGAAGAACAACTTGTAGCAAGGTATATAGGAAGTTTGAGATTACAATATCAAGACACTTTAAACTTATTTAATATTTATTCGGTGTCAGAAGCATATCAAAGGGCATTATCTTTGGAGAAGCAATACGCAGGAGAGTTTCGCATACCAATTGGAGTACTCACACTCAAGGAGGTGTTAAAAATACTACTTATCCAATTCCAACTCATCGAGCTCCAACTACTAACGTTCCATCAAAATCCAATACTTCTCAACAAGTCTTTCAAGGTAAATGTAACAAGTGTGGAGACGAAGGACATAAAGCATATGATTGTAGGAAGGGTGATCGTCCAGGGAAGAACTTACTTGTTCAAGGTGATGGTGAAGGTGATGCATATTTGGATCTTATGGAGCCACCAATATTTGATAAAGAACCCGACGAAGAAGTGGAAGAGGAGTTTATCACCGGTGACCAAGGACCATGTTTGGTTGTTTTGCGTAACTATTTTACTCCAAAACTCGATTTGAAGGTTATCGATGGCTACGCTATTAATATTTTTCAAACAACTTGCACAATTGATGGGAAAGTTTGCAAGCTTGTGATTGATTCGGGAGTTGTGAAAATATCGTTTCAAGAAGTGGTTCAAAGTTGAAGTTAGAGACAAAAGACCATCCTTCTCCATATTCTTTATCATGGCTTAACCAAGGAAGCGAGGTAAAAGTCACTAAATGTTGTCTCATTAATTTTTCTATTGGTAACAAATATGTAGAAAATGTTTGGTGTGATGTTGTTTTGATGGATGCATGTCATTTACTTCTTGGGCGCCCTTGGAAATATAATCGGTTTGTGAATCATGATGGGAGAACAAACAACTATTCGTTCATGTTGAGCAATAAGAAGTTGACTCTTGTACCCAATCGTGAGCTTATGCCTAAACCACAAATGGTGATGGTAAAAATCTACTTACTTATCAAAAGTTCATAGAAGAGTTGGATGATTCGGAGGTTTTCTATATACTTCATGTTAAAGAATCTCCATCGTATGATTAGTGCCACCGCTAGTCAAGCCAATTATCGAAGAATTTCAAGATGTTTTTCCTACCGACTTACCGGATGTATTACCACCATTACGATATGTGCAACACAAAATTGATCTATTACCCGGTTCAAGTCTTCTCAACAAAGCCCACTACCGGGATGAGTCCCAAAGAACATGAAGAATTATGTCGCCAAGTTGAAGAGCTTATATCCAAAGGTTTTATAAGACCGAGTCTTAGCCCTTGTGCGGTGACCTTTTTAGTACCAAAGAAATATGGTTCATGGCGTATGTGTGTGTGGATATTAGGGCAATCAATAGAATCACATTGAAATACCGATTTCCAATTCCTCGTTTGGATGACTTACTTGATCAATTAAGTGGAGCATGTGTTTTTAGCAAACTTGATTTTAAAAATGGATATTATCAAATTCGTATCAAGGTGGGAGATGAATGGGAAGACCGCTTTCAAGACTAGAGAGGTTTGTATGAATGGATGGTTATGCCATTTGGGCTATCAAATGCTCCAAGTACATTTATGCGAGTAAGGAATTAAGCATTTCAGCCGTTGATTGGGAAGTGTGTGGTTGTTTAGTTTGATGACATACTTGTTTATAGTCCCAATATGGAATATCATATACGTCACCTCCGTGAGGTTCTCATGATGTTGCGGACATAACAATTTTATGCTACCTTGAAAAAGTGTGCATTCATGACCGATAAAGTTTTGTTTCTTGGTTATGTGGTTAGTAATGATGGGATTTCGGTAGATGAAGATAAAGTGGAATGCATTAGGAATTGGCCCAAGCCAAATACTTTGTTTGATATTCGAAGTTTTCATGGGTTAGCTTCTTTTTATCGTCGGTTCATTGCAAACTTTAGCGGAATCATGGCTCCAATAACCGAATGCATGAAGGGTGAAAAGTATACATGGACTCAAGAAGCGTACGAAGCCTTTGAATTGATGAAAATAAAGTTAAGTACATCTCCAATCTTAATATTACCAAATTTTGATAAACCATTTGAACTTCATTGTGATGCTATGCATTGGGGCGGTTCTTAGTCAAGAAGGGAGACTGGTGGCATTTTATAATGAAAAGTTGAATGGGGCAAGACTGGCATATAACACTTACGATGTTGAGTTTTATGCTATTGTTCAAGCACTCAAGCATTGGAGGCACTATCTTATTCACAATGAGTTCATTTTATTTCCGGACCACATGGCATTTAAGCACATCAATTCTCAAGACAAGCTTTCTACTAGGCATGGTAAATGGGATTCTTATTTGCAACAATTTACTTTTTCCATCAAGCACAAGTCGGGTGTACAAAACAAGGTAGAGGATGCCTTGAGTCGACGTACTTCTCTTCTTACACAAATGAGGGCTCGTATTTTGGGATTCGATGATATTCTTGGATCTCTTAAAGAATGATACTTATTTTGGTCCTCTTATGGTTGATGAAAGGTCACTCCAAAATGGCGATTATGTTCTTTTCGATGGGTACATTTACCTAAGAATTGTCTTTGCATTCCGCAATCAAGCTTGAGATTGAAAATTATTAAGGAGCTTCACGATGAAGGGCATATGGGGACTACTCGTACTTGGAACTTGGTTTCTAGCTCATACTTTTGGTAGGGGAATGTGGAAGGAGATTCATCGATATGTGAAGAGATGTCATATATGTCAAGTATCTAAAGGAATGGCCTCTAATGCGGATTATACATGCCACTTCCTATTCCTTCTCGTCCATGGGAAGATTTGAGCATGGATTTCATCTTGGGATTACTGCTGCGTATTCAAAGAGGTATGGATTCAATATTTGTAGTGGTAGGTCGTTTTTCCAAAATGTCTCATTTTATTGCTTGTAAAAAAGAAAACGGATGCGGTCATGGTAGCTCAACTCTTTTTAAAGAGATTTACTGATTTACATGGTATTCCTTCTTCCATCGTCTCGGATAGAGATAGTCATTTTATGGGGCATTTTTGGCGCACCTTTTGGAAGTTGGTCAAGACCGGTTTAAGTTTAGCACCTCTTATCACCTCAAACGGATGGGCAAACCAAGTGGTAAACCGATTCCTTAGGTAATCTTCTTCGTTGTTTGGTTGAGAGAATTTGAAGACATGGGATCAAGTTTTATGCAAGGCGGAATTTGCTTACAACCATGCGGTGAACCGGAGTAGTGGTTATTCACCATTCATGGTGGTATACGGGTTCAATCTAAGAGTACCACTTGACTTGTCCTTAGTACCATATTTGAAAAGGCCAAATTCTAAGGCGGAAGGCTTTGTTTCTCAACTTCACCTTATACATGAAAGCACCCGAAAGTATTTAGAAGCTTCATCAAGGAAATACAATAACAAGGTTGATCAAAGACGACGCGTGGTTGAGTTTGAAGTAGGAGATCTTGTTTATGCGGTTCTTACTAAGAAACTTTTTCCCGTGGGTGAGTACAACAAGCTCAAGGCAAGGAAGATCGGACCATTTCCAATTGGAGAAAAGATAAACGATAATGCTTATCGCGACTTAACTAACCAAGCTCAATTCGTACCGACGTCTTTAATGTTAAGCACTTGGTTCCATATTGGGGATGAAGAGATGGACAATCCGAGGGAGAATTTCACTTTAGGATGGAAGGATGATGCATAATGGTATTTCAAACATACCATTTATGCCCTTTTATTTCACAATTACTCTTTTATCCTCTTCTTTCCCTTATTTCTCATCTTTGTCCTTTTTGTTTACTACTTATTGATTAAAACCTAGCTCTACTAGTGTCAAGTCTGGTTTTGTTTAGAAAAGTGGTGTAAGAACCCTAAATCCTTCCTAAGAGAAGAGCCTCCAACACTTTTGTTATTTCCAATTTGTAATTGGGTAGAAATTTCAATTTGTAAGAGATGCATCTATTATCTTCTAGTTTCCAATCTTAGAATTGGGTAGATATTTGAAGATTATTAGAGAAGAACCTCAAATCTTTGTATCTTCCTTGTTCCAAGAGTAGAAGAAGCATCATTTGAAGGTTGATTATTTTTATTCATGGTATTTTGTTACAATTTAACATCCAATTTCAATTATAAGTGTTACTTTACATTACCTTTCGGGATGATGTTTTTGCATCCAAGAGAATTGGCCCAGGTTACTGCAAACAACATTGCCAGACAGCACTCTAGTTCCTCCGGTCCTAAAGCTCCATTGGTATTTGAGCAAAAATAGGTACCTGCATGATTGAGAATTATTAGTGCATAGCCACGTAAGGTCGCAAAAAAGATACTCCCCGTTCCACTTTAGATTTGTGTTTAGGGTTACTTTTTTTTTACTTGATAGTTTTCATATTTTTTCCACAAAACTACCAACAATACCCTAACATTTTGTCTTGGAACCATAAATTTATTTTCAAATACACTAATGTTTGTAGGTGAAAATGGTTTCTGCTGATTTCGGTAATTGCGGGTGTGCAAGTGAGAAACAATTTAAACCCTAAACAATGTACTACATGGGAGTACTTGATTCGAGAGATCAATGCTCACACAAGTAGGCCTTAAACCAAGAAATGGCGGGTTCCGGATTTGCCTCGGTCACAAAGTGGAGGAGAATGGGTTGGTTTTGGGAGGGAAGCAAGGAAAGTGGTGAGACCGAGAATAGTTGATTACGTGGAGAGTAGTTGGGTTACTACGACTTGTTATCGAAAAGTGAGAGAGCTCCCAAGGTGAGCTAGCAAGTAAGTATTCCGAGTGTTGTATCTCCCGTATGAACTTGTTGTTCAATGGAAATAGGTAAGACCTATTTATACAAGTCGGAGTAAAAACATATCTGGTCTCATTAAGGAGTGGGGAAGTAAATGGGAGGAGGTGATGTTAGTATGCATGGAATTGATGTTTCCATAAAGTGGTTAACGCGTGAAACTGGTTTTCATGAAACTGCTAACGTTATGGAATTGATGTCCCATAAAGTTGTTAACCCATGTGCTTTATTTCCCATGAACGTTTCACACATAACTTCCCATATTTACTACCGCCTCACCCTTATGCCACTTCCTTATGACGGGCGTAGTGTACGCCGCACGCTGTAAACCTCCAAACCAATACCCAAAGAGGATCCCCAGTTTATGTTGATGTCTCGAATGTTTTGGAAAAAATGTAACACGTTGTTGTGGCTTGGCAAGTCAAGCTCGGGAAATTTGCCATCGGGTGACCTTGACGGTCGGGATTTTGCATCTTGAGAGGAGGGGCAAGCGCTGATCGACGCACGCGCCTTCGTTTTGGTAGCGGCGCGAGTGAGGGCCAATGTGGTGGCGCGGCTAGGTTGACATCTTGGTTGGCATGGCAAGGTTGGTGGCCAAACTTAGGTTTAGGGCCAAAGGTTACCATGTGTCGTCCCGGTAATCTTGGATGGCTAGGATTTGCTCAGTATTGAAGGGCAACCGTTGATTGTTGACGCCTTCGTTTTGGTAGCAGCAGTGAGGGCCAACGTGGTGGCACGGCTAGGTTGGCATGCCGTTGGCATGGCAAGGTTTGGCGTGGCCAAACTTAGGTTTTTTTACCAAAGGTTACCATGTGTCGTCTGGTAACCTTGGATGGCTAGGATTTGCTCCACGGGATTGAAGGAAAGTTGATTGTTGCACGCCCGTTTTGGTAGCGGCGTAGTGAGGACCAACGTGGTGGGCGACTATGTTGGCATGCCGTTGGCATGGCAGGTTGGGCCAAAGGTTACCATGTGTCGTCTGGTAACCTTGGATGGCTAGGATTCGCTTCTGGGTTTGAAGGGCAACCGTTGATTGTTGCACGCCTTCGTTTTAGTGGCCGTGTAGGGAAGGCCAACAGTGTGGCGCGGCTAGGGTGTGGTTAGGCTTGGCATGTGGGGCCAAGGGTTCGCCTTGGGCGTGGCTAGCTTTGGCTAGGTGCGATTTTGGCTTGGCATGTGGGGCAAAGGGTTTGCCATGGGCGTATGGCGCGGCTAGGTCCAAGGCAAGGGCGTTTGGCTTGGCATGATGTGACTAGCATGGCTATGGCCAAGGCAAAATGCGTTTGGCATGGCGTGGCTAGCTTGGCTAGGTTTGGTTTCTGTGGCCAAGGGTTCGCCTTGGGCATGGCTAGTAGGGGTGTCAATGGAAGAATATCCGTCGGATATTAGGAATTCCGTTATCCGACAGGTTAAGGATTATCGGATATCCGATATCCGATAATATCCTATAGGATATCAAACTCAGATATCGATACCGATAGGTTAAGCTATCGGATATCCGATAGATATCCGATAATATCAGGTTATACCAAAAAATCTTAAAACCCTTGTAAAACATTTTCATAATTGACACTTATGGATATTTATCCGACAATATCCGATAATATCCGATATTATACCGATATTATCGGATATCGAATCCCAAACTTATCAAATTTGAACATTAAAAGAAAATCAGCCATCAATTAGTAGGGAAATAAGGGTTTGGAAAAATTACAATTACGTCCTTAACATATCGGATATCTAAACAAGCGGATATAGCTAATTCCGATTCCGATATGTTAAGGAAGAAATATCCGATAACATATTATATCCGATATCCGATATCCGATACAACGGATAAAATCCTATAGGATATCGAATAATCGGAAACGGATCCCGGATATCGGACCAATATTGACAGGCCTAATGGCTAGCTTTGGCTAGGTGTGATTTTGGCTTGGCATGTGGGGCCAAGGGTTTTCCATGGGCGTATGGCGTGGCTAGGTCCAAGGCAAGGGCGTTTGGCTTGGCATGATGTGACTAGCATGGCTAGGGCCAAGGCAAAGTGCATTTGGCATGGCGCGACTAGCTTGGCATGTGGGGCCAAGGGTTCGCCTTGGGCATGTCGCGTGCTAGGGCCATAGCAAGGGCGTCTGGCTTGGGCGTGGATAGCTTTAGCTAGGTGCGGTTTTGGCTTGACATGTGGGGCCAAGGGTTTCCATAGGCGCATGGCGTGGCTAGGGCCAAGGCAAAGGCGTTTGGCTTAGGCGTGGCTAGCTTTGGCTAGGTGCGGTTTTGGCCTGGCATGTGGGGCCAAGGGTTTTCCATAGGCGCATGGCGTGGCTAGCTTTGGGCTAGGTGCGGTTTTGGCTTGGCATGTGGGGCCAAGGGTTTCCATAAGGCGCATGGCGTGACTAGCTTAGGTTAGGTGCGGTTTGGCTTGGCATGTGGGGCCAAGGTTTGCCATAGGCGCATGGCGTGACTAGCTTGGGCTAGGTGACGGTTTTGGCTTGGCATTTGGAGCCAAGGGGTTTGCCATAAAGCATGGCGTGACTAGCAGTCTAGGTGCGTGACAAGCTAGGGTTTGGGAAAAGGTCGTTTGGTAACCTTAGGCGGCGGGATTTTCTCCAGGATTGAAGGGCAACCGCTGATTGATTGTTGCACGCCTTCGTTTGATATCCGCGTAGTGAAGGCCAATATGGTGGCGCAGCATGGGGCCATAGCGAGGTGCGTTTGGCATGGCGCAGTAGGTGTGGATGACATGATTTGCCATTGGCACGGAGGTGCGGCTAGCATTACCGGGCATACTTTAGGCGCGGTCGGTGTATGGCTGGCATGATTTTCCATTGCACAGAGGTGCGGCTAGCATGGTTGGCATGCTTTGGCGCGGTCGGTGGATGACATGATTTGCCATTGGCACAGAGGTGCGGCTAGCATGGTTGGCATGATACGGCGCTGGTCGGTCGGTGGTGGCATGATTTGCCATTGGCACAAAGGTGCGGCTAGCATGGTTGGCATGCTTTAGCCATGATCGGTGTGGGTGCATGATTTGCCACTAGCAGTCAGGTGCTGGCGGGGTTGGCATGCTTTGGAGCAATCGGTGTGGGCTGGCATGATGTGCCATTGGCACAGGTGCAGCTTAGCATGGTTGGCATGCTTTGGCACGGTCGGTGTGGTGGCATGATTTGCCATTGGTACGAGAGGTGCGGCGGCATGGTTGGCATGCTTTGGCGCGGTCGGTGTGGCTGGGAATGATTTTCCATTGGAACACGTGGGAATTAGGGTTTGGCTTGTCGTAACCTAATTTTAAAAAGATACAGTAACTATTTAGGAACACATTAAAGGTTTGATAAATGTGCCTAGTAAATGCTTGTTACTTTAAATGTTGTGACATCATTATGCTAGGGTTTAGTGTTTTTACGATTTTAACCCTAAGCTAAAAACCACCATCAACATTAAGTCCCCCAGCTTAGCTCGGGCAGTGCCTTGCGCAGGTAAGCATATGATGGTGACAGACAAGAGACAGAATCGAGTGCAAATCATTGCGAGAGATGGTGGGGAGAATCCGACTAACCTTTTGAGTGGTAAAGAGAGTTTTGGCTTCCGTGTGTTGGCGGCCTGTGTAAGTTATACCGGGAATGCGAGACCATGGAGAGGTGAGATGAAAGTTAATGGCTTGCAGTGCAGTCGTACATCTCAAGGCAAAGGGGGCGCGGTCTTGGAGGGCGATGCAAGTGGACGGCTTGGCTTGAGGGGCCAAGAGGTGGCATAGACTTGGTGAGGCAAACACACGTGGATGATAGGGTCGCGACAGTGGAGCAGGCGGCTTGGCGTAGTGTGTCCTTGGCAAGACGAGACGTACACGGACGTCTAGGCGCGGTGGGGCCGCCGCGATGGATTGATGGCTTGGCCTGGTGCGGCCATGGCAAGGCGCGTCTTGGTGAGGTGAGGCGTGCACGGCCGTTTAGGCATTTGTCCTCATGGGCTCAGTTGCGTCTTTTCCTTACTTTTTCGAGATGTAAGTAGAATCCGCAATCCTTGCATCCGGTAACTTTGCACAAATCCCAGTATGACTAGGTGTCTTTGGGGCCAGGCTTTGGAACGCGAGGCGGGGCTGCTAGCATAGACTTGGCATGAAAGGGATTTTTAAGCACCAATGGGCTTGGAACCAGGCGTGGGCCGCTTGGCAAAGCATGGCGTCGATAATGGAAACGCGGCAAGGGGAAACGCAGGTTGCTGGCAAGGCTCTGACATAGTCCACTGGCAAGGCGTTGGCATGGAAAGCGCAGATTGTCCTGGATGGCGCGGAGCGTTGGCGTTGGCTGGTATTAGCATGAAAGGCGCGAATTGTTCCAAAAGCTGAACGTGGGCCCGGCAAGACAGCACTTGGCAAGGAAGCGCGGATGTCTTGGGAGTGGTAAGGGCTTGCTCTTGTGGGACCGATTTCCTTTCTTCATGTGCGGCTTTAACATGAGATTCTTTCCTTATTCAAAAATATTTTCGAGAGGTAGGTAGAATGGCTATCCCTTTCATCAGTAGCTGGCGCAAATCCGTATGATTAGGTGACTTCGGGGCTAGGCTTTGGAACGCGAGGCGGAGCTTCTAGCATGGACTTGGTATGAAGGGGATCCATTGAAGCGGGCATGGAACGGTGCGGGCCACTTTGTAAAGCGCTTGGCAAGGCATGGCCGGTAAGGGAAGTGCTTTGGAAGGGAAGCGCTTGCAAGGGAAGCGCTTGCGGTTTAGGGTTTGACACACCGAATCCCTAATTAGCTCCCTTTACTAGAATCTCTGTAGAATCCGCGTACGGACTCGGATGTTGATGGTCCTCCCCTTTATCGGACCCGAAACAGAATTCTGTATCTCCACACGCGAGAATATTTAGGTTTCGAGCTCGCTTGGGGGTGACAACGGCGGCAGTGAAAATCGGGAAGAAGTTAGGAGGGATGTTGCAGGCCCGGTGGCATAGTCTCGTCGAGTCACCTATTCCGTTCATGGAGCAAGAAGGAATATTCATTGTTCAAGCTCTAAAAACTACATCAGCATGAAAAGAGGTATCGACCCTCTTTGTTTTGTTGTTAAATCCTGGATCCGTGTTTTTCGTGCGGTGTCTCTCGGTGGACTCCAAAATTTTACCAAAACTCTGTATTCTTGGGAAGGATGGATGAAATATATGCTCGGAAACGATCACGTCAGGGACAATCTTGGAGATTGTGGTTGCGTCGTCGGTCCATTCTTGACTTTAGGTAGTTTAGCGTCCGGACCTTCTAATCGCGATGATGATATGTCGTGGATGATTGTATGGTAGAAATTTTCCAAAGATACAAGGGGAAATAGATGAGCTGGGGGATATTCAGTTGCCGATGTGCTGCTATCAAGTCTTTGAATCTTGGATTATCGTATGGAATGGGATCCAATGGGCAATCCTTAGTTATATTTCTTTTAGATTCGATGGCGTGGCCGAATATGTGAATGTATCTTTGTGGCGTGCTTTTTGAGTCTTCGATGCATACGTATGGCTTCATGTTGAGAAATTCCGCGGCTCGTGAAACTTCGGCGGTGACGATGTTGAAATCGAAATAGCCGAGGTTGAGGGGAGTGAAAAGTCCCATGTGGTAGTCCCCATGTGTAGTCTACTTTCATTGCATCACCTTGAATCCACGTCCACGGGATTTTATATAAGATTATCGTACTCTTACGGATGTGTGAATGGGATGATCATAAATTACATGATGAAATATTACAGATAGTGAAGTGGCGGGGAATCGAGAGAGTTATTTTTGTTTTATCATGGCTCCCTCTGTTTCTTCAAGAAAATGTTTCAGCCCAGCCCTCCGTGGAGTTATCTCATGAGTCTTTGATGGTCGTAGGGATGGATTGCGATGAGAAGTCCCGGTCGTATTTTTCTTCGGTTTAGAAGTTTTTTCCTCGAGTAGGCTTGGGATCTCCGAGGCCTCGTAAAGTGTTGAATGCGTCTTCAGACAGAGAGGTGATGATATTCTTGTCCGCATCCTTGAAGAGTAGATGACCTTGTTGTGGCTATGGCCTTTTGGTTATTTGTGTATTTTGAGCTTTGTGGTGAAGGAATTCCGTGTATATCCTCGGTCCTCAAGTATGGTTTACATGTTTTCATATTTGTAGCGATTCTTCTTTATTGGTGAAGCTTCCTGGGCTGGTATCAACAAATGAGTGGTAATAGTTCTTGGTAGTAGATGTAATCGGAAGAGACTACATTGTCGTGGTAACAAAGTAGGTCTACTGGAATTATATTGGCATCCATGGAAGCAAAGGGATCGAGTTTGATCGAAAGCCCGATGCTTGCCCATGACCACGGGTTTTGGCGAGATGGATCAACAGTGGCCACAACTGCGATCCTTGGATGGATGTGATCACGATCCTTGACAGGGAGGAGTGTGGCGTTGAAGCGGCTCCGGCTCTTGGAGAGGACGTTGATGCTTATGAATACAAACGCTGAAGCTTTGGCTTCGATCCTGGAGCAGCTTATGGAGAGAATGCTGAAGCGGAGCGGGTGCTAAAGTGAACATTGAAGCGAAGCCGCTGCTGGAGGACGTTGAAGCGGAGTGGTGACCGGTTGTCAGCCGACACAAATATAAATTACACTTTCTTACTACTCAAAATATATAATGAAGCAAGGGCAAGAAAGGATCGATCCACGAGAGGTCTAGGTTGTCAAATTGTTTCGGTTCCTATAAATAACAGGTAGTTTTGTGATTTTTATATAATAAACTAAATAAAAGCAAACAATAAAGGTAAACAAATAAAATCAAGGATGTGAAAGTATTGGTCATGGATTTCGTTTTCATTCACAAACATGTTTTCAACACAATAACTAGAATTGATATTTTAATCTCAACTTTTATCAAAGACCCTAGAATACCTTGATCGCAAGTATATCCCACCAAATCTCCTCATGTCATCAACAAACACATTAAAAGATGCGAATATGAATTCTATCTAAAGGAACAACCCAACGTGTAAAATCACTAATCAAGTTTAATTCCCTAGATGCATTAAGTTCTATGAAATCAGGCCAATCAAAGGAATCGAACGTGGAAAGCGCACTAATCCGATTTAACAAAGGTTATGGTTCACATATGACTACTAGGATGTATCACTACAAGCAATAATCACAATTATGCTACTTGTAATCGGGGAATCTATCACTTTTGCGTATAATAAATCCTAATCTAGCAAGAGAGATGAAAACAAACTCAATCGATTCGCGACTCGACTAAATATCATTCAAATCATGTAACAATATTGATGGTGAATCATAAACGATAATATGAGAGAAAACTAATTTATTAAATTAAAACCCATATTTGAAAATCCAACTTATTCCATAACCAATAATAAAACTCTAGCTCATATTCATGGAGTTCATAACAAGAAGAAAGAGAAGTTTCATGTTTCTAAACCCTAGAACAAAGAAGAGGCAAAAAGAATAATAGAATAAAAAGATAGATATGTGTTTTGAGAAAAGTCTTCTCTTTTATAGCTCCACTCCTTCCAAAATTAGGTTTTGTCTTCAAAGTCCATTAGTTAGAAGTCCACCAAGCCCACAAGTGAGAGAAATTGTGTAGAAATTCTTGTCCCAAAAACGCTCGCATGGGATAAGCGGGATTATGGCAGGAATCCCGCCGGAATAGTATGGAAAAGCATCTCGGGTGGCCGCAGAAGTCCCGCCTGGCCCTTGGGTCCAACGGTCGGATCGGGTCAAATCGGGTCAACCGAAGTCAAACCGAGTCGAGGTTCATGAGTCGGGGTGAGTGGTGATCCATCGAGTCAGGGATTTGAGTGAAAGTCTAACTAACTTTGATTGGGCTTAGTTGTCGGAGTTGTTGCATTGGTGCAGAGTCTCTGTTGCACTAAGATGGTGCTTTACCACTTTCAATCCCGGCCTAAGAAGGCTGCATTCCGTGACTCAATACCTCCACAGCAACCCGAGTATCCACCAATTCATGCCGCATCAATACATAACCACTCTCCCAATAACTCCATCTCACTGCTCATTTCTCAAGCCATACAAGACGGTGTTGCACTTGCTCCCGGTTCAATTTCGAGTTCATTTCCTCATTTGACTTTGTCTGTCTTAGCACCACCTTGTGCAATAACATACAACTTGAGTCCCATGCACGCACAACCTCATTCCACTCAATCTCCATCGTCCACAATGCCACAACCTACACACTGCGGTTCCATTACCACTAGTACCTACTAAGCTTCACCTGCAACATGACCAACTTGTACCGCTTCTCCCCAGTCATTACCATGTCCTTCCTCCACATCCATCCAAAGGCACCGATGCAATGGCCATAACAGGACCACCACCACTAACCCTTGTTCACCAAGATGATATTACCAATTCGGCTTTTGCAATGACCACCATCACTAACCATAATTCTTCCCTTGCTGCCATTGCTTCGGCCCGCCATCAACTGCATCGCGAGCTCAATATCTGGTTTGCAATTCTTTCTAGCTTGTACCGCTCAAGACCCATTGTCACACACACATTAGCAACCTAGCCTATAACTCTAGCCTATGATACTAATCATCTTTTGTTCCCTGCAATCTTTCTCGAGCCTTAGCCATCACCAACAACCCTTGTACACATACCTCAAGTGTAATCCGAACCCAAACAATTCCATTTCCACATAATATTATTCCCACCGCTACTTGCGTTGCTAATCCATTGCATTCCCCGAGCATAAACCAACAACAAAAATATCTACCAAATCGGCTCCACATGCAAAACACCATCAATATTGCAACTCCTCATAGTCTGCAGAGATCTCTGACAACATCACCGACCCAAGTTTGCTCATTGTTGGCTCATTAGTAACTTCAGCTCTTGCTCATTCCATCAACGATGATGCATCTAAACTGCACTCCATCTCGCAACCTAAGACTCCATTATCGCAGCTTCTTTAGCTCGCTCGGGCCACCCGGTGCCTTTCCTTCCCTTCACTTCCGACCACCTCATTGAACTGTAGCTCATCCCCTGTCCTAGGCATACATCTAAATACTTCATTCATGCATCTACAGGTCATAACCATTCTCCCCCATTGCATTTCTCAAAGATCATCGTATTCAACACCATCACATGCACCATCACCCAATTCTCAATTGGCTGCAACCTTCTGACCTCATTTAGCTTTGACACCTTTGTATAGCTCCAAATCATTCTTCTTGCATTCTTGCCATCCAACCCATGACAATCACCACACACATCACAAGCACCACCAGTGCCTACAGCTCAGCTTCATATCGGGTTCAGCAACAAAGATCCATTCCCCTGGATTAACATCTGCCACATCTTCCCCTCAATTGCCTGTTCTGCCAACATATATCTTCTCAAACTCAGGAAATATCTCTGAAACTCCTCTCTGTCGAACTCAGATTAACCATCACCAATACCCATCTTCGAGAACACCAAATGCAAAGTCCTTAGTTGAACATCGATCTGTATTGCTCAAAACCTCCACTATTCAACCCAAACCAAGCCAAACTTTTCTCGATCTCTAACTCAGTACCATAACCAACAGAATCACCAATTCCTCCACAAATCGAAACCCAATTTGTTCTTGGTTCAGCATAACCATCATCTCCCAGTGAATCTCGATTAAACTCAAAACCCCATTGGAGCGGCTCGAGCTCGACAACACCATTAATGGCAATAACTTCAAATCTCATTTCAATAAATCCTCTCTTCTTCATCTCTTCTTTCTCGATTCGATTTTCTCCTCTCTGATTTCTCTCAATTGACAGACCCAAGCTTCAAACCCTAGTTCGACATCAACAAAAGCCATCTCTTGCTTCTGAGTTCATCTCGATCTCTCCTTTCTTTTCTCTGAATTCCTAATTTCAGGTGAAAATGACCGAAATGAATGAGAGTAAGATATTCTCTCGATTTAGGGTAGGGGTAGAAGTAGGGTAGGATATAGACACTAGTTCATTCTTGATAGGGGCTAACCAATTCTCAGCCCCTTAACCTCAGCTGGACTGCGTCTAGTATTCCTCCCAAAGAGTTGCCCTTAACCTTGAATGGGCTCCAGATAGTGATCGCCCATGAAATGACAATTTTTGCCCTTTTGCTTAAATTGGGTGATTTCTTCTTCTTTTCGTCCGTGCGACTCCAGAGTACCTATAAGACTCAAAACAAGCGTAAAATACATAATTCACAAGAAAAATAGCAAAGAAAGCGTAACTACTAGATAGTAAATACGGTGTATTCTACACCTATCAGATTCCCCCACACTTAGACTTTGCTAGTCCTCGAGCAAATCAAACAAAATAAATTATGAAAAATACATACAACTCCGTGTCGTCGAGGCTACGGTCACTTTTAGCATAAATAACAAGCGTTTAAACCCCTAGGTGTCTAGTGGACGAGTTATAGTCTCTTGAAGGTTTACAAGAGGTCTCGCCTACAAAACCTATATTTCCAACTCCGTCTATTTGTGACAAATCAATGAACGAATCCAAAATGACTACGGGAGGAGGTACCTTGCAAATTCAATTCAATTATTAGTAAATAAACTCTAATCGGATAGTGAACAAGCCACAATACCAGGAAACTAACAAACCACAATCACAATGAAAAGATTAAGAATATGGATATAGATGTAGATGTTGGCGAATATTCACAAGTGTTCGATGTTTCCCATATCCACGATCTCGAAGGTCTTTGCTAAGATGAACCTAATCCTATTGGATTGAGCTACTTGGTCTTTGAATGCTACATCAAATCAATTGGCATATACAAGGGAACCAAGAGTGACTTTATTCAACACAATAATAATTTCTTTTTTTTTTTATATGATTGGATCAAACTGGATCCAATTTCTCTTTTTTTTTAGACGGCATGATTAGATCTTTTGGATCCAAGCGCATGCTTCCTTGTCAACACGTATATGATAGTTGCCTTGGATCCTGCATTTCACGCTTGTTTAGGCGACGGAGACAGGGACTACGTTTCACACATACTTGCTATTCCCAAGTGTCTTTTATTCCGTTTTGGTTTAATTGGTCGGTTTTTTTTTTTTTTTTTTTTTTTTTTTTTTTCATCATTTTTTTCTTTTTCTAGTAACTCAATCACTCTATTTCATCCTAGCAGTAATAACACGTCGATGTTTAGTGACCCACCAAAACACTTAGAGAACAATAGATAAATATGGAAAAATAAAAAATAGAATGCGATATGGTGATATTCCGAGATATGGTAACAACTATCATGTTAATTGTGATTTCTGAGCTATGTTCTTCCCTTTTAGTTAATTGGTTCCTCAAATCCTGCATTCAAAATGGTTCCATCCACTAATGGTGTCATCCTAAAGGCACAAGTTCTAGATTTCGGAGTTCAAAAAGCATAATTTTTTTCTTGGTTTTTTTTTAAAGGCATAAAACAAACTAAAACATATAAATGCTCCCCCACACTTAAACTTACATTGTCCTCAATGTAAAATTGAATCGTCCAAAGAAGGTTCAAGGTGGGAAATTCCGCAAATGATATGCAAAAACAAAGAAAATAAAGATACAAGCAAATGCATAAAAATAAAAAGATAAAGGTAAAGATACAAAACCGGTGGGTTGCCTCCCACTAAGCGCTTGTTTTAAAGTCGATGGCCCGACTTAGCTTCTTGTAAGATTCATTCCCCATACACCAATAATCTGAAAAGTTGGGGATCCACCCATAGCACCTGTTTTGTAAACACTAGCTTCGCACAAATATTAGTAATATAAAACGAAATGAAGCTATGAACCGGTAAAAAGTTTCCCCCACACTTATTCTTGTCCACATGGAAGTGCATAAAGAATATAGGAGTCGGGTACTTCCACGGTTTCTTGGTCCAAAACTTGCATAGTATGAGAATCAAGTATCTCTAATGGAGGAATCGAAACAAAATCATTCAATAAAGTTCTCGAAGCACATACATTCAAACCAAATAGAGGTAAAGGAGAAGAAATAATAGGCAAAGGGTTAGATAAACCTTTCACAATCTCTTGTATCACGGAATCCTCTTCATCCTTGAAAAACTCAAGTGAATTATTCACCTCTTGTGTATCATGGTCCTCTATCAAACCTTGCAACCATTCTTCATCCGTTGCCTTAACCAAAGTCTCGACATAAACATCATCATTACAATTATTTGCAAGCTCAATTGGGTCTTCCACAATATTGGTTAAGCGGTATCATTCTCAACATACTCCTCCTTTTTGTTGTAAGGCACACACTCTTTTGCGGATCCAAATTTTATTATAAGAAACTTTTTTAGAACACTCGAAAATGCATCATCCTCAAGCTCCACCCTTTGAATAGGCTCTTGATCATTATTAAGATCAATGCTTGAGTAATCTACACAAGTGTCGACATATTCCTCTTCGTCTTCATCTTGATCCGCAAAAAGACTCCTCGGAGATGTCACCATGAGTTGTTTCAAGCAATGTATCATAATCACCGTCACTATCATAGTCAACATAAGATTGTTCCTCGGCTGAATTTAGTGTTGTTAATCTCTAACTCATCCTTTTGAATAGGTGAATGATCATTATTACGATCAAGAGTTGAGTTAACTACACATGTATCAACAAAAGTCCCCAAAGATTGGCCTTTTTCAACATTAGCATCAATCAAATATTCATCACAAACCATATGCACATAAGAATTATCCATATCTTCCTTGTATTGATCAATGCCTCTTCGCAAGATAGTCATACCTTCACGAAGTTCTTGGAGTTGCTCGTTTGTAGTCTCTTTTGCTTTTTGAAATTCCTCTTGTAAAAAGGTGGAAACTTTATCTATAAAATTAGAGACTTTTTGTTCACGAGCATAAGAATCCTCCCATCCTTGTGGTTGTTCACACACATACCCGCCATAAGGTTGTTGAGGAAAACCATAAGGTTCCATGGAATATTGGTCATAACCAATAAATTGGTTTTGATTATACCCATGGAATTGGTAGTTGTCGTAATGTTGAGGTTGAAATCCGTATCCATTGTTCCAATATGCTCCTTCCATAGAAATAAGCACACGAAATAATTCTCAAACCAAGGTTAAAACCGAGAGAAAATAAGAAAAAAGAAAACAAAAACTAAATACAAAAATAAGAAACCAAAAACAATTAACAACCGCTGCCTCCCCGGCAGCGGCGCCAAAATTTGACCGGTTGTCAGCCGACACAAATATAAATTACACTTTCTTACTACTCAAAATATATAATGAAGCAAGGGCGAGAAAGGATCGATCCCACAGAGAGGTCTATGTTGTCAAATTGTTTCGGTTCCCTATAATAACACCGGTAGTTTTGTGATTTTTATATAATAAACTAAATAAAAGCAAACAATAAAGGTAAACAAATAAAATCAAGGATGTGAAAGTATTGGTCATGGATTTTGTTTTCATTCACAAACATGTTTTCAACACAATAACTAGAATTGATATTTTAATCTCAACTTTTATCAAAGACCCTAGAATACCTTGATCGCAAGTATATCCATAAATCTCCTCATGTCATCAACAAACACATTAAAAGATGCGAATATGAATTCTATCTAAAGGAACAACCCAACGTGTAAAAGCACTAATCAAGTTTAATTCCCTAGATGCATTAAGTTCTATGAAATCAGGCCAATCAAAGCAATCGAACGTGGAAAGCGCACTAATCCAATTTAACAAAGGTTATGGTTCACATATGACTACTAGGATGTATCACTACAAGCAATAATCACAATTATGCTACTTGTAATCGGGAATCTATCACTTTTGCGTATAATAAATCCTAATCTAGCAAGAGAGATGAAAACAAACTCAATCGATTCGCGACTCGACTAAATAGCATTCAAATCATGTAACAATATTGATGGTGAATCATAAACGATAATATGAGAGAAAACTAATTTATTGAATTAAAACCCATATTTGGAAATCCAACTTATTCCGTAACCAATAATAAAACTCTAGCTCATATTCATGGAGTTCATAACAAGAAGAAAGAGAAGTTTCATGTTTCTAAACCTAGAACAAAAGAAGAGGCAAAAAGAATAATAGAATAAAAAGATAGATATGTGTTTTGAGAAAAGTCTTCTCTTTTATAGCTCCACTCCTTCCAAAATTAGGTTTTGTCTTCAAAGTCCATTAGTTAGAAGTCCACCATGCCCACAAGTGAGAAAACCCGTGTAGAAAGTCTCATCCCAAAAACGCTCGCTTGGGAAAAGCGGGATTATGGCCGAGAATCCCGCCGGAATAGTCGGAAAAGCATCTCGGGTGGCCAAGCCAAAGTCCATGGATCCTGGTCCATGGCCGGGTCGGATCGGGTCAACTCGGGTCAACTGAGTCAAACCCAGTCGGGTTCATGAGTCGGGGTGAGTCGGTGATCCATCTGAGTCATAGGTCGAGTGAAAGTCTAACTAGCTTTGACCGGGCTTAGTTGTCGAGTTGTTGCACGGGCCGGAGTCTCTGTTGCACTAAGATGGTGCTTTACCACTTTCAATCCCGACCAGAAGAGTGTGCATTACTCGCACTCAATACCTCCTGAACCCGAGTAGCCACCAATTCATCTTTGCATCAATACATAACCACTCTCCTGTAACTCCATCTTAGTGCCATTTCCTCCAAGCCATACAAGACAAGTGTTGCACTTGCTCCCGGTTCAATTTGAGTCCATTGCCAACTGCCCAGTCTTAGCACCACCTTGTGCAATAACATACAACTTCGGTCCATGCCCGCACAACCTCATTCCACTCAATCTCCATCGTCACAATGCCACAACCTACCACTGCGGTTCCATTACCACTAGTACCTACTAAGCTTCACCTGACATGACCAACTTGTACCGCTTCTCCCCGAGTCATTACCATGTCCTTCCTCCACATCCATCCAAAGGCACCCGTGGAAAGACCGCCATAAGGACCACCACCACTAACCCTTGTTCACCAAGATATCGACTACCAATTCAGCTTTTTTGCAATGACCACCATCACTAACCATAATTCTTCCTTGCCTGCCATTATCTTCGCTGCCATCAACTGCGGCGCCCGAGCTCAATATCACAACTGCAATTCTTTAGCCCAAAACTTTTCAAGACCCATTGTCACACACACATTAGCAACTTAGCCTATAACTCAGCCCGCAATACTAATCATCTTTTGTTCCTGCAATCTTTCTCGAGCCTTAGCTATCACCAACAACCCTTGTACACGTAACTCAAGTGTAATTCAGAACCAACAATTCCATTTCCTGTAATATTATTCCAGTTTGCTACTTGCGACTGCCAATCCATTGCATTCCCCGAGCATAAACCAACAACACCAATATCTACCAAATCAGCTCCACACTGCAGCACCATCAATACCTGCAACTCCTCATAGCTGCAGAGATCTACAGCAACATCACTGACCCAACTGCTCATTGCTGGCTCATTAGTAACTTCAGCTCTTGCTCATTTCATCTGCAATGAAGCATCTAAACTGCACTCCATCTGCAACCTAAGACTCCATTATCTGTAGCTTCTTTAGCTCAGCTCAGGCCACCAGTGCCTTTCCTTCCCTTCACTTCCACGACCACCTCATTGAACTGTAGCTCATCCCTGTCCTAGGCATACATCTAAATACTTCATTCATGCATCTGCAGGTCATAACCATTCTCCCTTGCCATTGCATTTCTCTGCATCACAGATTCAACACCATCACATGCACCATCACCTGCAATTCTCAATTGGCTGCAACTACAGCCTCATTTAGCACCAACACCTTTGTATAGCTCCAAATCATTCTTCTTGCATTCTCTGCCATCCAACCCATGAAAATCACCACACACATCACAAGCACCACCAGTGCCTACAGCTCAGCTTCATATCAGGTTCAGCAACAAAGATCCATTCCCTGGATTAACATCTCGCCACATCTTCCTCAATTGCACTGCTGCCAACATATATCTTCTCAAACTCAGGAAATATCTCTGAAACTCCTCTCTGTCGAACTCAGATTAACCATCACCAATACCCATCTTCGAGAACACCAAATGCAAAGTCCTTAGTTGAACATCGATCTGTATTGCTCAAAACCTCCACTATTCAACCCAAACCAAGCCAAACTTTTCTCGATCTCTAACTCAGTACCATAACCAACAGAATCACCAATTTCTCCACAAATCGAAACCCAATTTGTTCTTGGTTCAGCATAACCATCATCTCCCAGTGAATCTCGATTAAACTCAAAACCCCATTGGAGCGGCTCGAGCTCGACAACACCATTAATGGCAATAACTTCAAATCTCATTTCAATAAATCCTCTCTTCTTCATCTCTTCTTTCTCGATTCGATTTTCTCCTCTCTGATTTCTCTCAATTGACAGACCCAAGCTTCAAACCCTAGTTCGACATCAACAAAAGCCATCTCTTCTGAGTTCATCTCGATCTCTCCTTTCTTTTCTCTGAATTCCTAATTTCAGGTGAAAATGACCGAAAATGAATGAGAGTAAGATATTCTCGATTTAGGGTAGGGGTAGAAGTAGGGTAGGATATAGACACTAGTTCATTCTTGATAGGGGCTAACCAATTCTCAGCCCTTAACCTCGGTGATCTGCGTCTAGTATTCCTCCCAAAAGATTTGCCCCTTAACCTTGACTGGGCTCCAGATAGTGCTCGCCCATGAAATGACAATTTTTGCCCTTTTGCTTAAATTGGGTGATTTCTTCTTCTTTTCGTCCGTGCGACTCCAGAGTACCTATAAGACTCAAAACAAGCGTAAAATACATAATTTACAAGAAAAATAGCAAAGAAAGCGTAACTACTAGATAGTAAATACGGTGTATTCTACACCTATCAAGTGGCTGCGTCAATCAGTATGCTATCAAACTGTACACCCTTCAAGCGAACAGTGGTTAGGAGTCCCCAGTTCCATCTATCGTGCTTTCCAAGAGAGGTAGGGGTTTGGGAATAGCTTCTTGGCTGGAAGTAGATGTTTTCCTGACACATCGCGGTTGATGGCTGCAAATATGTCTTGACGTTGCGCCCTCGATTTTGGAGAAGTCGTTCCTGATCTCTATGTGTGATGAAATTGGATTCTTTGATTCCCTCCTAATGAGCGTTCAAGAGCAATGTTGGAAGGATGCAAGCTGGCAGCGGCTTGGGAAGATGCAAGTTGTTAGCTACTGGATCGGCTTGGAATGGGCGCTGGCTTGGCACGACGTTGGCTTGGCATGGCGCGATTGTTGGCGTTTGGCACAATGTCGGCTTGGCATGGCGCGGTATCAATAAAGTGGTCAAGCATATTCCAGTCCGTACTAGCGTTTCTTCTAATTTGTTTTCTTGTGTTGGTGTATACCCTAGCCATAGGTATGTCATTCATAAACTTGTAGAAATGCTTGTTATTTTCTTCGAATATCAAGTAGTAGTGTCACTACCTCATGAATAGTGATTTGGTAATCGTTATTATGCAAAAGTAGGTACGATCTTGGTAGGTGGTCGATTTGAAGAATGGGCGTTATGGTTTTATTTTCTAGATTTTGGGTTGATAGACAATTGTTACCTATGAGGGTTTTGGATTATTATTCGGATGAACTGTTTTAGGATGATCTTAGTTTTGGTTATGATTGTAAGTAACACAAACATCAGGGAAGATATGGAAACATGACGTTGGGTGTCGGTAGATGACATGAGATGAAGCATAACATGGCTATCGGTTTATCATTCCCGTGAAAAACTTGAAATAGTAATCCATGTATTTTTCTAGGCAAGACTTACTCGGTTTTTTGGATTTTCTAACGAAAATGAGTCAGGTGCAAGTCCGACTTTCGTGGGAAACACCGCGATTGTGGAAAGTCCCCAGTCGTCCCTGAGTCACTTGATGATCGAGTCGTCGATCCCTGAGCGGATCGTTTGCTTTTAACCTCTGGGAAGTCCCCTGTATCCTATTGCCGCGTCAAGACTGGTTGGATCGTTCTCTTTTAAACTTTAGGCGAGTCCCAGTAATCCCTTTCCATGTCAAGGCCCGATAATCGGGTTGTCGATGTAACCGAGTCGTCGATCCTCGAAGCCGATCGGTGCTTCTAAGTCTTGATGTCCGAGTGAAGCATGAAATCGATGGTCGAAAATTTACAGAACAGAAAGATCAATCTCCCATCTGTGGTCGCCAATTGTTTGTAGGTGAAAATGGTTTCTGGCGATTTCGGTAATTCTTTGGTGTGCGGTGAGAAACAATTTAAACCCTAAACAATGTCTTGCAAGGAGTACTTTAGATTCGAGAGATCAATTGCATACAATTCCGGCCTAAACCAAGAAATGGCCGTTCCAGGATTTGCCTCGGTCACAAAGTGGAGGAGAATGGTTTGGTTTTGGGGAGGGAAGTAAGGAAAGTGGTGAGACCAGAATAGTTGATTACGGGAGAGTAGTTGAGTTACTACGACTTGTTATCGGAAAAGTGAGAGAGCTCCCAAGGTGAGCTAGCAAGTAAGTATTCCCGAGTGTTGTATCTCCCGTATGAACTTTTTGTTCAATGGAAATAGGTAAGACCTATTTATACAAGTCGGAAGTAAAACGTACCACTGGTCTCATTAAGGAGTGGGAAGTAAATGGGAGGAGGTGATAACCGTATGCATGGAATTGATGTTTCCATAAAGTGGTTAACGCATGAAATCTGGTTTTCATGAAGCGCTAGACGTTATGGAATTGATGTCCCATAAAGTTGTTAACGCATGTGCTTTATGTCCCATGAACGCTTCACACATAACTTCCGTATTTACTAACCGCCTCACCCTTATGACACTTCCTTATGACGGGCGTAGTGTACGCGCACGCATTTGTAAACCTCCAAACCAATACCCAAAGAGGATCCCCAGTTTGTGTTGATGTCTCGAATGTTTTGGAAAACATGTAGCACGTTGTTGGCTTGGCAAGTCAAGATCGGAAACCAGCCTGGTGACCTTCGACAGTCGGGATTTTGCCATGGGCGTATGGCGTGGCTAGGTCCAAGGCAAGGGCGTTTGGATTGGCATGATGTGACTAGAATGGCTAGGGCCAAGGCAAAGTGCGTTTGGCAGGGCGCGGCTAGCTTGGCTACGTTTGGTTTGGCTTGGCATGTGGGCCGGGTTCGCCTGGGCGTGTGGCGTGGCTAGGGCCAAGGCAAGGGCGTTTGGCTTGGGCGTGGCTAGCTTTGGCTAGGTGCGGTTTTGGCTTGGCATGTGGGGACAAGGGTTTGCCATAGGCGCATGGCGTGGCTAGGGCCAAGGCAAGGGCGTTTGGCTTAGGCGTGGCTAGCTTTGGCTAGGTGCGGTTTTGGCTTGGCATGTGGGGCCAAGGGTTTGCCGTAGGCGCATGGCGTGGCTAGCTTTGGGCTAGGTGCGGTTTGGGTTGGCATGTGGGGCCAAGGGTTTGCCATAGGCGCATGGCATGACTAGCTTGGGCTAGGTGCGGTTTTGGCTTGGCATGTGGGGCCAAGGGTTTGCCATAGGCGCATGGCATGACTAGCTTGGGTTAGGTGCGTGGCCAAGCTAGGGTTTTGGGGCAAAGGTCGTTAGGTAACCTTAGACGGCCAGGATTTGCTCCTGGGATTGAAGGGCAACCGTTGATTGTTGTACGCCTTCGTTTGATAGCCGCGTGGTGAAGGCCAGTATGGTGGCGCGATATGGGGCCATGGTGAGGTGCGTTTGGCATGGCGCAGTAGGTGTGGCTGACATGATTTGCTATTGGCACGGAGGTGCGGCTAGCATGGCTAGGCATGCTTTGGCGCGGTTGGTGTGGTCGGCATGATTTGCCATTGGCACAGAGGTGCTGACTAGCATGGTTGGCATGCTTTGGCGCGGTCGGTGTGGTGGCATGATTTGCCATTGGCAGGAGATCGACTAGCATGGTTGGCATGCTTTGGCGCGGTCGGTGTGGTCGGCATGATTTGCCATTGGCACTGGAGGTGCGGCTAGCATGGTTGGCATGCTTTGGCGCATGATCGGTGTAGGTTGGAATGATTTTCCATTGGAACACGTGGGAATTAGGGTTTGGCTTGTCGTAACCCTAATTTTAAAAAGATACCCCGGTAACTATTTAGGAACACATTAAAGGTTTCAGTAAATGTGCCTAGTAAATGCTTGTTACTTTAAATGTTGTGACATCATTGTCTGCTAGGGTTTAGTGTTTTACGATTTTAACCCTAAGCTAAAAACCACCATCAACAATTAATGTTCAAAGATTTTTCTCAAGGGTATAACTAGAAAAAATTTATATATATCTCTCAACTTCTTAATCTGCGTGAAAAGTACTAAAACATCATCTAAACTGAAACAGAGGGAGTAGTAAAAATACAACTCTCTCTAGTGTTCTAGAACAGAAAAATGCCTATATTTTTGACCAAAATCTGTTTTTTTTTTTTTTTTTAAACTAATTGTGGAGTACAAGATATGAAGATATCTACGGAATATTGGTGTTGCACGTAGATCATGGTTTCTTTTTTATTTAACTCTCTGTTTTTATCCGTCCTCTAATCTGACGGTCATCTTCTCTTCGGCTCTTCCACGTTATCTTTGTTCTAAATTCACCGTCCTGCTTATTCAATATGTCCACCATAATTATTCAACCTGGAAGTTCAAACTTTAGAGGGGAAGTCCACGCCAGATATAAACTTAGAAGAGAAGAGTGAACAGCACATCGATAATAAAAGCTAGCTCATGCCCCTAATAGTTGACCCTAGTCCCTAGAGAACAACGACTTCCTTTCTCCCTTTTTTAATGAGGACGGGATTAATCTACTGTATCCTCAGATTCCTCATCACAAGATAATAACTCAGGAAGGTAGCTTTCCATTTTCATCTTGTTTAGATTTATTTCTTCTTTCTACTTTTGAACAAGAGAACTTCAATTTTACTCCTTCCTACTGCTTGTCAAATCATGACCAGATCTACCTTATGATTGTTTTTTCCCTTAATTATTTGTTTATAGTCTTCATATGTGTGTGTGATGGATGATGTGGATCCTAAAACCACAATTAAGCAGATGATTAGCGCGTGGGATAGGGATGTGAAATTGCTGCAGGACAGTGTTTGTTGACAAGGTTTACTAACATCTAGCGCTGACATGGATTACTCTACTTGATTATAGGTCTATTGTGCTAGAAAATAGACCTACTGTCCTTGATGATAGACCATGTGTACTTGATGCTAGACCTATTTTGAACGTGAGAGCGGCACGTTGCGTATAAGGTCCCCGTTAATATACAAATTAATTAAGACATTGGATATAAACTATAAATCTCTCACAACTTTGTAGGAGAAACCTCTAAAAACGATCAACCAACTACTATCTATCTTTCTCTCTGTCTTCATATCTTCCCTGACTTGGTTTTGAGAGGTAATACTTAAACTTCAATCATTTCAACATTTTCAATTATTGGGTTTCATCATGATCTGTTCATTCTTCTTCGATCAGCCTGATCATCTTTTGTATATTTTCCAGAATATTGTATCTTGACATCTGATAGCTAGAATCTCCTAGGCATAACAAATCATGTTATAACTTGTCATATCTATGATAGATCCTTTTGTATTTCTGGGCAAAACTAATGATATTTATTATGTACGTAAGAACCTAGCTATCTGAAAATGAAACCTGATCAATCAGTATCATGTGAGCAGTTTTCAACCCAATATAAGATGGTGATTGTTGTCAAAGGACGCTTGTTTTTTAGTCGGGGGACATGTACTTGAGATTCAAATGGGAATGTCGACATTTTTTTTCCTTCTTCTGATAGTACATACTACATATCCATAGTACTTTTTTATTTTGATCGATTGACACGTATCCATAGTACATTCATAATACATAATTATTTCTTTCGCTCTAATATACATATTGTTGTAAAAACTAGAGACAAAGATGTTTGGTACTTTTGCGTGTTGCGTTTTCGATTAAGATTTTCAGCACTTCAATCACCCATAACTTATAAATTTGGAACTCACCCAAACATATCCATGTTATTTTGTAGGTTTTTCATCTTGACAAAGCCAAAACCGGTCGGAATCCTTGGGTTAGAGAATTTCATACCTAGTCCAGAGGTTGAAATTTTGAGTTCGTTGACTTGTTTAACACTGGTGAATTAATTCTGAATTTGTTCTTGTCATGGGTGATGGAGAGTTAGATTTCTCGAACCAAGTCTTAAAGATGAACCATCAACTGCTAACAATGGATAGTTTTTTGGAGGATTTCCTTGGTGATAGTCATGCAGAAGGTACTCAAACCAATACTGTCAACCCAACTGAACAAGATGTACTTCACTCGCATAGTTATTTCCATCACCGTACTAAAAACTATCCTGTCGAAGAGAAAACCACTACTGAGGAAACAGGTGACTCCGTTGAAATTAAATCCAAAAAACGTGCACCTGGTAATAGAGAGTCTGTTCGTAAGTACCGCGAGAGAAAGAAAGCCCGGCAAGCTTTAATTGAGGACGAACTTGCCAAATTAAGAATCGTAAATCAACAATTGTTAAAAAGGTTGCAGGGACAAGTTGCTCTTGAGCAAGAGGTAGCTAGGTTTAAGCTTCTGCTTGTGGACATTAGGGGAAGGATTAAAGGCGAACTTGGATCCTTTCCTTATCAGAAACCAACTGCTAAGGGTATCGGTGGTGGCATTTCGCGAAACATTCCCCCCTCTACCTTGCCTGGAGCTTATGATGTGAACCAGTGCGACATTCAGTACCCTGGGTTTGATAATCAAGATGTTGACGTATCTGGTGGATTTCAAAATGAAGGTTTTGGGGCTTCTGATGGTAGTTATCTACCATGTGTTTGGAACAATAATTCAGGATATAATGAGTTTCTAGAATTCGGACAAACAAATGTTAGGGTAACTACTAATGTTAATAATCCTTCCACTGCTTCTAGGAAGCGAAAAGGAAAAAACTCAAACAGAAGTTCGAACAGATGACTAGGAAAATGTTTATAATGATCCAACTTTAAGTAATGAGTACTTGCTTTAGTGCCTTATGTTAATTTCCTCTTTGTTATATCGTTTCACTAGCCCTTTTTTTTATTTTGATCGGGTCAGAAATTTATTGATCAAACAAGGAGAGGGTAAAAAAGTTCTGTACGTAAAGAAAAAAAAAAAAAAAAATCTAGGGAAGTAACAGACTAATTCCTAGCTTAATGAGAATCAAAATACATCATAGGCCAATTAGCTATAATATCCTTAAAATTAGGACTTAGGAGACTCTAACTCTTTGAAGACTAGACACCAAGTAAATAGTAAGAGATATTTTGCCTTGTATATGTTGCACCGCAATCTCTGAAATTTCCTTGTTGGTAAAGGCTCTAGGCTCTAGCATTCCTTTCCCTCCAAATGCACCAACTGATAGCTACTGAGATCATGCTCCAAAACTGATTTTGCTTAGGCTAATACTCAATAACTTCCGTTAACTTGATTCCAAACGCATTTTGTGATAAACTCATGGAACTTCTTTCAGATCATTTTGTCCTAAATATTATAAGAAAGAGATTATTGGATCTTTGCCTGAGATTATTGGTGATTAGAACAATGATCCTGTAATTCTTCTCTACAATAAATGTTTTTTTATCGGCCTCTGAGGCTTGTACTTGGGAGGAAGAAGAGGGTCATCTTATCTTATTTATCCGATCCAATTGAAAGCTTCGACTCTTTCATATTCGAAGAGTGGACTATCATTCTTCCATATACTAGCCGATCAATATCCATGTTGTTGAGCAGAATCAGAAGCTTCGTATGCTATGATAAATTTGTTGGACAAACGTTGTTTTTGTTATAGCTAAGAGTCTAGGACGTGACTACTGTAATTGGTCAACCGATCATATAATCTCCTATACCTATCATTATCAAAGGAGTTGTTGACATTGAAGAGGTAAGAGTTGAGAATATATTCAAACATATTGAGTTTAAAGCTAGCTTGGGCAATGTGAGCAGCGATAACAGAAAAGTACGGATGCTTCAATGATTCAGAAATGATGAGACGGAAACATGACAAGATTTGTTTTTGTTTTCATTATCTTCTTCTTCTATTTCTTTCATTTCTTAATGCACGTGGATTCCTATTCCTGGAACGTGGCGAAGCGTTCTCTCTGCACCTCTTCTTCCATGAAATATTGCGACAACAATTTCCGCGTGATATTCTTATCTCGAAAAATGGGTCATTTGTCAAAAAAAAATTTAAAACACGATTCAAATGGACGAGTAAAAAATTTTATGGGTGAAATGGACAAAAAAAAATAGCGAGGATGAAACCGGGATTCATCCGGCTTAAACAAAAAAATAGCAAGGATGAAACTGGATGCATCGCAGCAAAATAAAAATAAGAAAAAATATTTGAAAATTGATGGGATGAAACTGGCAATTTACATCATCCGCCTATTTTTAAATTTTTGTCCATTTAAGCGAAGTCAAACCTGACTATCCTTTTCACCCAGGAAATTTTGATTTTAGTCTTTTTAACCAATTTTGTGTTCTTATTTTTCACCAACAACTAGGGGCAGAGCAAGGAGCTCAGGAGCTCACATACAGATTTTACTATTTGTTACAACTTACGAGCACATTTAAAAAAAAAAAGGATCGAAGAAGAAGAAGTGGAGGGTCAGACTTTAGGGGCCTTTAGCGTTTGGGTTTGTTCAAAGGATCATTTAGGTTGTTTGTGTGGTACTTGAGGGAAATTTTATCAGATTGAATTGAAAGTTTAGAATCGCTTATATTTAACAAGTGGACTACTATGGTTACCTTGAATAATAGGACAGATTTTAATACCTGCATAGCTCAAAGTTCAATCGCAATTGCTCACTTAAAAAATGAACCCAACTAGTAACTACTACATCGGATTTCCTCTTATTTTAAAGTTCGACTGACCTTTCTTTCCGGGATTGTAGATGCATTTTTAAATATGTGGCCTATGCCATAGGTTTCTCAAATTAGGGATTTTTTTTTGGCATATATTGTGTGGTCCAAATTGGCCGATGATCTCATTTTAGCGATTAGCCAATCAACTTGTTTATTTTGATAAACCTGATTAATAAATTTAGATAACCACATCTCCAGATGATACCGTTCTCGAGTAAACCTGCTGGTCAATATTTATTTTAATTACGTACATTATCAATCAATTAAGTATCATCTGAAATGTTGTTTTAGTTAGGATTATATCGTTTGTTAACACCTTGTGCTGAAGTGATACAATAAGGTGGATTTGATAACCACCAATTCGGCAAATCATTACTCGGAGCAAAAATCATTAAAAATGAAATAAATATATGCATTTAAAAATTCAGAATTTGGGGTTTCCAATTTTTACCAATGAAAATAAAAACAAAATCTCTTACTAATGCTCCATCTACTCTTCCATGTTATTTTTTTTTTGATAAGAATGGAAAATATATTAAGAAAAGAGGAATTTACAGAGGAGTTCTACCAGTGGTAGATAAAAAAAGAGAAAACAAAACAATTACATAAAAAGGGCATCCCAATTATGAAGAATGGCGCTAGAAAAATTCAGATGAACTCTTTGACCCGATGCATTTGCCCAAGCAAGGACCATGGACCTGGCTTCAATACAAAGATCAAAATCTGTCTTGAAGTTGTAATTGTTCTCGAAGATGCGCCCTGTTAAGATTCGTTCCAAATGGTAAAGATTATGCTGGTGGAACTAAATCCCAAAGTAATTTCCTGCGGTGGTGAAGTGAACTTGGTGCCAACCAAGTGCAAGCATCTTCATGTTTCTTGGAGTTGCCCAAGACCAACCCTCTTTTGGTAACACCAAGACCAAACTCTATGAGCTATTTTGCGGTGCGGGAAGATGTGATCCTCGGGGATTCAATGTCATCACCGCATGAGAATGCGGGAATTATAAATGTCAATACCCTTTGTCTGCATCATGTCAATGGTGTTTAGCTTTTCATGGATTAAACACCACACTAGGAAGTTGATTTTAGGAGGTATAGGTTTCTTCCAAACAAAGTTATGGGGAAAATCATGAATACCATAGTCTGCAATGAGTTTAGAATAGAGAGATATGATTTGTGAAAATTCCCGAGATGTGCAAAGACCAACGCCTTGTGTCGGAAGGCCATCAAGAGCTGGTGGGTTGCTTCCTATCATCATCAATAATGCCGCAAAAGAGTTATCGAACCCAGAGATTACGTTTAAAACTAAACATCCGACTTCCATCCGTAGAGATCATTTCAACCATCTTTGCGTCTCTATTTGTTGAGAGTTTGTATAGAGATGGAAAAGATGAAGAAATAGAAGAATTTCCCCTCCAGATATCATTCCAGAAGGAGATCGTCGCACCGGAATGTATAATTAATCTTGAATTCGTACTCACCAAATAAATTTGTGGTTGTTATTGTTTTCCAACGGGACACACCGTGTGCGATTTGACTTGATTTGGAATCCAACTAGAGAAATTGTCACCGTATTTATCAACTATAATTCTATACCCTGTTCATTCTTCTCTGGCCAAACCTCCAACACCATTTCGCAAGCATGGCTAGATTCATCTTCTTCAAATTACACACTCCCAAACCTCCTTTCTCCTTATCAAGACAAACTAATTCCCAACTAACCAGGATGAGAGATCTTGGCAGCGCTATTATACTCCCAAAGGAAGTTTCGCATTTTACGTTCTAAAATTTTGATAATAGAAATAGGGGCCTTGAAAAGAGAAAAGTAGTAAATAGGGAGCGAGCTTAAAATGCATTTCAATAGAGTAAGTTTACCTCCCTTAGAGAGTGAAATTTGCCTCCAAGCAGACAGTCTCTCTTCAAATTTCTCAATAATGATGTTCCATATTTGTTTAAAATTCGCTTTTGCTCCCAACGGCATGCCCAAGTACATGAACGGAAGATTTTGATGCGGCGCATGACAAATTACGAAGCCCAAATTGAGATCTCGGGCACATCTCCAATTGCTATAAGTCGAGTTTTCAACGTATTAACCTTTAATCCGGCAATGTATTCAAAACACTTGAGCGCGAGAAAATAGGTTGTGGAGCTCATCTCTGCTATGATCAATGAAGAAATTGTGTCGTCAACATAGTGTAAATGGTTTACAATAATACTTGAAGGAGACACTGAAAAACCACTAAACAACTGAAGATTTGACGCTCTATCCATGTATCTAGAAAAGCCCTCCATGGCTATATTGAATAGGAGCGGCGAGACCGGACAACCTTGTCTGACTCCTCGAGAACTAGAGAAATAACCAAATGGTGAGCCATTAATTAACACAGAGAAGGTTAAGGTTGAGTAACAAAACCTAAGCCATTTGCAAACTTTTGTGCCGAAACCCATTTTGTTTAAAACAAACTCCAAGTACTTCCAATTAATCCTGTCGAAAGCCTTTTCAAGGTCTATTTTGCAAATTATACCTGCCTTACCCGATTTCAGTCTTGAATCAACCAACTCATTTGCGATTAAAGTGCCATCAATGATTTGCCTTCCTTCAATGTAAGCACACTGCACAGGTGAAATGATCTTGTCCATTACTAACTTTAACCTTGTAGCCAACACTTTTGAGATGATTTTGTAAACACTTGTAAGTAGGCAAATTGGCCTACAGTCCTTAATGGTTTCAACATAGTCTTTTTTTGGAACAAGAGTGATGAATGTAGAGTTATGCTTGACATCGATTTGTCCAAGAGAGAAAAACTCATTCAAGTACTCATTATGTCACTTTTTATAAAGCCCCAACAATTCTTGAAAAATAAAATTGGAAACCATCTGGAATAGGGTGCTTTGTCACAACCAAGATCTTGAATAGCCTGCCAAACTTCATCTTCGGTGAAAACAGATTCCGTGATTTGACTTCTTGAGCATTTACCATGTCAAAAACAATATCTTCAAGTTCCTGATTACCTCTTCCTCTCGTGAACAAAGTGTTGTAGTAGTCTACAATATGTTGTTGCAAAGTATTCTTGTCGTCCACCAATTCCCCGTTAATATAGAGTTGTTTTATCCTATTGTGCCTTATTCTTGCCGATGCTTTGCTCATGAAAAAAGATGTGTTTCTGTCCCCTTCCTGCAGCCATTGAGTCTTGGATTTGATCTTCCACGTAATTTCTTCCATTTGTGTTGTTTTCTCGAATTCAGACTTTAGTGAGATGATGTTGTTAATCTCCACTTCAGATAAAGTATTCACTGTGATACTTAGAGTATGATATATAAAACTTTGGGGGAAATTATCTCTAGCCCAATTCTCTTTTTTCTTATTTGAGAAACCCACCATTTAATTCTATATATTAACAACCCATAATTAGTTAAAAAATAATTCAATTACAGTAATGTCATGACTCCTAATTCGAGAGAATTTGTGTTTAAGAGGATAGGGTTTGCTATTCAAAAAGGGCTTATGGCGCAACTTGTTGCTTGTTTGCCCGCTATGTAATTTATAACTATCAATTATTATTATTACAAGATTAACCTTTTATCTACATTTTTTTTTTTACTTTAAAAAACGGTTAATAAAATCTCCCAAAAATATCTCCCTAAAATAACTCCCTAAAACGTTTCTTTAATTAAGATAAATATTAATCCTAAAAAATCTCCATAAAATAATTCATACTTTTGACTATGGAAATTTTAGTTTCAATATTTTAATGAAAATTGCAATTTTCACAAGTTGTAATTTTGTAAATATCGTAGTTATCACATTGATTGAAAACTCTCCTTTTCACAAGTGATAATCTCAATTTTTTACATGTTATATAGCTATATTTTTTGAATATTGTAATTATCACGTTAAGCCAAATAAAATTCTAGTTTTCACAATTTTAGATAGTTTGATGATACATCAACGTGAAAAATGGAAATTTAACATTATTATTATTATTGTGACAGATATAATTATCACACTTTACTGATGTGAAAAATCAATGTTTTCCTTTTTTATTTTGTGAAAAATATAGTTATCCCCGTGAAAATCAAAGTTATCACGAGTTAAATAATTTTAATTATCACGTATTCCAGTATGTTATCAAGACTAAATTATCATGTTTGGTGATAGTTGCAATTTTCACTTTCAAGGCAAACCCTAAAAAAAAAAGAATTCAAACAGAACAAAGAAAAAGAAGCAAGACAATGACTGTAGTGCTTCCAATAGATAATTACAAGATAGATGAACAAAAGTTTAACAATTTCAAGGAAGTTAAAGAAGATATCCTATCATTAAATCAACCAAATCAATTAAGAAAAAAAGATGTTGAGTTTGCAAAAATTAATCAAAATTGCTAGATTAAGAGAGCACAAGTTCACAGGGAGGTAAGTTAGTGATTCAGATTGGGACAATAATTTGATTTGAACATGAAGAAATTATAATCCGTGACATCAAAATGATATCACGACAACAGAAGCATGAAAAGTTGGAAGTTTACACGGATGGTGCATATGGTGTTATGAGGGTATGGCATGGAGAAGAAAGAGAACAGCCACGGTGAACTGAGAATTAATCTGTGATTAATTTTTTGGGAAAAATATCGTTTGGTCCTTTTAGGTGGGCACATGTCTGTTTGGTCCTTTGGTCAAACGCCTTTTGTTTTGGTCCATAATTATTTAAAAATATTAAAACTGACAAAAATACCCTTTCGTGTTAATATTTAGTTATTTTCTTGTAGCACTTCATTCCAGAAATGAAGTTTTTATAAAAACCTAAAAAAACAGACTTCATTCTAGAAATGAAGTCCATATAAAACCTAAAAAAAACAGACTTGTTTGTACCCAAAATTACTTTTGAGCACGAAACACGATGAGTGGATAGTTTTGGTGAGTATTTTGGGTTAGGGTTGATTTGAAGAACAAAATGAAAGATAGAGGTTTAACGTGGTTCGACATAGGTTGCCTACGTCCACGGGAAAATCCCCTTGGGGAGTGGTGTTTTATTGATAATTGTTTTATAGTGTATGTTTTTCTCCTATTGGCTACCCCTTCCTGATTTCTGCTCTCCCCCTATTTATACAGTTCCATATCTAAATATAAACATAAATTACATTAACTGTTCATTCATGCCTCCATCATCAATTCTGTATGAAACAGCTGGAGTTAATTCTGCATGTATGAAACTGCTGCAATTAGTACTGCATGGCAGAAACTGCTGCATGGCTGAAACTGCTGCAATTAGTACTGCATGGCAGAAACTGCTGCATTTAGCACTGCATGGCTAAAACTGCTGCAATTAGTACTGCATGGCTGAAATTGTTGCAATTCAATTTACATGAAACTGCACATTTATGTTTCCATGATAAATTCTGCATAAATGATGGATGGCAGTATTGGTGGACATTTCTTGTGGGACAACGGTGACTGCATGGGTAGGGACTAGCTTGATGGTTGACAGGCATGATGGCTGGCAGTGTGGAAGAGTTTTCGGCTGAGAATTGGTTAGCGGCATTGTTGGCTACAAGACTGAAAATTGGCTAGGGGGTGCGGATCGACCGATAGTTGACCGAGCGGTTGACTTTGACCGTTGACCGACCGTTGACTTTGACCATTGATCTTGATTAGGACGTTGATTTTGATAGTTGACCGACTTTGACCATTGACCTTGATTAGGAAGTTGACTTTGATAGTTGACCGACTTTGACCATTGACCAAAGGCCTGTGGAAGATGTGGTTTGTCTTGGTTGACTGGTTAGTGGGCTTGGATGAGGACCAAAAGATGATTCAAGTATCAATTTGGCCCATTAAGTGGTATTTTTACTTATGGTATAAACAAGACTTCATTCCAGAAATGAAGTCCATATAAAAACCTAAAAAAAGCAGGACTTCATTCAGGAAATGAAGTCCATATAAAACCTAAAAAAAGCAGACTTCATTCCGTAAATGAAGTCCATATAAAAACCTAAAAACAGACTTCATTTGTAAATGAAGTCCATATAAAAACCCTAAAAATATCTAAATCGATTAACACCATCACAAAAGAAAGTGACAACAACATATCTTCATCTTCTTCATTATCTTCATCATCAACAACAAAGATAAAAAGAAAAAAACCCTTAAAAATCGTATTCAACATTATCAACATCATCGTATTCATCGTCTACAACAACCGATCTAAATATATAATCGATTTCACCTTCATCGCCATCGTTTACAGCAGCAGGAAGGAAAGAGAAGAAAAAAAATGGAGACAACATTAACAGGAGGAAAAAGAAGAAGAAAGAAAAAAAGAGATAAATTCTAGATCTAAAAATATAAGAGAGAGAAAGTAAATCTGAGAATGATTTATTCTCTCTTACTTTTTGACTATATATATGGTCCTTATCCAAAAGGGTATTTCTGCCACTACAAGGTGATATTTACATCATCCATGACATCAGCCTTAGGACCAAACAATAATTTTTTAGGACCAAACTATAATTTATATTACCAAATAGAACCAAACAGACATTTGACTGGGTCAAATGGACTAGACTCTCTCTAATATATTATTCCTAGGACCTAATGGTATTTCAAAAGAATAAGCTAATTTATGGTAACAAATCAAATTTCTAATTAATAAGAATTTATGTTATGAATAAGGACGGAATCAAACAATAAGTTATCAAAATACAACAATTACTTAAGACGGAATAAAGTTTAAGTAAGCAAAAACTAAACAAGAAAGACGGAATAAAGTTTGAGAATATTAACTAATTCCCATAAAAAAACGCCCAGACTGGTGACCGATTATTAATGACATTAAATTTTTATTTTTTTATTTTATTTTAATAATACCTAATGGATAAAGGTTAATTTAGTCCCGGTGAAATTTGAAAATTTGAATCCAATCTAAAACTATCATTTTTGACCGTAGATTTTATGTTTTAGGTTGCAAATATATACCATCTTAATGATGGGTTTATAGAAGAGAGAGGAACCAAATTTGGGTTCCTCAGAAATTTCCACATAAAACTTTTGTTATAGGGAGGAGGTATTAGGATCAAGGGAGTGGAAAACTCGGGACCAACTCACCTAATACGATCCATCCAATAGTTTTATATGAATCGGACAAAACTGTCCTCGCCCAAATCTCTTATACGTTTCCAAACTCAGAAGACAAAAACTTTACTTTCCTCTTTGCTTCTTAGTTTCGTGTTCTTCTGAACCGTGAAGAACAAAAGTATGCCCTAGAAAAAAAATTCACATCTTCTTAGAAAATCTTAATCGAAACATATCTATCGGGATCAAGATATTATGGGACGATATGAAAAAACGAAATCATCTTCACAAGATCTGTCTAAGTAAGTTGAATCCAAAAATAAGATTTTTTTAATTATGATTTTTTTTTCAAAATCCAAAATTCATTAATTAGAAATTCGTTGAGTATCGATTCTTTGAGATTGATTGTTTCATTTATAATGTTCACGAAGTGTGTTGCTTATTTTTTATTTACTTGTTCTTAGATGAAGTTATAAATCCATGAGATTGCGAGGATGTATACAAGAAATGGTTTTCAGAAGTTTCCCATACCCGGGTAGCTAATCTTAATACAAGGATTCTTGTTAAACCTTTTTTATTTATCGATGAACAAAAAAGCAAAGTTGCAGCTATAGTAAGTTGTACAAACATTTTTTTTGCCTATTTTAATTCCTGACTATAGTTTATTTCTCTCACTAAATTGGTTTTTATTTGGTTTAGAAAAGGAACGTTGGAAAGATCTGGGAGTTTGTTTTCTACTCTGGAGCTGAAGATGAGCCAATAAGCCCTTCTACAAAAGCTCATTTACTTAAGATGCTTGAAAATTATGATAACCCTGAAAGATCAGATCTTTTCCCTGATTCCGACGAGGATGTGAAGAAGGAGAAGAAGCACAAGAACTGAATTATGATATGGATTGTCTTTCCTAGTTACAAGAGAATTCAATAAGAACTTGAAATGTAACACTTGTTTGACTTTATACTTCTTGTTAAACATGCTTGTATTAGCTCATTCAGTAATAACAATGATTTGTGATGGATTTCTTGTTAAACTATGTGATGGATTTGCTGTTAAACATACACCCTTATGGTTTTTTTTTTTGGGGGAAAAATATTTATAGCCCAATTTTGAACTTTTTTATATTAGGAACCCACCATTAAGATACCGTATATTAGAAACCCAAAATTAGTTTTAGAACTACTAGGTTTACTATATTGACCTTTTACTATAGTAATTATCTTTTTTTTATTATTAATAATTATCCAATTTTGGTCTACAATAAAAAAGAAGTCAAAAACCAAAAATTTAGGAAAATCCCAAAAATCAAGCTCGAAGTCTCCCTAAAATAACTCATTTGACTATTATTCCGATAATTCTAAAAAAATACCTAAAATCTCTCCCCGAAATTATTCTTTGTTACTCCTTTGACTCTTGTTCCGTTTATTCAAAAAAATCCCTAAAATATCTCCCCAAAATAATTCCTTTTATTCTAAAAAATCCCTAAAATCTCTCCTTGAAATTATTCCTTTTTACATCTTTTGTTTAATTCCCACGCCCGGTTCAATGTGAAAATTCTAGTTTTCATGATGTATATTCTTTTCACATAATTAAAGGCAAGATGTGAAAATCCTAGCTTTCATAATATAGTGATAATTGCAGTTTTTTCACATATGAAAATTCTACTTTTCTCAATGTAGTGATAATTGTATTTTTTACGTACAAAAATATGAAAATTCTACTTTTCAGAATCTAGTGATAATTGCAATTTTTCACATATGAAAATTCTACTTTTCACAATGTAGTGACAAATGAAAATTCTACTTTTCACAGTGTAGTGATAATTGGAAATTTTCACATGTCAGAATATATTTAGTGAGAATTTTAATTATCATCGGGTCGTTGAATACGTAAATTAGTGGTAATTATATTTTTTTCACTTGAACATGAGTGATAAAAGAATATCCAAACAAAGAACGTCGAATTTAAGAACGAGAATTGTAGCAAAAGGAGCTGATCTGCATGTTGGCTGGAAATACTTGAGCAACAACGGCCTTTTCTCGATGATGAATGTTTTGATTCTAAAACCAATCAATGGATCAAAAACAGAAAATACTTGTTAGGTGCCGTACGTAGAAGGCTTTTTTTTCACTTCTTTAAACAACGGTAGAAGTATGGCTGATAATACCAACACGTATATGAAAATGGCTTTTGGGTCGACCAAACACATAATTACCAAAAGACGAAGAAAGAACCTGGAAGTGGAGAGAATTCATGATTTCTTTAGAAATAACAACAACAAACGTACTTCCTCGATGAGCATGAAATAAACCTTAAGCCATTGCTAAACCATTCAAGACTTTGACATTTTTTCTTCTCAATAATCAAATGAAAAAAATCTAACAATGGAGAACAAAACCAGAAAAAGAAATTTACTAGCTGGAAAAGATTATGGAGAGAGAAGGCAATCATAATAAGATTTTTGATTGATATATGGAGTGAAAAGTGGAAAGATTTTTGAGAAGAGGAAAAGTCAACGTGGAATATAAATCTGCAAAATCAATACATTACCTCAAAATAATGCAAGCAATTAATACGGAAAATATTTTCTTCAATATATTTCTTAGTCAAATTAATTCACCGTAAGATTTGGTAAATATTTTCTTTCACTGCTACCAAAAATATCGCCCACGCCTAATTGACCGTAAATCAGTGAAATTTTTTAAAATTCTTTTATTAGTAATATATAAGGGATAAATGTTAATTTAGTCTCACATAAAATATGGAAACCAAAATTTAATCTAAAACTAGTAATCTCAACCGTACATCTTATGTTTTGAGTACAGATATATACTATCTTATTGATGGGTTTCTAGAAGAGAGAGGAACCAAACATGGGTTCCTCAGAAATTTCCACTTTTTTTTTTTTTTGTTACAGACTTTTATGGAATTCTCGCCTGACCTGGTAAACGAGAAAGCCACATTTCTCGCTCTCCAGCCAAAACGAAAAACAAACAAATACTTGTTTTTCAGTTAGAGAATTTTATGGAATTCCCGTCTTATCTGGTGAACGAGAAATCTATATTTCTCTCTTTCCAGACTGAACGAGAAACAAAATGACACACATGATCTCTAATTTTATTTTGCATTCACGTTGTATCTGGTAAACGTGTACTCCGTCTGTTTCAAAAAGACCGTCATCTGTTCAATTTTGGTCTGTTTCAAAATTGTGTCCAGCTTCTGTTTATAGTCATATTTTTCTAATGAACTCTCTAATATACCCTTAAGTTTTTGATATTCATAATTTTTTTTAATGGGACCCAATCAAAAATATTAATGAAATTTGTATAATTAAGGAAACAAACATATCTCCTTCATTCCTTTTTGTATTTCCTATTTACAATCCCATAACAATTTTTGGCAGTTTTTATTACTAACAGTATTATTGAAATAAATTAGGCAAGTAATTAAGGGTAGGCATGTAAACTGCTATGGTCTACTTAATATCTTGACAAAGTCAAAGCGGACTGTCTTTTTGAAACGGGGGGAGTAAATGATATTTCTCGCTCTCCAGACAGAACGAGAAACAAAAATGTCCACTTTTTTTTTCTTTCAGTTTCTGAAATTCACGTCGGACCTGGACAACGTGAATTATGTTTTTCTCGTTTTCCAGACATGCCGAGAAACCAACAAATCCACTTGTTGTCATTTTATGAAGCCCACGTTACCTCTGGAAAGCGTGATAATAGGATTTCCCGGCCACCAGACAAAACGATATTCGAAAAGTTCAATGGAAAAACTCTATTTATGCATTTGTGGTCCAAAAGTTCAAAGCTTCAGGTAACAAAAAAAGTTTACACATTGAACTGTAAGATTCGGGTTACACTAAAAAGTATATATTGATTAATATATGCATTTCACCAGTATCTGAGAAGTTCCCTTCAGAAATTTACAAAAAAACAAGATGTGTACAACATCTTATAAACTAGAACTCATTAAGACGAACTGTTGTTGGTTTTTCGATCCCTGACAAATATTCATATTTATTCATTCTGCCCAAGTATCGTTTCGACCAAGCAGTTGAGTTTTCATTTTTTTGTTTCATCCAATATGAAAATTTTGGAAGGGAAGGCAACGGACTACATCGTTTGAATTTCAGACCGATTAGATGATTGTTGTTGACGTGGCCGATAACTACCATATTATTTTCAATACTAGGTTAAAGTACCAAGGTTGTTGGGACGAAAGTTATACTTTATAGTTCACTCAAATACACCACAACTGTGGTGAAAGATTCAGCAATGATAAACCCACTCTCAGGCGTTCTCAACCCATCATTTTTATCTATGCCTTCCTTCAATTCTTCCAACAAATTTTTACCCCACATAGCCTCATAATAATGCCTCTTTAGTTCTATATTCCTTAGCATTGTCTCTCGCAAATACCTACAAGGGTGGTGATGCTTTACCCTGAGAGTCAATTGCTTTAACAACACATGATAACCGCAATTTTCATACATTGGCATTTCTTGCGTAGCAGCGATAAATTTCTACATTATCGAAGGCATGCAACTCAAGTATTGTGGGTTAATTAAGCTGCTATTTTTTTTCTCTGCTGCTAGCATTTCACGATTCATTTTTTCACCTAATTTTGCCATAATATCCATAGTTTTATTGACATGTTTATAGAAAGATGGCTCTCTTTCATTGGATATATCTTTCATTAGTTGTTTCTTGGACTTGTGCCCCCTTTGCACTTCTGATATATCTGGCTCGTGAACATTGACAGTGCTTGGAAATGCAATTGGCTGCAGTTGAGCTCGCATTCTCACTTGTTCTTTTTCTGTCGCTCGTCCCCATGCATCCTGTATTGCATAAAACTCCGGTGTCTCTTCAAATGGTATTGTCCCCAGGATTGGACACAAAGGTGAACTACTCAATTGCCTCCAATTGGGCTTACCACTTCTTTCACAACACAATTGTAACCAAGATCCTTGTGCAGAACCGCCTAAGTCCTTAATCTTTGAAGATTTACATACAATTACAAAGTTGTGCGCTTTACCAACATCTGTACACCATGACTGTAACTCTTCTCTAGACCCAAAACCATTCAGTCTTTGAAAATATTTCTTAAAATCGGGATGTTCCGAGGGTACCGAGGAAACTTGCATAGGTAGAGTTTTTTTCATTCATATGGAGAGTAGCAAATGGAGCAACCTAAATATATTCAAATCAAGTGTGATATTAGTAAGACTAACCAACCAAAAATTGGAAGAAGGATGGGGTAAAAAATGGACAGTAAAACGTTTATATATGTCACTGTAACTCAAACGGCAGATCAATAATGCATTTCACCGCTACTATGTTGAGAGTGAAATGCTGAGTTTCACTACACTTAAATGATAGAGAATATGGTATTTCACCATCACTTGGTGATATTTTGAAAGTTTTCATTTCACTTCTATTCAATATAGGTAGTGAAATATTAAGTTTCACCTGATACGATAGAGAAATTTTCAATTCACGTTTTAACTTTGACGCGAATCTTTGATTTCTCCTTAATCGTATAAATGAATGAAGGTTTTCGTTTTTTTTTATACACACATACATAGAAAGAAACAAAAATCATGCTTTGATCGTTTGGGTACCTGGGATTCTTCGTTTTCGGCGAACTCAGGTACATTTGATGGAAGATATTCACATGGAAAAGGAAGTGTTAAGGATTGATTTTCATCTTCCCAACCTTCAAAATCTATATATGCACCTGTCATTAACTCGTTTAAGATATATATATTCACAAGAGTAAAATTTCCAAAAGCCTTACAATTTGATGGTTCATGATCATAAAAGAATGGGCTTTTTCATAAAGTACTCTCACTTTTCACATTACACTAAAAAAGTGCCCCCCATTTTTAGAAATTTGTTAAAGCACCCCTTTTTGTTCAAAAGGCAAATTTCATCCGGTTAAGTGCTAGGTGGCAGTTATCTTTCCAATTAAAAGTCATATTTACCCCTGAACCACATCTCCTTGGTGGGGAGGGTAAATGATCCGACGATCTTGAAAACGGTGTAACGATCCTGAACCGGGCTTGACGAACCTGAAAGCGTTGTCACGATCGTGAACCGGGCTCGATGAACCTAAGAAATGTTGTAGAAGGTCGATTTTCCACCAACGAAAAACCCCAAAACACTTGAAATGATGAACTCTTTTTGGGATATAGTGAACACGACAATGTGTAACGATCCAGAAACGATCGACAAACCCAAAAAAATGATGTAGAGAATCAATGTGGCAATAAGTAAAGGCAAATATGTAAAGTAAATTAGTCTTAACTAACACTAGATGGAAAAACTAACGAAGGGTACTTAACAAATTTCAAAATAACGGGGTATTTTTTTGGGTTCCCGAAAGAGGGGTACTTTATCAAAATTCTCTAAAAAGAATTTGGGGTTTTAGGATTCTTTCTCTGATAGAGAAACCAAAACCAAAACCAAAATCAGTGAGTAGTATAAATATCTGGAGTGGACTTTAAAGTATTATGGTCCAAAAAATATTAAAATGTGACTCATTTCTAACTCAGTGAGTTAACGATGGTTTTGAGTGGGCTTTAAAGGATATTATGCTCCAAAAAAATATTAAAATGTGACTCATTTCTAACTCAGTGAGTTAATGACGGTTTCTCCACTCCCGATCCAAATACTCCCTCCCTATAACAAAAGTGATATATAACAAAGGAGTAGTTTGCACTTATCAATCTAAAGACTTAAAGGTCTAGACAAATAAAACTCCCACGTTGAACGGTGAGGAAACCCTCGCTTCCTATTGGTCGAAATAGGCCTTTTTCAAGTTTTGTAAAACGAGCGTTTTGGTGAGGACACTTGGCAACATATGATTGGTTTAAAAGAATAGGAAAAATATTAAAAAAAAAGGAAACCAAATTCAATTTGGAATTCATCACGTGGAAATATTAGGTGAGGACACTTGGCAACGTAGGATTGGTTTAAAAATTACAAATTTAAAAGGAAAACCTAATTTACCGTGTTTGGAATTTTATGGAAGTCCAAATTCTATTTGGAATTCGAGTAACTACTACATTAGGACTCTTTTTACCAAATTAATATATATAAAAAAAAAAACTCCACATATTTTCCACGAAAATAAAAGGAAAAATAAATAAAATCTGCACATATTCTCCACTTATTTAATGTATTTGCCCCACCACACCAAATCAAAAATACATCGCCACGGGGAAGGGCAAAGCCCAAATACACCAAATCAAAAACGCATCGCCACGGGCGGGGAAAAGCCCCGCGAATCAAATCAAAAATGCATCCCCACGGGGTGGGGCGAACCTCGCGACACACCAAATAAAAAATACATCGTCACAGGCGGGGCGGGCGAAGCCCCCAAGCACACCAGATCAAAATGCATCGCCACGGTGTGGTGGAGGTGGGCGACACCAAATAAAAATGCATCACCACGGGCGGGCCCGCCACGACAACATATCAAAAATGCATCGCCACGGGATCGGGAAGCCACACACCAAATCAAAAATGCATCACCATGGGGCGGGGCAAAGCCACACTCACACCAAATCGAAAATGCATTGCCACGGGCAGAAAACCTGCATAGTTAAAAAAAAATGCCCATGCATAGCAGGCACAAATCTAGTGTGTCTATAATTACCCAACTTAAAGTTCAAAGTTTAAGAGTGAAAGTCCACGCCATGATATCGACTTAGGGAGGAAAGACTGGAAGAGCACATCAGGTGTTTTTTTTTTTTAATGAGGAGATGATTAACTAATTAATCTACCGTATCCTCACAAGTGAATAATACCTCATGTGTTTTTCCATTTTCATCGTTTAGATTTTATTTCTTCTTTCTACTTTTGTACAATGGCAATCCTCTTATTTATGAGAATTTGGAGTCAATTGCCTAATATTTTTAAAACATGGTTCTAATAGCAGTAAAAATTAGTATGGGTGAAGTGAACACCAAAAAAATAGGAAGAATGAATCCTGGATTCATCCCTACTTAAACTTAAAAAAATTAACGAGGGTGAAACTGGATGCATCCCGATGTAAATTAAAATAAGAAAAAATATTTGAAAATGGGTAGGGATGAAACTGTTACATCCCGACTATTTTTACATTCTCACCATTTAAATAAAAGATCAAATTTTACATGTCTTTTTCACCTAGGAATTGTCGTTATGGGTTAATTGACCAATTTTGTGCTTATTATTTATTTATGTTAATATAACTTTTTTAAAGATAATAGATAAAAATTACACACTTTTGGTTAGTAACCTAGCAACAAGTCATCTAAATCTTTCTCCAATAGCAATACCTAACAATCTAAAAAAATAAAACTACTAACCCACTACTAGCATCAATACTAACTAAACAGTTTTTAGACGCTAAAAAAATATAAAGTATCATCTCGAGTTCTCATAAGGTAGAGAAAACCAAACGCCAAGACCATAACCAAGTGATGTACACTTATCCAAGTATTTAGTGGATTTCACAAGAACAACATTAGAAATAGCTTTGCTGTGAATGAAAGAGCGAATGCCATCACCGTGAAGGAGACACTGTGACATCCATCCAAACATCCTTACCATTTTCCCGCTTAAGAACAAGGGATATCATGGGGCAGTCTAGATCTTTGTCATCATCCGACTGAAGCACCCAAAAGAAACTTCCTTGCGCGCAGACACACCAGCTTTGTAACAAATATCAACCACTATATCACGTACAAAGTCATGTCGAAACTTAATTCCAACATCCTTGGCAAAATGAAGCGCATGGTCTCCATAAATGTCCATAGATTTGTTACAACTGGAGCATAACCCATTCTCAACAAACATTGGAATGCCCTGGTAGGGGTGAGCATTTTATCCGTCATCCGCGGATTTAACCGGGACCAACCGTATTTGTGATGGATGCCCGGACCGTTCGCTATTGGGTTGGCGCGATGAGATTTTGAAATCCCAACGAATTACAGTTGGACATCTGGATGTAACCTTGAAAACTGCTGGGCATCCATACCCGTTAAATTAAGGATATTTATAGAGTTTTTAGAATATATGGATAGTTTTGGAATTATTAAAGCGTTTGCTTGGAGTGTTGTCCATGGCACTTCTATATTTATATACATATATAAAATGTGCAGGTTCTATAAGAAGTCATCTGTATTGGTTTTAGTTTTTTCATTATAAATTTTAACTAACACAAGTCCATTGATTATCCGCATCCGTGCATCCATTGGATGCAACCGTTGATGATGGTTGACGTGATGCCAAATTTAAAACCGTAATGAATTGGATTTGATGCGGGATGACGTGAAAACTGCCCATGCTCACCCCTATGTCCAGCGAGTAGTAAGACAACTCCGAACCGCTCTCCGGCCCAGAGACATTGATTAAGCCACTAATAGGTATTGCTAATAAATAATCTTGCGCATGCTTAACTTAGTTTCATTTGTTTTCATAAATAATAATCTGTATTTGGTGTACGCATGTAACGATCACATGTATGTCTTTGTGTATAACACATGACACCTTAATCATTTTTTAACGAAAATCAATCGACAATACTAGAAACATAAAAGTTTAGAAACACACCACATCGCTACCAACAAACAAATGAGATATTTCTTGTTTTGGTATAATTAAATGGAGCTGTCATGGATGGTCGTTTAAAGGAATTACTGTTGGTCAAATCATAATCACGACCTTATCTACCTTCCTAATTTATGATTGTTTATAGGCTTCCAGTAGAATCCATACAATTAATAATTTGCATTTTGTAATATGATGATGTGGATCATAACACCACGAATAAGGAGATGATTAGCGTGTGATAGGGATGTGAAAGTGTTGCAGGAGTTGCATGGCAGTGTTTCTTGGCAATATTATGCTCTGACATGAATTATTCTACGTGGGAGGGGCACGCGAGAATAAGGTTCCCTTGTCCCTTGATATACAAATGAACTAAGCCATTGGATAGAACTATTTAAATCTCACACAACGTTCTAGGTACTAAAAAAGATCAACCAAACTACTTTACTATCTTTCTTCAAAATGTTTTAAGAGGTAATACTTTTACTTCAATGGTTGCAACATTTTGAATTATTGGTTTCATAATCTGTTCTATGCTGTATTTTTTATATGCAATATCTTTTGATCTGTTTTTTTCTTCTCAAAAGTGGGTTTCTTTGTTATTGGTTTCACTTTCTTGTCCGCTCCATTCTTACTCTCAGGCATTTCAATTAGATTGATTTAACTCATGATATGAAAGTTATTGAGTTTGTTAACACTGGTGAATTTTCTGAATTTGTTCAAGTCATGGATGATGGAGAGGGATATTTCTCTGGCCAAGTCTTAAAGATGAATAATCCATTACTGACAATGGATAGTTTTCTGGAAGATTTCCTTGCTGATAGTCATGAAAGTATGAACCCAACAAGAGAAAGTGCACCTGACCCACAAAACTATTTCCACCTCCGTACCAAAAACCTTCCTTTGAAGAGAAGACCACTACCGAGGAAACGTATGACTCTGCTGAAATTAAATCCAAAAACGTGCACCTGGTAATAGGGAGTCTGTGCGTAAGTACCGCGAGAGAGAAAAAAGCCCCGTATAGTAATGGAGGATGAACTAATCAAATTGAGGATGGTAAATCAGCAGTTGTTAAAAGGCTGCAGGTACAGGTTGCACTCGAGCAAGAGGTAGCTAGGTTTAAGCTTCTGCTTGTGGACATTAGGGGAAGCGATTGAAGGCGAACTTGGATCATCTCTTTACCAAAAACCAATTAATGGTACGGGTGGTGGCATTTCGCTAAACATGTCCCTCTACCTTGGTTGTAGATTACGATATAAACCAGTGCAACCTTCGATACCCTGGTTCAGATAATCAAGATGTTGAAGTATCTGCAGGTGATTTCAGAATGTAGGTTTGGAGCTTTAGATGGTAGTTATTTACCGTGTATTTGGAATAATAATAATATAAGTAATATAAGGTCTAATCTCGATAAATGAATGTTCGATAAATAAATATTCTGGCCAAATGAATAATTTTTTTCAGTTTCGACTTGAGCAAATGGGCTAAGTGAGTAATCCCACTAAATGCATCAATGAACAAAAATTTTTGAGTCCTAAAAAGGCCCTATGAAATAATCAATAAATTCCGTACAAATCAAATTATATCACATCCTTAATGCATGCATAATTTACGGAATATTTTGCTCGTCTTGAAGAGGTTATTTTGTATGACGCTACTACGCTTGAAAGGTGTTTTGGATGACACGCTTGTTACGACGCTATTGCATATCATCCGGTTGAATCGTTTTCATAATTTATCATGGCTCGAGTAATTTTTGTTCATAGGCGATTCCATAACTATATTTATGCATCTTCTTTTATATATTCCTTGGTTCAAAATAGAATTTTAACTTTAAGTAAATATAAAAATACTAATCATAAGAAGAAAAAATATGTAAAAATGCTGTCTAAATTGTGGTAAATTTTGACAAGCACGCATTATTATTTCTTTTTTGTTGGAGACATTTTAACTTGTGTCTTCGTTATGTGTAGTTGGAAATTTCGGTATCTCGAAGATCATCGACATGCATAACAATAAATTTAACAAATAGAAAATGTGTAGGTACTTACTGAATTGGGTTGATTGAGTCGAGTATTGCATACTTTGTCCTTAAGACAAATTCGTTCCCGCAATATGGTGCTCATGGTCCATGCACGTTGCCTACCAGAATACAACGATCGACCTTATGGAAAGTAGCGTTGTGAGGGTAAAATATATAATCACCACGTGTAAGCATCACAGGAGGTAATCATAAGATAAGATGATAGAACAGATACATCGAATAAAGATGTAAAAGGTGATTACATCAAAATTGAGAATATCTACCGCCTCTCCCCATGAAGGACGCGTGTAAGCCCTAGTCAAATCACACTGACGGTCAAGTCTAAAAGAAATCAGTGCATTTAATGAGAATCAGAAAGAGGTGCAAACAATTAGAAAGAGGTACATCCCTCCCGTGAGCTCGGATGAAGGGCGAGATATTGTTACACGAAGGAGATACTAGGAGATATAATCCCAAGAGCGATGTGTAGTGTAATCCGAAGAAGATGTCACACGATGTAACTCGAATGAAGCAGCGGCGAGCCAGTCCGAGGCGAAGAGGTGTACTGTATCGATATACATCTAGGAGCACTGTATCGGACCGGAAGGAGTTTACTTTGTCTATAAATACCAGTCCATGTAAAGGGAGATGGACATGTTATGTAATCTTAGATGGTGTTTCTACAGAGAATTCTAGAGAGAGATTTAGAGAAGGAAAGAGTGAGAAGTCTAAGTGAAAATTGTAACTCTTTCAAGGGTAGGACCTTAATCAATAAAATAGATAGTTTCTTTCCCGTGGATATAGGTCTCAAAGGCCGAGCCACGTTATATGCTTGTGTTCATCTTTACTTTCATATTCTTTACATCTTATTTATCTTTGAATCTTGAATGTTAGTAGCTTTATAGTCGTTAGAAAAGATGCAACTACATTTTGGCGCTAGAAACATGGAGGTATGAAGATTTAGTCTACCTCCCTTGTAAAGTTTTCAAAATTCTTTTCTTAATCTCTTAAATAAAGTTGTTTCTACATCGCTGTATAGATCTCTATGAGACTTAACGAGTTGATCTCGGACTTAACTGGATCGAAACGATCTCAAAGTCCTGTAGACCCTTAAAAGCTTCAGATCTATAGTTTTATTTCTGAAATTCTTCATTTCATGTTTTCTATAGTTGTTTCATTGATTTCCTAAAGAGACTCAGGAGAGTAGATGGTTGGAACGAAAATGGAGTAATAAAAATTCAAATTAAAGTTCAAACAACCTCCTCCGTGAACGAGTTGGGAAGAGATTTAGGCAAGTAAACTTAGAAAGAAAAATACACTAAGACAGGTTGAAAAACTCTAAGAAAGTACGAGTTGAAAGATTTTTTCATCTTCTAAAACTCTATATAACCTAAAATCTTCTTCTTAGAAATCCAAATCTAAGCAAAGGGAGAGGTTAATGAGTACATAATCATTCATCAAACTTGAGTTTTTCCAAATCAAGAGTTTAAGACATGAGAAATATTTCCTAATATGGAAAGTGTACTCAATCGTCATAACTTGGTTTTTACTCCATTAAAGGTATGACGGACGTGCAGAAGAAGGTAGTTTACTCAAAAAAGAGAAAAGCAAAATACCTTTTAAATCACCCAAAAACTTTATCCAGTGGGAATGTTTTAACATCATCACATATCTCCAAAATTTGTTGTAGAGTCTTCTTGTACTAAAATTGCACAGTCTGAACTATGACTTAGTAATTCCACATGACTTGCAAACTTAGGTTCCCATTTTTCTGAAGGATAGGACAAGTTAAACATTATTGCATATATTGCAGGTAAGGCGATTGTGACGAGACAATCTTCTCGTACGATATAAGGAGAAACTGGTGGAGCTTTACCCGAAGGACTCGACGAGATGGAGCCAGAGAGGCTCTATACAATGGTGTGCTCCTCAGGCGAGGGACAGCCCAATAACCAATATCGGAAATGGTTAACGGATAACTCTAGCTCCGACGAAGAGGGAAATCCCTTAAAAGGACAAGGTGACATTCACTTGACTCAACCAGGAGGGTTGAATAACTTGCCAAAATAAATGGCAAACAACGGGGCCAAGAAGGATGACTCCTCTAGCCTCGATAACAATACCGCTTCCCTTGCAGCCATCATGAAAGCGCAAAAGGCGCATGAAGAACGAATGAGAAAGCTAGAACGACTTAACATGAGGCTAGAAAAGAAGAATCGTAGCTAAAAAATGCGGTAATCGAAGAAAAAGGTGCCGCTCACGTTACGGAAGAGATCCCCGAGGAGAAAAATCCTTTCGAAAACTTGCAAGACGATGAACATGTCGATATTCCAGATACCTCAAATGAGGAAACGGGGGATCGGTTCCCAATGGGAAGTAAAGGAGTCCTAAACGATGGGGACGGTCCATCAGAAGGGTCGTCCAATATCAATCCTAGGCATAAGCGACAAAAGAAGAAGAAGGAGGATGAAACTAAAGCAAATGGCTTACCCGCGAATCCATCGGGTGGAAATCCTAAACGAGGATAAACTTTGAAAGAGAAGTCAACTCGCTCCAAACAAGTGTCATATGCTGAGCAGTCCGATGAGGATTCAGGGCGATCAAGATATCGGTGAGCAGAGATCTCTTTCTCACCCGAGAGAGAGATCAGACGAAAAAAGAAGGCCGGAACAAGGCACATTGATGATCAGTTGCAGGTGAGGTTATGCCAACTTGAAGCGATATACAAAGAATCCACCGGGAGGCAAGGAGGCCAAAAATTGGCAGAAGTTATACAAGAAGCAGAACAGTATCCCCTAGCAGAGAGCCCGCCAAGCTAAACCATTTCCAAAGAAGTGTTCTCTCCCGACTTTCACAACTCCCTTCAACGGGATAGGCGATGCAATTGAACATCTCCGATCATATCGAATGAAGTTGACACAATGGAGCCAGTACGATGTCGTGATGTGAAAATTCTTTCCAGCTAGTCTAAAAGATGATGCCCTAATGTGGTTTAATAACTTGCCGAGAGAATCGGTCAAGTCATTTGATCATTTATCTGAACTATTCTTAGAAGCTTACGTGCATAGTAGCCGAGTAAATCTAAGAATTGACATGCTATTCCAATTAGCCAGAGGATCAAATGAATCACTCTGATCTCTTGTAACTCGCTGGAAAAAACTATGTGCAGAGATCGGTAGATTTCCAGAAGCATATGCGATTTTAGGCTTCAAAAATAGTCTGCGAAAGACAGACCCCATATTCGTCTGAATGTATGAAACTATGCCACCATGACTTGAAAAATTAAGGTAAATTCAGGAGGACTACATAATTCTCGAAGAGCTCCAAGATGGTATGTACGATAAGTTGGTCCGAGGATACAATAGAGGAGCGAACGTGGTCGAAACACAAAACCCCCAAACGCAAAACTTCGAGGTCTTAAGCGAACTCACAATGAATCCACACACGATTCACGATAAACACAGAAAGTGGAGGATGGAAAGGGCGAGACCAGGCCCAACAAAAGAAAGGAAATTTTTGGACCCAGTCTACACAAAATTAAACACTCTTATTTCCGAGATCTTCAAGAAGGTCGACGGAAAATATAAGATTAACTATCCATGAAACAGAGGACAGTAACCCGAGCATGCTAAGAACTGAAAAGACTTTTGCGAGTTCCACTAATTTTACAGCCATCCAGCAGACTCGTGTAGAGATCTGAAGAAGATGGTACAAGACATGATCGATGACGGTAAGCACCAAGAATACATTACAAGAGCAAAGAATGACGGTGTGACAGGGACACGTACATCGTATGGAAACCCCACGCAAACCACAATATTTGGGATGTAACACGATATCCCATTTAGATATTACAACACCTTCAGTAGAGGGAAACATTATTGGGAGAATCTATAAGAGAAACTTTGAAGGAGACGAAGTTTTTAGTGTGGCAAAAGAACCTCCCATGGAGGAATGTTTAAATAACCTATTTGCTTTAAGCCTCAAAAGCGACGGGTGGTGGAGGAAACCTACACACCCTCTAGTGGTCACGATGGCCATCACTCCGAACATGAAGACGAGGAAGGGAAGCCAAAGGTGCTACCATGGGGAAATTCTAAGATACGAATCGATTTGTGAGAAGTTCCGTTGAGATCTTATTCTATAACAGGCGTTCAAAAGAAATGGGGATAAAATAGGAGTGCCTATTACCATCTACATATATTATCTTTGGCTTTAACGGCTCTTCTACTCGCGTAAGGCGCGAGGTAACCTTGGAAATTCGCGTAGGAAATTTTTTAACCTTAACTACTTTCTGTGTAGTGGATGTAATTTCACCTTTTACTGCTATTGTCGGGCGATACTAGGGCCATGGGATCAAGGGGGTCGTATCAACTTATCACCAAAGATTAAGGTTTCCAACATCCGATGGGATTTCGGAGATCATGGGGGACTCAGGCGAAGCAAAATACTGTTACAATATGGACGTACAAAATGGTTAGAATAAAAGCAATTCCCCAAAATCAAAGAAAAAGAGAGCCAAAGATTCCAAGAACCAGGAGGAAATCGACACCTACATAGCCATAACAAATGAAGCGAGACGCTCAAACGATGTGCCAATCGACACCTACATAGCCATAATAAATGATTCACATCAGGATTAGCATTATCTCCATTTCCGATAGGAGAGAGAACATGAGTTCTTCTTGGACGATATTTGTTAAAAGATCTATTATGCTTTTGTGCATTTGAGGAACTCATCGGGCGGCCTTCCTTTTGCAGGAAACATTGAATGTGTGCTAAAAACCAATTGGTTTTAGACATTAATGTGGGTTAGACCTTTAAGAATTAATCTAAGGTGTGTTGAAGTTGAATCAATGATTTGTTTATCAACTTGGATTTTCTTTTTGCACTATGCCCCTTTTGAATCACAAAAGAAACACGCTTTTAAGACCTATATTATCGTTTGAGATGTCTTTCTTCTGGCCGATGTGTGAATCCCTGGCGTTAGTTTGAGTGGGAAGGGAATCAAATTACCCAAGCGGAGCTTTTCGGTTTGAATAGATGTAGATGGTATAGTATACTTTCCTAACATCCTTGAATGGAGAGTTTACTCAAGAGATGTTCAACATCTAAGGCATCCTTTTTAAGTTTTGCCTCAAGTAAAGATACTGAGTTGATCGAACTTGAGGATTTTCGTTATGTGAAGCCTTTTCCTTGGAGCCAAGGTCTTTTACTACACCAAGAAATTGACATGTTTTTGAATCGTTTGAATCTATTAGCTTGAACTCTAACAAGGTTTAGAATTAGTTTACTCTCTCTAGCTGTTTCCTCTTGAATAATAGAGTCAAATTCATTAGAAAAAAACATGTCAGTGTTAGTCTTTCGTTTGAACACTAGGTTCGTCTATAACAGAGATTGAGGGATCTTTCTCTTTGATAGACCTATTATAAATATAGTTATTATTTATGGTGACGCGTTTATCAGAGATAATACTAATGTCCATAGAGTCAGATCGATACAAACACAGACTGTTAAGGTCTTTAAACGTGTTTGCCTGCTCTGATACCAATTGAAAATACGGGGGTACAAAAACCTCACCCAATATTTCGATTAGCAATCTATATGGACTAACTATAATATACTTTTAAGAGAATCAATTAGACAGTCAGAATCAATCTTAATAAAAAGTATATCAAGGAGTTAATATCTCTTTCTCTCAATTTGATCTACACTCAAACAAATAGAAATCTGTGAGTCTTTATCAAATACAAGAGATATAAACTTGGATGGTACCAAAGACCAATATCCAAGGATCAATAAATTTCAATCAACAACCAAAGGTTGGATTTCAATTGATCGATAGAACGTGTGACAACTTTGTGATATTTCAATTATATAACAAAATATAATGCGGGAATGAAATACTTACAGGACACCGAGAAGTTTGTTAACCCGAGGAAACGCGCAATGCAGAAAAACCCGGGACCTAGTCCAGATTGAACACCACCTTTGTATTGCCGCTATAGACACTGGCCTACTACAAACTAACCGGTGCTGGGTGTGGTTGAACCTAATCAATCTCACTGATTCTGGTGGTTCGCTCCTTATGTCTCGATCCAGTGGGATACTACGCACTTGATTCCCTTGCTTCAGTCTCACCCACAACTAAGAGTTGCACACGACCCAAAGTCGAAGACTTTAATAAACAAATCTTATCACCTGAGAAAAGTCTATGATAATAGATAAATCTGTCTCCCCACGAGATAAACCTATGAGTTTTTGTTAGTCTTTTTGATAAATCAAGGTGAACAGGAACTAATTGATAACCTTCAGGACTTATATTCCCGAAGAAACTGACCCTAGTATTATCAATCACCTCACAATAATCTTAATCTCGTATGGTAGCGAAACAAGATATTGCGGAATCACAAACGATGAGACAAAGATGTTTGTGATTTGTTATTTTATCTTGCCCATCGAGATATAATCTCAAGTCAATTATTCAATTGAACTCGTACGATAGAAAATGGCAAGATCGGATCGCTCAACTATAAGAGAAGTAGTTTCGTCCTGGCTTCACAATCCCAATGAAGTCTTTCAGTGTCGTTAACTTTACAAGGTCTCGAAAAAACCTAAGGTTAAAGGAGAATCGACTCTGGCAAACCAACTAGTATCACACCGAGGAGGTGTGAGGGGATTAGTTTTGCGGTTGCTAGAGTTCCCCTTTATATAGTTTTCAAAATCGGGTTTTGCAATCTAAGTTACCTTAGTAACAAAGCATTCAATATGCACCGTTAGATGAAAAACCTGATTAGAAACAAGCTATCTTTCAACCATTAGATCGAAACTTATCTTATCATACACAAATGAAATGTATTTCATTTAGGTTTGAGTAACTGTACCTAAACATGTACACTTAGTTGGTTCACAAATAGTTAACCAATGGTTAGCCATATGAGCACTTTCATATTAACCGTATTCATCTTTCTCATAACTAGTTCAAATGACTCATAAGAACTAGTTGAAGAGTTGTTCAATTTCTTAGGTCTTTATTCATAAACACAATTGAAACAAAATCGGTTTGATTCATTTGAATCAATTCATGAACAATATACCCAAGGTTTGCAAAAAGATTGCATTCCTTATAATTTATTATTTTAAGTTCATGAACTACCGATTTGAGAAATCACCAGACTTGCAGTGCGGCGTGCGGGTATGCGTGCCTTAGCACGGTTTGAGTTTACAAACTCGTGAAACTTTAGGTTCGAAAAACTTCCGTGGTAACGTACGGGTACGTGAACCTAAGGTGATCAAGGTTTACTAGTTTTCAAACTACAAACTCGGCGGAAATGTTGGGTTGAAAATTACGCGATGGGCATTACCCAACTTTGTCTCACCTTCACTAATACTCGCATGCGCATATATGCACGCACTTGTTTTCCGGTACATGGATTTATACACTAATGTGCGAACACACTATATATGCTTATATCCATAGATGGTGATCTCAACTCTACATTTCTACCATTAAAACATTCTTCTATAATGTTATAATAATCGTTATTCCACGACTATCGTCATCAAAGTTATTTTCAAGATTGAAACGTCATCATGACTTTAAAAGTTTCGGAGTAAAAAGATGAAATGTAGTTAAAAAGCGAAAGCTTACCAACACATATTTAGAAAAAAGATAGGCTAGTAAACTAGGACAAAGAAATAGCAAATGTGTATGTATGAAAACTATCATACTTATACGTACGACTATTGAGTAGGAGATAGAATAGACTTTTGAGTGATAGATGAGTTCAAGTCTCCACATACCTTTTAGTCGGATGAAGTTCCTCTGGTTCCTGGAGTAGTTCTTCGTCTTTGTAAGATAATCGCCATGGAGTCTGGATCTCAACTATACTTAACTATCCTAGACCGAGACTTAGTCATAAGTAAACTAAAAATCAAGACATATAGTTTTGATCACTAATATTGACAAACATGCTTGAGATAGCAACGCATGTGAGTTCGACCGAGCAATGCTCTAACAATAACAATTACAAAAGATCAGTACTGCATTATTTCAAATCTTCTACAGTCCCAGACCAAGATCCCTAATCTCTCTGACAAACCCTAAATCAAACCTGGTCAATCTAAACTCGAATCGAATTTAACCCATATATTATTCAATCTATCTGAACTTCATCGACTTCAAATTAACAGAAAATCCATCTCCTAACACCTCAATCATCACCACTATCTTCATAATCTTATCAACAACAACTGAAAGGGAAAATCTTCACAACCCAAAATTGCTGCAATCTCCTTCTCTTCTTCTCTATTAAACAACATCAACTCGAGTATCTCACAACCCCAATTCATTTCTCAATTTCAATTCCTTCTCATACCAAATGAGTATCTCATTTCTCAACATCAACATCAACATCAACATCTCAATCAGACACTCAAAAATAGGTTTCCCGTAAATAGAATCACAAATATTAACATGCAATTAGAGACTGAAGTTAAGAAGAAGTAGTAAGTACAGATCTAAAATCAAACCTAACTCTAAGATGGTGATTGAGATACAAGACTCGCTGCTCTAGAAAAAAAAATAATGAATAAATGAAGAATGATGATTACATACTTACGTCTCTCAAAACCCAAGGCTGATTTACTACGATTAAATCTCCAAATCAAAGATGCAACGATCGGGTATTAACGGTTCTTATGATCCGCATGAGCCGATACCACCCCAAGAACCGTTCCATGTACCGGTCCTATCTCGGTTCTCAATCTCGCACTGCCTTGTCCACATGCAGAAATCTACATTGCAGTCCGGACACTAGGTTTCCGGTCAGTGCAGGTCTTCTTAACCGGTTCTGTCAGCCTTAGATGACATGGTGTCTATGTAAGCTCTTAATTTATAAATAAATTCTCCTTTTGTATTAAAAAAAAAAATAGTCATCAGAAAAAAATGCAACTACAAGTGCCTTTGACGTATTACTACTTTTTTTCATACGCAGCTCATAGACACTATAAACCTCTTGAAAACCCGTTCTAAAACTTATGTTTAACTAGAATAAAAGAAAGGTTTATATAGAGTTAACGGTGACTCTGCAAGGTATCTTTTACACCCCATAAATGATTCACCGAGTTGTGTACTAAGTGTCTTAATAATGAAAAAAACACGAGCCCAAACACATCTATTATCCTTTAATTAGAAACTATTTTCGCTCCTGCAAAAAACAACTTCACTTCAAAAAGCTTCCAACATGTATCACCACTTGTGGGATCTACGCAGCAAAAACTAAGTACTGCTAAAGTGGGATTTGTCCAAATGCGAGATTATATTCACACATGTGCACAATCAATATGGTAGTAGGCTTGTAGCAAAGAAAGATTTTACCCAGGAAACAGGACACTTGAGCACCTCCAGCAACCTCATCGTACTTTCTGCAATATCTACTTTGACCGAAAAGTTAAAATACTTGGGGCTGTTTGGTAACCATTATTTTAATTGATTATCAGTTTATAATCCATTACGACAGAATTATAATGGATTCTATATGCGTTTGCAACCATTATAATAATTGCTTATTTTAATAAATAATTGAAAAAATCCATTATTTCCATAAACATAAAAAAAGATTGTTTTGAAAATTTATTATAATCAATTTTTTTAAAGAAACTCAAATTGATTTTTTTTTAATTTATCTCTAAACTATCAAGAGAGAAATAAAACAACATAGACTAAAAATATCGTAGATCATTGTTCTTTCTTCTTCTTTTCGAGATCATCATTCTAAGATAATCAATTATTTGAAAAAGTGTTTGAAAAAATTTCTTTTGAAAATGATTATATCAAAATCATTTATCAATTTATGATTACCCATAATCATAAATAGATAATCATAAATTTTACCAAACAAGGCCTTGATTTCACGGAAAATAAATACTTATAATTTAATTTAACCGCTTTGCTTTGACAATATTCTGAGGACCACAAGGATTAACTGAGGACCACAAGGATTAACATGCAGGCCAACGTGATCCATTGACATATCAAGATACATACTAGGAAGCAAATCTTGTTATAGCTAGGAGGTGGCTATTTTAGTAGGTCAACCTATCATAACATTTTCTCTTATTTTTCTAATTTCCAGTCCTTATTAAAGGAGTTGTTGACATTGAATATGCAAGAGTTGAGAATATATATTAAGATAACTGAGACTCACGCTTGCTTGGGGCACTGTCAGCTTTTGTTTTTGTTTTCGTTATCTTCATCTTTTTCGTTCGTTTCCAATGCACGTGAATTCCTATTCCGGGAGCGTGGCCAAGGGTTGGCTTCCCGCATTTGTTAGACCTCTTCTTACATGCAAATAAACTCCGACAAAAAGCATGTTCTAATTTTATATAAAAAGTATTCTAATAACAATTCCTGCATGTTTTTCTTTTTCTTCACCAACAAGGGGGCGCGGATCCACGAGCTCATGTACAACACAGGGCACAGAAAGATTTTGATGTTTGGGCAACGCCTAAGAGGCAGAGTTTAATTTTTGACAACGCCCCTATGTAGAGGTAAATTGGCACGAGCACAGCCATCCTAGTATGCTAAATTTTTAGCCCGGTTTGTGACATGTGACTTAGCTAATATGGCACAACATGCTAATTCAGTGTCTTTGTCTTTGGCGGACTAATCGACCAGTGTCACATCACAAAGACGCGGCATAGATAAGTATTTGGTACAACACATCACGCTAAAAACACCGCCATAACGCATAAAAACACTAGAGAACACATCACAATATGTAACATTTTGTGTGTATTTCACAAACTAGTCTTTATTCTTCTAGCCAATTTTTGACATTTAATCTTCGTTATGTCGACATATTTTTATAACAATATATATAACACAAAATTGGTTAAAAAGACCAAAATCAACAATTCATAGGTGAAAAGACATGTAAAATTTTATACTGTTTAAATGGACGAGAATGTAAAAATAGCCAGGATGTAAACAGTTTCATCCTACCCATTTTCAAATACTTTTTCTTATTTTTAATTTACATCAGGGATGCATCCAATTTCATCCCACTCTTTTTAAAGTTTAAACCGAGGATGAATCCCGGTTTCATTCTTCTTATTTTTTTGGTGTCCATTTCACCCATACTAATTTTTACTCGTCCATTAGAACCATGTTTTAAAATTATTTGGACAAATGACCCATTTTCCGTTATTTTTTTAAAATCAAAATCAAAACTTTAAAATTAAAATTTTTTAGAGTTTTTTTTTATTTTCGAATTGTATGTTTGCAAAAAAAAAAAAAATCCTGCTCAAATTTGTATGAAAAATCGTCATGAATTTTTTTTAAAAAATAATGACCCACAAGAGTCGTCATTGTTTCAGTGACGACTTTAAAAACGACCCTCAAGAGTCGTCATTGTTTCAAAACCGACCCTCAAGAGTCGTCATTGTTTAGGTGGCGATTCGCGGTCGTTGCAACATAAAGAGTCGCGTCGTCACCTACTATTTAAACATTAACATTTGTCTCAGAATCGTCATCAAAACAATGACGACTTTCTATGTACGTTTTTTTGGAACAATAATCGTTTAGAGTCACATCAACACTTAAATACCATGACGACTTTTCATACATATTTGTGCAGAAAAAAAAAATTGCAAACACAAAATTTGAAAAAAATAATAATTAAACTCTAATTAAGTAAGACTCATACTAATTAAGTAAGATTACCACTAATTAGATAAGGGTAGATTGGTCATTACCAAAATATTTGAATAAGAGGTGACTCAAATTATGTTTGGGTGACCTTTTTTGTCCTCTAGGGGAAGGCCCCCCAATTAAAATTCCTGGCCCCCAATTTACTCCAGGTTATTTATGAACCGAAATTGGGGGATAAAATACTAATCTGGATATGAATTACTTCCCACCCCAACTAATAGTGTCTAATCAGGTGGTTTTGGGGTGCAAAAATACTAAAATATCCTCCCTTCAAAAAAAAAAAAAAAACAAAACTTAAAATCAAAAAACAAAATCATATCCCCATTTCCATCTCGAGAATTAACTAATCGTGGAAGTGGGTGATTAAAACCGAGAAAAATTCAAACGGAATATTTCATCACCGGAAGTGATGAATACCAAGCGAATTGATGAAGACCATCTCTAAAATCGGTGTCGGCATTCTTGTAATCTAACATTCAATTGTCAGACCCAATACTGAAGACGCCGATAGAAATCTATCAATCTGGGTAGTCAAGTGGAAAAAATATTTAAGTTTTGATACTTTACATCATGTGCTTGACAAAGAAATTCAAGCAACATACCATGCCAGTGAGCGACTGAAGCATGCTCGAGAATTAACTATCTCATGTTGGCCGGTGGATCGAAATCCGAGAAAAAAATTCAAAACGTAATAGGTTTTGAATTTCAGAACCAAAAAAAATTTCTACGAGACGCCCCCCATACCCCCTGCATAGCGTTCTGAAAAAAATAACTTCTGTACTGGCATAGTTTTTGGGTTGAATACTATGCCTAGGCTTGAATCAAACGTGGATAAGCTGCAGTCTTGAAGCAGTACATGGTATGAATACCATGCAGAATTTAATGGTTCCTCGCATTGTATTCATACCACGTCCACGCCGGTACCTAGCTTTTCAGCCTACAAAAATGGTGGATTCAAATAAAAAATCAAATTTTCAACCTCTCGGCACGATTCTCTCTTCACAATCATCCTCCATTTTCCCCCCAAAAAAGGTCCCTCTCAAATACTTTTTCTCTCCTTCTACTCTCACCTCACTCACCCAAAATCAAATAAAAACACACACTTATCATTTATTAAAAATCTTATGATTTTACTAATGATTATTAATCACTAATCCTGATTAGTGAGGGGTAGATTAGGCATTATTAAAATACTGAGATAAGGGGTGACCTTGATTTTATATTTGGATCCGGTTTTTGTCCTTTTCCTATATCCCAATTCCTTTTTTTATCCCCAATTTCGTGTTCTTATTTATCTTTAAATTAAATTTAATATTTATTTTATTTTCAATAAATTATCTTTTATTCAATTTAGTAATTATCATCTTTGGCAGGGGGGCAAATAAATTCAACCAAGGAGAATTTTGAAGGTGCCTACTTATGCTTTTTCCTCTTTGGAGCTTGTTTTGGTGGCTTGCTATACTTTTATTTCAATCTTGGTAAAGGGGCGGCATGAATTGGTAGAGGGGCGGCAAGTGTGATAGCAATGTCCCTCTTATTAGTTAGGGGGTGTCCTATAGGGGTGTAGATTGACTAGATTACCTTTTCACCTTAAATTAACCAAAATCAAATCAATTTTTTTTAAATCTAATGAATCAGAAAAAATCAAATTAGTTTTTTTTCTCATCTTCTTCTTCATCTTCTCTTCTCCTCCATCAATCCTAACCTCCATTAAAATCAAAATTTCATCGCCTTCGATTAATCGATTTCGATTTGAAAAATGTTTGGAAAAACGAGTTAGGGTTTAGTTTATCGTGTTGGATTTAAGTTAATTTTGTATCAAAAATTAGAGTTTTGTATGAAAATTGAAATTGAAATTTCTCGATTTATGCGATTCACGGTTGGTAATAACTCAACCACAACCGAATCGAGATTTTGAAGAACATACGGTTGGTAATAGTTCAATTATCAACCGTAATTGGAGTTACAGCTTTGTTACTCAAAACAACCATACCAATAGTAAATATTCATGTGTCTTAAGAAATTATCAAATAATGATTTACGGTTCAAAAGTTAAGTTAACACACCAACTAGGGGTGAATTCTGAGGATTGTTGAGTCTCGATCTTATTAGTTACCAAATCGTAATTTGAATTCTGGTTGTTGTCCAATTTAATTACCAACCGTGAAGCGGTTTCTACTGATCTTTCCCAAATTTAACGATTCTGATTTGGTATTCGATAACTACGTAACCGTAACTCTTAGCACGGTTGGACCGCAACAAAATTGCAACCGTAAGTTCTTCCGAAAATTCAAAAGTTTTGATTTTTGTTATGTACTTTAGATAATTTTGAGTGAGAAAAGGCTAATGAAAACTAATTTAGAAGTATACCGGGTCACTGGAATCACTCATTTTGGTGGAGTGAATCAAAATCTAGGGTTTCACAAATATCACAAAAGTTTTTTTTTCTTCTCCTCAATTTTTTTTTCTTCTCCTCAATTTTTTTCTTATAACTCTAAACATGATTTTCGATTCTATAATAAGTGAAAATTAATTATCAAAATTAATCTTGATTATCTACACTAATCTTGATTATCATTACTAAAACTTGATTATTAATAAATAAGGGTTAATTAGTCATTTTCAAAGGGTTTTATTGATAAGGGGCACTTGAATTTACTTCTAATGACCTTTTTTGTCTTATTAGGTTGCCGCCCCTCTACCGATTCCTACCGCCCCTTTACCAAGATTGTTTTATTTAGTGTGCGTTGCCATTTAGTTATTTTCTTCTCTGTTGTTAGATCTAGGCTTATACCTGGTTCTTGGCTGCACTGATTTGTGCTTTTATTTTTCTGTATTTTATTTCCTTTAATATATCTTTAATCTTTCTCCTTTTTTTTTTCAATTTAAATTCATCTATAAAAATATGCTATGAGTAATTCAAAGTAAACTTAGATAATTAGTACTTTTTTTATTTTGTTTGGAAGTAATATGCACGCTACGCCGATTAATTTGTTAATGTCTAATACTTTTTTTTCATTCCTTGTTTTAGAGGGGCCGAGGTATGTTGCCTTCTTACGGCATACTAGTTTTCGGATACTTTTTTTTTTTTTTTGATCGGTAAAAAGAGAACTATGTATTAATAAGGAGAAAAACAAGGGCGAGATGCCCCTGCTTACAAACGACCAATAATATAACAAACCAGCACAACAACCAACTAGCAACAAAAGCGAACTATCCAATGTTACAAAAAAGACAAAACAACCCCAATCAATGTTGATCGAGAACAAACCTCCCCATCTACTAATGAATTTTTCAAGAGGAGATACTCATTGAACAACTCTTTGTGGCTTAACCATAAGCCTAATAAACACTTTTACACTGGCTATAACTTGAGTTGAGGCTGAGCTTGTGTTTGAAAAGCTCTCAAATTTCTTTCCCCCAAATAACCCAAATTATTGCTGCTGGAACAACTTTCCAAACTAGAGCCTTTCTTCCTCTACCCATTTTACTCCAAGAGCTGATTAAACCACATATGTTTTGAGGAGTTACCCATTTCATCCTAAACTCACCAATGAAATGGGATTCCAAATGCGCCAAGTAAAGTCACAATGAACCAAAGATGACAGTTTGTTTCTTCCTCCTTGAAACATAAGTAACATCTATTAGCCAACGACCAACCTCTTCTCATAAGCTTATCTTGTGTTAATGCCTTCTCTTGGATAGCAATCCACAAAAAAGAAACTAACTTTTGTTGGCCATAAGGTTGACCATAAAACGATTAGAAGGAGAAGAAAGCCTGTTAGGAGTTTCACCTGAAAGATAACCACATGTAACAGATTTTAAATCAAATTTTTCGAGCTTTGTCTTTGTTCTTCCATAGTCTTCCATCGTTGAAGTCTTCTCTTACTTCGCAAAACTGATCAAGAATGGAAGAAGCCTCGATATCTCTTCTATAACATTATCATGAACCCTCCTTGATATATGTTAAGATTCCATTCCCATTTCCATTGTTTAGGACTCTCATATTTGATACTGAAACATCCTTGTTATTACAAACAGAAAATATAGAGCTGGAAAAGAGGTCTTTCAAAGAAGAATTAACAGCCCATATGTCTTCCCAAAAACAAGTTGACAAACCATTAAAAACCTCGAATTTGCAGTTAGAAGAGAAGTGAGGTAAAAAGTTACAAATACCTCGCCATAAGCTGCATCCGTAAGGAGTTTTGGGAATTTTTGAAGTCCACCCTAGCGAGTCAGTGCCGTACTTTTCTGCAATCATACGTCTCCATAAAGCATCTTGTTCTTCACCAATCTCCACAGCCATTTCATAAGGAGAGACTTGTTTAAGAGGTGAAGATTCTTAATCCCAAGTCCTCCTTTATCTTTATACTTACAAACAAGTTTTCGGATACTTAAAGACCATGAACTCTCCATGATTAGGTTAAAGTAGTTATTGTGAGAGTAGCCATAATCGCCATAATAAGGAGGAATGTAAATTCTCCCCAGCCAATCTGTGAGGTGAGTGTGTCAAATCATAGCCATGCATCTTCATGATCAGCGGCGGAGCTAGGAAGTTTTTGTTGGGGGGACAAATATTTGTAAAGTGCAAGATGATAATAGGCCTGCAGTGACAAATTTTTTTTAGACCTTTTTCAAAGCAAAGGTGGTGCTGTTAAAAGGAAGAGGAACTGTTCATGTTCAGCTCGTAATGGCAATTGCCATCCCAAACTTTCAACAGGTTACATGGACGTGGTTGGGTATTTATATTGAATGTGTTTGTGTATTTTTTTTCTTGCCGGAAACTAAGAATACCTGTGGAACAAATGATCAGAGTGAAGAGATTTGTGGGAGAGAAGATAGATTTGAAGATGGGAAGCACTTAGAACTTGAGAAGTATATTTTCCCAATTTGTTTCAACCGGTTTACCATAAACTTCACCAGTAAATCCTAAATTTTCTCTTATTCTTCAAAATTATCTCTTATTCACCGAACAATTAGGGGGACTATCATTTTCGTATTTGATTTCGTCAAAATATCTCTAATATTTTTCCGGTTACAAAAAAAACTAGGGAGGACAACTGTCCTCCTTAGTCCAGGCGTGGCTCCGCCACTGTTCATGATGGTTAGTGATAGGTGGATTTGATAACCACCAATTCGACAAATCGATCAGTACTTAAACCAATGACCAAACTTATCAAAACATAAAATAAAATTCAGAATTTGTGGACTCCAGTTTTTACACCAACTCGATCATGAGTAACTATTCGCCCTTATTTTAGTCACGTACTCGATTTCCCATGGCTACGTGATAGACTGATAGGTAGTTAGGTACTAAGTAACAATTAACGACTCCTTGTTTTCCCTTTTTTTAGTGAGGAGATGATTAACTAAACTAATGTAACTTTGATGTAAATAGCATCTTTCCATTTTCATCTTGTTTGGATTTTATTCTTTCTTTCTACTTTTGCATGATCCTCTTATTTTATTTACATTATCTTGCTGTAATTATTCTCCTGAAATTAGACTTACACTGTTACACACTCCCAGTCAATAAAGAAATAATGTTGGTGATCAACAAAAATTTCTTCTCTGAATTTTTCATCTCTTTCAAAAGAACTAGAACTTTTTTTTATCATTCAAGAAACAATATCCTCCTTATAAACCAACACCCAATGTTTAAATCGAAGATCATCAAAAAAAAGAAAAAAAAAGAACACGAGACATTAAACACAATAAAGAGCTTAAGATGGCTAAATACGCCGGCATTAAACAACTATACTGTATGCAGTGTACGCTGTTACATGGACTCCTAGATCATTTTTTGAAAGGAGAAAACTCATCGGCATAAATGTGAATCATCGTAAAAACAAAGTTTGAAAACATACCTAATCGACTAGCTAGTATGTGGCTTAAGGTATGTGGTATATTTTCTATCATTTTACAACCAAATAAAAAAAAAAAGTTAATATGGATGGTCGTTTAAAAGAATGGATATTTTGATTTTGGATCACATAAAAGTGACCAGAATTGCGTTTGGGTCACAAAAAATATTTAATTAGTGTTTGGGTCACAAAACTCTCTTTGATTGTCTCCACAGTTATGAAAATATCTTTTTGAAACTAATTTTTTTATTTACTTAACACCGTTGGTTATCGTTAGCGAGTGAGTGGCGCGTGTAATATAAATGTTGGACCGAGACAAGAGAGAGGAGAGCACACGCGGAAGCAATTAAAAGACTACATTTGATAATCAGTTTGGTGTACATTCTCTCATGGCTTAACAGCCTACTTATAGTCTCACAAACTTGACAATCACTCAAAGTACTTTCCTAATACAAGCAAACTCTAAATAAAGCACACATTCCTAACATAACACAAACTCTAAATATAACTCTTCTAGAACTCTCTAGAACCGGCACAACTTGCTCTTCTAGTTAACCCGAACTTCCAAATATCGGTGACTTGTGTCAATCTGTTCGATTGATCCAACTTGACTGCGTCAAGCTGCCGAGAGTTGATCCGCCGGACTGTATCAACAACACTTGTTGATCCAAAACTCAAATCACCATACTTGGTTTAACTTCCAACATCCTCCTTAAACCAAGATATCACTCAACGAGGATTCCTTAACCCTCTTCTACTCCTCAGCTTCTTCCATTGATTTGACGTTTGCACGTCCTGTCTTTCTCATTTTCCATTCCTCTTCTTCCATAGATAAACGTTAACACGTTCTTGTCTTTTCTCATTCTTCTTCAAAGAAACCACCAAACAAACCCTTACTCCTTGATACTCGATTATAGCTTGTCCCAACTTCATGATCACACCGGAATTCCGTCAATCAAACTCAAACTCAAATCAAAAACAAAGCACAAACAGCAAAGTAACTAACAAACGAAGCACAAACAACAAACCAACTAAAACGAAGCAATCTTCTAATTTTGCTTAACATCAATCTTCATACCATCGCAAACCAGCACAAGTTTCTTTCACTTTCTTCTTCATCGCATGGAACATCATGCTTAACAAGCTAGAAACACTATCTACTTGTTAGCCAAACACAAAACCAAATTCTTGACTCATCAATGAGCATTGTAGCTCATCTTCATAATTTCTTCACTTTGAGCATTGTAGCTCAAACTCAACTCTTGTTTACCTACTTCACTCGCAGGATTTCCACTTAACACCACAAATTCCACCTTGGAATTACTTCACTTCTCTTCTTAAATTCCCACACTGGGATTGCTTCACACAACTCTATCCAAATCCCACTGGGATTGGATTGCTTCACACAACTCTATCCAAATCCCCACTGGGATTGCTTTTCTCAACTTAGACTTTACTCGCCTACAATCTTGTTTCACGCTCACAACCTTGTGACGTCTCAAACTCAACAACTCATAGGTATTAACCTCCTTTTGTTGTCTTCTCACACATCACCCTTGGTGATTACTTATCTTTCTTCACAATCTTACTGTTGTTTCTCTTCTCTTTTCTTCTTTGTTCCAGCCACGCTTTTCTTACGAAACCTTCACACTTCTTTATTCTTCAAGATTCTCTCACAATCTTTCCCTTGTTACGCTTCTGCCACAAGCAATAACTAACACAAAGTCTGCCACACTTTGTAAGATATCCAAGTTTCTGCCACAAACTCTTCAACCTCCATGTTTGAGCTTAAACTCAACATCCTCCCTTAAGCTCAAACATATCCACCCAACATACCTTGTCATTCTAAGTTTCGAATTCGATCACCTCAATCAAACTCGTACTAGCCTCGTGCAATACAGATTTGATCCTCTATCAAACTCACCATCCTCTCGACTACAATACCAACTTTGATCCTTTCGTCTTTTCGAATCCATGACTTAACCCTTCAAACAACCACTCACCCACAACTTCTTACCTCAACCAACATCAAATCTGCTTTCTGCAACACCTCTCACAAACAAATTGTCACACTTCCGTATCGTTATAACTCTTTTTGTCACGCTGTTTGTCACAATTGTGACTCTTCTCTTCAGCATGCGTTTCTGTAACAATTCTTCTTAACACTTTTGTTAACACTTCTGTTGATCTGTTACAACTCCACTGTAACGACTTCTTCTCGTAATAACTACTCACTGTGATTGTTCTTTGTAACACATCACATACTTGTAACAAACCTTCAATAACACTTTTTTTTTTTTTTTTTTGAGATCGTGAAACCCTACCAGCCACCATTAATTCGTTGGAGTTCTTCTCTGAATTCCTCTCACAAAAAATAGATTCAAACGCCATTAACATCTATTGATTATCATCACTGCTAGTCATCTTTACTGCCAAAAATCACAATCAAATAAATTCTTGCTTTAAGAGCAATCAACCAAACTCCAGCAGCTCATTCTTCAAGCATCTCGACAAACTCTTACCACCGTCTCTGTATCTTCTCAAACAGATCAATAACTTCCATTATCCCGTAATCCTTCCTTGTCTGAGCTTCTCACTGGCAATCATCGAGGCACATCATCACCTCCTCACAACTTTTTGTATCTGCAGCCACCATCTTCTTCCTTCTTTTCGATCTCCTACATCTTCGTCACGACATCAGGATTCTAGTTCACGTACATATTAGCAACCACTTCGAAACCTCTTTGGAAGCAATATACGGTGGATATCTCTTGATTAAACATGCTTACACTCTTGTTTCTCACGCAATAGGGAAACAAGCAGATTAACCCCACCTTGTTTACTAGTCCCGTGTAGACTCAGCAACTCACTGCAATCTTCTGTTGCTTCACATTACGATCGACAAGGATATCTTCTCACCGGACAACCAACAGCTTTATCACTTCAGTAATGGCAGCAAGTCATCGAACCCTACGACCTTCATCTCCGTTTAAGCTCATCACCTTCGATCTTCTCCTTCAGCAGCACACTTATCGACAACGGAATCTTACGTCTTCTTCATAATTCAATCACTAACCAGGGCAGCAACATCAACTCACCCTCCTAGCTCAACGCAGCAACAATCTTGACATACCTTGCTTTCATGTCAGCATCTTTCTTCTTCCTCGGGATGCATAAACAACACGGGTTTGACAAATCTTCAAACGATTCCTTCGTCACTCAAATTATTTTATTGCAGCACCTGTATCGGCTAAGTTCCATTGATCATCACTTCCAAGTTCCAAGTAACCAACAACATCACTAAGCACATCAACTAAGCAGGACTCAATTAATGGCGGCAGACTCCACGGCTTCCTTCTTGTCTTCAAATTCACGTGATAACGTAACCCTCAGCCGATTTCGGATAACTCATCTCGGTTCTCTTCCCATATTAACAATCACCACCTTCCATCAAAGGAATTCAATGGCATCAAGCTAGTTTCAGTCCATGTTTCACCATCGAGATGCATCTCTTCGGCTCAACTACGACAAGAACACGACTTTGACAAGTCTTCTTTCTTGACCTTCTCGTTGGTTAATTAGTCACAACGTCCAAATCTTCTCCGAAAAACTCAACTACGTACATCAGCAACAAACTCGAACTTGTCGGGTCTTCTCCTTTTTTATGAAAATCTCAACCACGGTGAAGAACACGTCTTGAGACCTTCAAACTAATGTAGCAAACAACAACTCAACTTCGCTGAGACAATTCACGATCATGACAACAACTCTTCGCCAATTGTTTTTTTTTAATACGAACAAATCTCTCCTCTTTAAAACTCTAACGCAGCAGCTTGACAAACTCCTACTTTAAAACTCAGAACATCGCACAACTTCTTCTTTATTGAAAAACAATTCTTTACCGAAAAGAAAACTTCTTTAACCTATCTTTCTCTAACTCTTTATCCTTCCTCTCCCTTCCTCTCACCTTGCTCTGATACCACATGTTGGACCGAGACAAGAGAGAGGAGAGCACACGCGGAAGCAATTAAAAGACTACATTTGATAATCAGTTTGGTGTACATTCTCTCATGGCTTAACAGCCTACTTATAGTCTCACAAACTTGACAATCACTCAAAGTACTTTCCTAATACAAGCAAACTCTAAATAAAGCACACATTCCTAACATAACACAAACTCTAAATATAACTCTTCTAGAACTCTCTAGAACCTAGGCACAACTTGCTCTTCTAGTTAACCCGAACTTCCAAATATCGCACCTTGTGTCATTTGTTCAGATTGATCAACTTGATTGCGTCAACTGCAGTAGTTGATCCCTTGACCAGTATCAACAACACTTGTTGATCCACGGCTCAAATCACCATATCTTGGTTTAACTTCCAACAATAAACATTTTACCCTAAAAGCCTGAACTTTTATCTTCCTTCTTATCTTCTGGTTAATTAAAGCTTCATGTTTGTTCCTGCTGGTGCTTAGGGCTCGTATTATCGGCTTTTAGAAATTCGACAACCAAGTTCACATGAAATTAAGCAAGCGATTGTTGTTACTCATGGTGATGTTGTTGGACCTTTGTTGTTGCAATGGGAAACGTGATCGGGTGCGGTGTATGGTTGCGATTTACTCTTCCGAGATCATGGGTTGCAATTAAAGGTTCGTGTTCTTGATTTAATTTATTTCAATTTTTCATTTCAATTTGCTATTCTTGTTTACATTATGGATGTTTGTATTTTTACTTTCAATTTGGGTTCCAATTGCATGGATCTTTGCAAATCGGTGATTTCGTTGATCTTACCGAAAGCATAGATCATATTCGAGAGAAGACCATTTTTTTGGAAAAAAGGATGACTTGTACAACTTTATTTTGTAATTAGTGATTATCTTTTGATGTGTTGTACTGTAAGTAACTCATGGAATCCTTTTTTTCTTAATTCTTCATCGAATTTTTACATGTTCAGATCTGTAATTAGTGTTTATCTGCATTTTTACATTCGGAAAATTAGAATACGGGAGATTTGTGCACTCACGTTTAATTAATCTCAGCCCCTACTTGTGGGTAATCCATCACCATCCACCTATCCTACTAACGATTGGTTTAGTGGCAATGTCAGTAAATAAATTTAAACTTAATTGGCCGACTGTTACTATAGGGTGACTCCATTGGATTTTGTCCGTCACACTTTTATGGTCCCTGTTTTATATCCAAGTTTTTCCTTTGATTTGATCAAAATTCTTCATTTCTCGGCGTCTTTTGTCAAATTTGTTTCAGTTTCTTCTAATTCATCGACAAGTAAACTCTAATTTAACAACAATTTAATTTGATTTTAATGGTAGCTCTATCAATTGCACCTTCAAATCATACTGTGAGTTAAAATTGAAAATTTTAAAACAATTTCGTCGAATTAAGCCAACAAGTGCAATTTCGGCTTCAATTTCTTACATAAACAAGACTTAGTAGTGATAAATTTTTTGAAAAAAGATCAAATTTGATCAATTGCGGCGACGAGAGAAAAAGAATTTGCTGATGTCATAGTTCTGTGAGAGAATCGGGTAAAGAAGATGACGGGTATTCGGGTAAAACCAAACCCGAACATAAACAAAATACAAATCCATCTCTTCAACTGGTGGTCTGTGAATTCATACAAACCTAGTTTCTTCGTCATTGTTGTCCACCAACCCAAAACGCATAGCAGATGATAAACTCATCTTCACTTGACTACTTATTAATTTCTTTCCCAAATCTATGCTCAAACCCCATGGTTAATCACAAAAAAAAAAACAAATTTTCAAAATTTGTTTAGGTCTTGAATAAATAATTTTTGGTTTAGTGGGGAAAGAGGGGAATGGAAAGAAAAGTGAAACAAAAACGAGTACTTATTTTAGTTTACATATGATTCAAGGCTTAAGAAAAGTTTGTTTAACAGTTAGGGGAAGGTGGAGCGGTACCAAAGGTGAAGAAGAAATTAAAATTAGAGGTAGGGTTCTAATTGAAGACTCGTTTATATTTCGATCATGACTACGATACAATGTACGTATATCTACTGACAATAACTATTACAATGGGTTTTGTTACATAACATGTCGGTTCTAGGTAACCGACATTAGCCGTGTTATAACGTCAACTTCTGCCCAATGCCCATGGCTCGGTTTTGGGCACCCCTGTAAGGCTATATTAACTTAGATGCATCAAGTTTTGATTTTGATTAGTTGCTTTAAGAAAAAGAAAAAGAGTTAAGGCTTCCTTATAATGCCGTGCATCATCATATTGCACAATTGCTCCATGGTCTGTGTAGCTTTTTAATACATATACCATAAAAATGAAATAAAATTTAGGTGATTTTTGAAATTTGTGGTGCAAGTGTCAACAAAAAATAATTCATCGTGGAATGCAAAAATGGTCATGTAGGAGTCACTGGCATTCTTACGATGAGTGTCTTGTGTGATCAACCTCGGTTTCTTCGCTTTAGTGGCCCTCTACCGGTTCAGCAGTTATCTAGTATTAAAAAGGTCACTTCCTTGTTTTCTAACGGTCAAGACAGTCAACTTGGGTCTTGTGACTTAAACTCTAATTAAATATTTTTCGTGACCCAAATAGAACTTTATTCACTTTTATGTGACCCAAAATTAAAATATCCTTGAAAGAATTACTTAACCCACTGCTTGTCAAATCTTGACCAGATCTACATTGTTTCTTTCCTTACTTGTTTATAGGCTTTCTGTATAAGAAATACTATTAAATACTTTGTATGTGATGATGTGGATCATAAGTTCATAACACCACAATTAAGGAGATGATTAGCACGTGGTATGGGGATGTGAAAGTGTTGCCAGACGGTGTTCGTTGACATGGCATACTTATATTTTGCTCTGACATGGATTATTTGTACTTCATAATAGACCTATTGTACTTCATAATAGACCTACTCTACTTGGAAATAGACCTACTCTACTTGATATAAGAGCTATGTTGAACGTGGGAGGGGCACGTCGCGAATAAGGTCCCCTCTATCAATATACAAATCAATTAAGACATTGGATAGAACTATAAATCTCTCAGAACTTTCTAGGAGGAACCTCTAAAAACGATCAACCAACTTCTTCTTCTCTTTCTCAACCTTTTCATGTCTTCTTTTCTGTCTTTGTTTTAGAGGTAATACTTATACTTCAATCATTGTTCAATTATTGGGTTTCATCGTGATGATCTCTTTGTTCATTGTTGTACGTTCTGCCTGCTCATGTTTTGTTTTTCAACGGGAGTATTATACGCAGTATCTAATTGCCATCATGATAGTTAGATCTCCTGGGCATAACATGTCATAAGATAGATCCTTCTAAGTTCTAACAATTAAAACTCGTGATATATATGATTGATCATGTGCCTAGAAATCTATGTGAAAATGAAAGCAGAATTAATAGAGTTCAGGTACGTAGATATGTTCTTCTTCTTCCAACTCATTTAAAAGATGGTGATTCTCTAGCTTGTCCTTTCATTTAAAAACCTTCAGGGGAAGGTGCACACATGAGATTGAAATGCGAATGTATGTCCTCCATATACATTCATAGCCATAGCAGTACGTATTCCTTTCGCTCTGATAGTAGATAACTTGAGATCCATCATTAAAGATGTTTGCTTTTGTTTCTTGCATATTCGATTAATATTCTGTTTACTTTTGTTACCTTTAACTTTAAATTTGGAACTCACATAACAGCCATGTTATTATAAACTTTTGTAGGTTTTTCAACTTGGCGAAGCCAAAACCCGTTGGTCGATCGAGTCCTACTAGGGTTAGAGAATTTTATCGATCTAGTCCGTGTTGAAAGTTTGACTTTCGTTATTTAGCTGAATCCTGAATTTGTTCAATTCATGGATGATGGAGAGTTAGATTTCTCTAACCAATCCTTGAAGATGGACCATCAATTACTGACAATGGATAGTTTTTGGAGGATTTCCTTGGTGATAGTCATGCAGCAGGTACTCAAACCTATACTTCCAACCCAACTGGAGAAGATGTACCTCATCCACAAAACTCTTTCCATCGCCGTACTAAAAACCTTCCTGTTGAAAGAAGACCACTACTGAGGAAACAGATGACTCTGCTGAAATTAAATCCAAAAAGCGGGCACCTGGTAATAGGGAGTCACAATGAAAGTACCACGAAAGAAAGAAAGCCCGACAAGCTTTAATAGAGGATGAACTTACCAAATTGAGAATCGTAAATCAGCAGTTGTTAAAAAGGTTGCAGGGACAAGTTGCTCTTGAGCAAGAGGTAGCTAGGTTCAGGTGTCTGCTTGTGGACATCAGGGGAAGGATTAAAGGGAACTTGGATCATTTCCTTATCAGAAACCAACTGCTAAGGGTATGGGTGGTGGCATTTCGCGAAATATGCCCCTTCTACCTTGTCTGGAGCTTATGATGAACCAGTGCGACCTTCAATACCCTGGGTTAGAAGATGTTGATGGAACCGGTGAAACGAGTTTTGGGGCTTCTGATGGTAGTTATTTAACGTGTGTTTGGAATAATAACTCAGGATGCAATGAATTTCTAGATTTTGGACAAACAAATGTCAGGCTGACCGCTAATCTTAATAATCCTTCCACTGCTGCCAAGAAGCGAAAAGGAAAGAACTCAAACAGAAGTTTGAATAGGTAACTAGGAAAATGTTCATAATGATCTACTTGATCAGTAATTGTACTTGCTGTAGTGCCTTATGTTATCTCTTTGTTTTATCGTTGTAATTAGCCTCTTTATCGATGTAGTAGAATTACGTTCCTACGTGTGGGTGCCACTTGCTTTCATTTTCTGGAAGTCATGTATGGATAAACACTTGCTATTGGCTTTTGCAATAAAATTATTCTTAATGGATTGCCTGATACTTTCTGATGTGTGTTGTGCTTTCAAATTTTACCCCTCCAATTCAAAACATCTCATTTCAAAAGTAAAAGAAAAAAAAAAAAATTGTAACTTTCCTTTCATTCGACTATTATCATTCACGTTCAAATGATTAGGCTTGTTACCTAGTACTAGTACGTATATATACCCTTTATATATATACGGTTAAAAACTTAAAATTAGGTTTGTATTTGCATGACATAACGCAGTCCTCTTCACTGTAATCACCAGATCTTACAGCCAATCACCTTTACAGTTATGATGGACAAAGTCACCCCACGCTACTAATTTTCAGAAGTTCCTTTTCTCGAAGATCGAAAATTTTTGCATGTACTTCAGAAAGTGTGAAAAAAAAACAGATCTGAGTATTTCTATGCCCACTGAAAAAACCCCAAATTTTCTAATAAAATCCGCTTGGAAACATAACTTGATCTGGACAAGTAATTGTCATATGCCCCAAATTTTCAAAACGACAGCCAGTTCCTTCTTAGAAATTTTCGTGATTTTCCACGGTCACGTAAAATTATCAAAATGATTTATTTCGAAAATAAGTCATTGTCCAAATATTTTTAAACCCTGGTTCAAATGGGCGAGCAAAACATTGGATAACATGAGTGAAATGACGAAAAAAAATAGCAATGATGAAAGCGGATTTATCGACTTAAATTTAAAAAATAGCAAGGATGAAATTGGATCATCCTGATGTAAATTAACAAAGCAAAAGTATTTGAAAATAAAAAGGATGAAATTGTTTACATCCCATTATATTTGTATTTTTCCATTTGGTATCAAAATCTAGATGTTTTCATCCGGATTTGTTGATTTTGGTCTTTTTAACCAATTTTGTATTTATTTCCCCTAATAAAAACAAGCATGCTTTTGCATTTGTATATGTATATATATGTTTCTGCCAAACAATTTTACCATCCCTTTCAGGTGGTTTTCTTTCACAGAATTCTTTTTTTCTTCTTAGACAAACAAAACGAAAGATGATATACACTAGTTTGTAGCTTCCTTGATGTGGGCGGTGGTGGAACTGGCCGCTGCTGGTACCCCATTTTTGGCACGATGACATGCATGATCACAGATTCACATTGCTGGCTTTGTTATTTATGATTATTAAGACACAACAACGACATGTAAGGCATTATAGAAAGCAGTCGGAAGATTGGAAACATATATAGATGTGCTCATTATGTGCCTCTAAACAACTACATGTTACTGGCACATAAAATTCAACTAAAATATGAAATATGCTTCCCTGATTCGATAAAAAGAGAATATAAGAAGAACACTTCCATTTAGATCCTCTTGAATCTTAAATTGTAGGCAATTTCACAACATTCTTCATGTTACCAGGAAAATTTTTCTTTGTCTCTATGTTTTTGCAGAGTTGTCCTTTGTGATTAATATAATCTCTATCCTTGCCGATCAAAAAAAAAAAAAAGTTTACCAGGAAAAATTCTAAAAAAATTGTAAACAAACTTGTTTTTAGACAAATAGCATTAATCTTACACGAAAGTCATCGAAAACCTATGGTCAATCTAAAATTATTGGCAAATTTTATTAATTTTTTTTTTTTACAACCTAAGCCAACATTACATAAATGATTTTATATATGTATAGTTTCATTGTCTCTAAGAGCTTATTTAATAAGCAGTAATAGTTTTTGAGAAATCAGAAGCATGAAAAAAAAATTACTTTGGAACAAATATATCTTTTGGCTACTAAAATAATTATGACATTTTGTTTTCAAGTAAGTTTTGATATTTATTTCTTCGTATAGCATCCAAACACGAAGTTCAATGAGATAAGGTGTGGATTTATGCATATAATTCGCTCTGTTTACGATCTCCAAGAAGAAAATGTTCATCAATTTGTTTTAAGAAGATGTCACTGGACTGAAGCACAGTTAAAGAGATGGTCAAGTGAGTGGGATAGAATATAAAACAGTGTTAGATGTGGCTCTCTCTAGTCTCTACTACCACATTGTACTACAGTACTTCAAAATAAGATACTAGTGTACTTCACAAAAAGCTGGATTTAGGCGACTATAGAGGGTGACACTTCCCAATGTTCCCATGTAGGATTTTTTTTTTTTTGATGGTTTTGTTATTAAAATTGTAAGATTTTTATAAAAAGAAATTAAAAATAAGTATCACGAATCAATTAGGAAGATCCGTTGGCATAATAATTCTCACTATTTCAACTTTTTTAAAAACATATTAAAAAAGAAAAAAATTAGCCAGATTTGGTATCCCGGATACACAAGTTTTTGATAAGAATGCAGAGTAGAAAAATAAATGTCAAAATCGTTAGTACGAGAAGAACCAATCCAACTCCATTAAATATATTTTTCTGAAAAGTCGAACTCCGTTAAATATATTTTCATAGTTGTTTCTCGCTTTTATTTTTGATATCAACATGACCTCTAAATAAAACATGACTAATTCTAAAAAAGAATCAACCAATTTCATGTAGATATGTTCTTTCAAGAGAGAAAATTGGTTTTATTCAAAAAATTTAAAACACGGTTCAAATGGACAAATGCAAAAAAAATGTCTGGAGGGAAATGGCCAAAAAAAAACACAAAATTGGTCAAAAAGACCAAAATCAACAATTCCAGGTGAAAAAGACACTTAGGTTTGATCTTTTGTTTAAATAACCAAAAATTAAAAGATCATCGTTTAAATGGACAAAAATTTTAAAATGGCGGATGAAGGTTTAAATGCTATGTCCATTTTCAAATATTTTTTCTTATTTTTATTTTACACAGGATGCATCCCGATTTCATCCTTGCTATTTTTAAGTATAAGCGGGATGAATCCCGGTTCATCATTTCTATTTTTTTTGGCTATTTCACCCGTACTTTTTTTTACTTGTCCATTTGAACCGGGTTTTAAATTTTTTGGATAAAATGACCCATTTTCTCAAAAAAAAATAGCAAGGATGAACCGATTCATCCCCGCTTATACTTAAAAAATAGCAAGGATTTAAATCGATGCATCCTGTAAAATAAAAATAAAAAAAATATTTGAAATGGGCAGCATGAAACTAATTACATCCTCGCTTTTTATTTAAATTTTCATTCATTTAAACAAGATCTTTTTAATTTTTGTTTATTTAAATGATGTCAAACCTAAAGTGTCTTTTCACCCAGGGTGGGATTTTTGGTCTTTACAGGCCAATTTTGTGTTCTTTCATCTATAAGATGGTGAATGTTAATGGAATGTTTTATTTAAATTAGAACACCTATTTTTTTTTAGTTGTCAGGATGATAACTTGTCCTTTTCATTTAAAAACCTTCAGGAAGGTACACACATGAGGTTGAAATGCGAATGTCGCGTTCAATGCTTTTGCTTCTTGCGTTCTCTCGATTTATATTCTGTTTGCTTTTGTTACTTTAACTTTGGAATTTGGAACTCACCCGCAAATAGCCATGTTAATATAACCTTTTGATGGTTTTTCAACTTGACGAAGCCGAAACCCGTTGGTCGACTGAGTCCTAGGGTTAGGGAATATCATCTAGTTCGTGGTTTGAAGTTTGACTTCGTTGATTCAGTTTGACACTGGTGAATTCTGAATTTATTTAAGTCATGCATGGATGATGGAGAGTCAGATTTCTCTAACCAAGCCTTAAAGATGGAATACTGATGATGGATAGTTTTGGAGGATTTCCTTGGTGATAGTGATGCAGGTACACAAACCTATGCTTCCAACCCAACTGGAGAAGATGTACCTCCCCCACAAAACTCTTTCCATCGCTGTACTAAAAACCTTCCTGTTGAAGAAGACCACTACTGAGGAAACAAATGCTCAGTTGAAATTAAATCCAAAAAACAGGGCACCTGGTAACAGGGAGACTGAATAATTACTGCGAGAGAAAGAAAGCCCCGGCTAGCTTTAATACAGGATGAACTTAGGTTCAAAAGGATGCAGGGACAAGTTGCTCTTGAGCAAGAGGTAGCTAGGTTCAAGTGTCTGCTTGTGGACATTAGGGGAAGGATTAAAGGTGAACTTGGAACATTTCCTTATCAGAAACAAAATAAAACGGTAGTGGTGGCATATGGCGAAACTCACCCTCCTCTACCATGGCTGAGCTTATGATGAACCAGTGCTACGTTCAAGTCTCTGGGTTAGATAATCAAAATGTTGACGTATCTGATGGATTTCAACATGGTTTTGGGGATTCTGATGGTAGTTATTTACCGTGCGTTTGGAACAGTAATCATTCAGGATATAATGAGTTTCTAAATTTTGGACAAACAAGTGTCAGGTTAGCTGCTAATGCTAATAATCCCCCACTGCTGCCAAGAAACGAAGAGGGAAGAGCTCAAACAAAAGTTTGAATATATAACTAGCTAGGAAAATGTTTATCATGATGATCCAACTTTGAGGAATTGCAATTAAATGCTTTAGTGCCATATGTTACCTCTTTGTGTTTATGTGTTTATCATTTGCAATAGCCTTTTATAGAAATTATCAAAGAACCTCTTTCTCCACGTTGATTTCAATTCAAGTTAGAATGGATAAATGAATGCTCATTGAGATGATATAGAAACATGGCATATATCATCTCAACAAAACAACCCAAAAATGGACTAAAGCTTCTTTTGGGACAATGAAGGAGTTACGGTTCAACAGAACAAAAATGACTTTTAGACCCCGATTTAGCTGCCCCAGCTGCATTATGTGGCCGCCAGATGGCAAAAACAACTTCGCCTTTTTGACTTTTCTGAGGATGATTTTTATCTTTTATAGTAAAAATTCTTTAAATTAATATGAACGTTCATTAATATTAGATTCATTCATGAAAGTTATAACCCCAAACGCTATTACTATCCATCCATTAAACCCATCAAAACAAAAGTAACACAAAAACCCCAATAAAAAAAGTTACTCACATGGTCGATGAAACGAAAATTTGGTTTCATCATAAAATTTGATGAAACCCAAAAATTTAATTAAACAAATTTTGGTTTCATCATAAAATTTGATGAAACCAATTTTGAAATTTGGGTTTAGATCAATTGTAAAAATTTGGGGTTTTTGTATCAAGTTTGTTTAAGATGGAGTTTTAATGGATCTCAACATTTGAGTGGAGTTTTTGTACCACAAATTTGGTCACCTTGGGTTTTTATGACTAGTTTTGTATTCGTTAAGCTTTTAAAAAAAAAAATAGATTCCAACGAGGTTTGGACAAGCTAAAATCTAGGTCTACCGATTTAGCTGCACGTTCATTATTGTTCATAATTAATATTCTCTAAATTAGTAATTTTACGAAAATGCTAGGTCTACCGATTTACAATTCGACTGAAAATTATGCCTCTAACAGAAACCTGGGCCCCCAACTTTTACTCATGATAATCTCAATGTTGAGAACGCTATTATAACCGTTCATTTCCCTCTCAGTAGGTTTGGCGGGAGAAGATGTCGGTAGGTGTATCATCTCCCATAATTTTATGTCTATTCTTTCTAAATTAGCAATTTTACGTCATCCCAAATCTATTAATTTAATGTACATTTAAATCTAAATATCTCACCGTTCATTTCTTTTTCTTCTTTTGGGACATACATGAACCTATATATTTGATGATCTTCTATTCTTACAAACAAATCTTATTTTTAGGTGGCTAATTTGAGGCCTACAAATTTTATTTGAGACCTATACCAATAAAACAAAATAGGGTAGAAATAATTTTAAAATTCCCTTATCTAATTATTTTGTTAGTGGCTAATTTATCCTTGATTAATTTAATTAGTATTTAAATAATCATGTTTGATGTGAAATTAAATAGTGCTGATTGATCATCAATATATGAAGATTTGGCAAAAAAAATTACTTGAAAGTAGAAAATTATTGCGTTCAAAAACAATCGCCATCATTAATTTTGATGTTCTTGTTCAATGAAGAAAATCAATGATTGACATCTATTTTGATGACCAATTGTTACTAATGTTCTTGATCCATGAAGAACATGAACTTAAAATTAGCATATATTTTCCATTTTATGACAATTTTTCTTGATGTTCTTGATCGATGAATAACATCAACCTCGAATCATTATATATTCTTAATTTTTATGGTCGATTATTCTTGAAGTTCTTGATTCATGAAGAACATCCAACTAGTTACGGTATATGTTCTTTTATTTTTATGACCGATTGATCACAACAATGGATACGATCTCGATAAATCTTGATTAATTAAAAAACTCCAATACGATAACTTTTTGCATAAAATTCGTCCATAATCCGGTGGAGAAGGTTCCTAAGTGTGCCGATTTGAAATTTTCTTTGTTGGAGATCGGTTATATAAATGCACTTATCGGTTGATTGTAACCCGAGCATTTCTTTGTTTGTTTTGGAACTTCTTTGTGCAGTGATGGAATGACCTCGTTCTTTTTGCCTCGAACTCATATTTTCATTCTCTACAAGATGGATGGGAGAATTTCGATTTGGACAAGTAAGTTCATTCTGATTCTTTCTTTCATATAGTACTTTACTTCCTTGGATCCCTTGAAAAAGCGAAGTACAAATAACCACACCAATATTTCGCTTAGCAATCAGATGGACAAACTCCAATATACTTTCTAAAGAATCAACAAGGCAATTGACTCAATCAGATAAAAGTATATCAAAGAGTTTATATCTCAATCTCTCGATTTGATCTTTGCTCAAGCAAATAGAAATCATGAAGTCTTTATCAAAGAGAGATAACTTGATGGTACCAAAGACCAATATCCAAGTGTCAATCAATTTAAGTCAACAACCAAAAGGTCGAATATTCTAATTGATTGAACAACACACAACCTGTGATATTTCAATTATATAAAAAATATAATGCGGAATAGAAATAATACTGATTTTAATTTTGTTAACGAGAAAACCGCAAATGCAGAAAAAGCAAAGGACCTAGTCCGATTGAACACACACTTGTATTATAAGCCACAGGACACTAGCCTACTTCAAATTAACTTCACATCTGACCGTAGTTGAACCCCAACCAAATTCACACCGATCCAAGATACGCTTATGCTCGCACGTCTCGATCCAGCAGATGCTACATACTTGATTCCCCTTAGCCGATCTTGTGCAACTAAGATTTGCTCTACGACCCAAAGTCAGAAGACTTTAATAAAAAAATTTGTATCACACAAAAAAAGTCTACTGAGTAATAGATAAATCCGTCTCCCATGAATCAGGCCTACGAGTTTTGTTAGTCCTTTGATAAATCGAGGTGAACATGAACCGATTGATAACCAGGACTTATATTCTAGAAAAACTGCTCAGTATTATCAATCACCTCACAATAATCTTAACGACGCATCGAAAAAGATATTGCGGAATCACAAACGATGAGACAAAGTTTTTGTGATTTCTTTTTTATCTTGCCTATCCGGGAGATATAATCTCAAGCCAATTATTCCATTTGTACTGCATTTATAGAAACAACAAGATCGATCACACAACTACAAGAAAAGTAGTATGGGTGCGGGCTTCACAATCCCAATGAAGTCTTTAAGTCGTTAACCCGGGTTTAGAGAAGAAAACCCAAGGTTAAAGGAGAATCGACTCTAGCTTATGAAAGTATCTCACACGAATTGTACAGGATTAGGATTTCGATTTAGAGTTCTCCCTTATATAGTCTTTCAAACGGGGGTTTGCAATCAATGTTAGCTTGGTAACAAAGCATTCAATATTCACCTGTTAGATGAAAACTCGGATTAGATTCAAGCTAATATTTTCAACCGTTGGATTAAACCTACCTTGTTACAATACAAAAGAAATATCCAATTTTGGGTTTTATGTAAGTTCCCAAACATTGACATTTGTTGTTCAACAATAGTTAACCAAATGGTTATCCATATGAGCAATTTCATATCAACCATATTCTTCTTTCATTGTAACTAGTTCAAATGACTCAAATGAACTAGTTAGAGAGTTATTCAATTCTTAGATCTTATGTAACTACAAAAAGACAATAATCGAAGCAAAGCGGTTTTGATTCACTCGAATCGGCCATGAACTTTATAGCCACGGTTTGCAAAGCATTCCTTATAGTTTATATAAACATGAGTTCAAGAACAACCGATTTTAGATATAACCTACTCAAGTTATGAGTGGGTTCGCGGACTTAAGCTCACGGAAGGAGTTCACAAACTCAGCGAAAGTCGGGTCGAGAACTTCCGCCGATTCGATGATTTGGCTCACGCCACATTCGTTTCTCTTGATCAACAAAAGTTCGCAAACTTTGGTTCAAGGAATAAGGACTTATACATATATGTGTTTCCACAATAATGCTTTATCCTACCAATGGTTATGTAATCAACTCTCATTTCAATCATTGAAACATTCTCGTAACGTTATATAGAATTTATTCACAGAACCATTTTTAAATCGTGAGTAATTTTCAAAGTGATTGAAACACTAACATGACATTAATCACTAGGTAAAGATGAATTTGGCTAAAGCAAAGCTTACCAAATACATTTTGAGAAATAGATAGGAGAGTTAAACTCAAACAAAATAAGCAAATGTATAATGAAAGTCTATATATCAAA
>JAJJWW010002974.1:0-41814 GCA_023531295.1 Papaver armeniacum
ATTTCTCTCATGTTCCTAAACCCCTTGTAAATCAAGTGACTATTCCCACCCAACTTATTACTTCTAGAGGGGTGAAATCAGCTATTTACATAAAATATTCGTGGCTAGTGAGGCATATGGAATAATTAGTGCTAAAAATACGACGCTAGTCTAACTTTTAATACGGTAACATTTTAAACATGCAACAAGACCAAAATTTTGAACAATCAAAACGCAGGTTATTGAATATGGTTGATACCCGACCCAAAACACATACATAATGGGTAGATGAAAATGGAGGGTATCACAGCGCCCATGTGAGATGGAGTATTGACTAAGGGGGAGTGATACATATCACCATAGTATTGTTGTCGGGTTGTGATGCGATTGAACTTTGATGTTGTGTAATAATACTATGACACTCGTAACAATGATTGAGAATTCTCGCTTTCTCATTGTTATCGCTACTGGATTTTCAACAACGATGATGCTAAACTTACAACCTTTGGAATCATTGGAGTAATTGGAAGTGACGAAGATTTCGAGTAATGTTGAATAACCAAGAAGATCAGGCATGTGGAAGAGAAGCTACAAAAGTTTATTTATCTATTTTTGTATTCCATATGTATTGATAGTTTTGTCACTAAAATTGACAAATGGGGAGATTGTTAGAGCACTCGCTTGATCGAACTCGCATGCATTGCTATCTCAAGCATGTTTGTCAATGTTAGTGATCAAAACTATAAGTTTTGATTTCTAGTCTACTATTAGCTAAGTCTCGGACTAGGATAGAAAGTGTAGTTGTGCTCAAGACTCCATGGAGATAATCATACAAAGACGAAGAACTAATCAAGGAACTTGTGGAACTTCATCTACAAAAAGGTATGTGGAGACTTGAACTTATCTATCACTCAAAAGTCTATCTACTCTATCTCCTATCTTGAGACAAAAGTTGTTTTGCTATATAGACTATGATTATACACATTTGCTATTTCAAGTCGAGTTTATCTCGCTTATCTATTTCTCGAAATATGTGTTGGTAAGCTTTCGCTTGGCCAAGTTCATCTTTACTAGTGATCGAAAGTCATGTTAAGTTTCAATCACTTGAAAATGGCTTTGACGAAAAATGGTTTGTGAAAAATAACTATATAACGTCCTCTAAGAATGTTTCAATGATTGAAATGAGAGTTTAGATTATATAACCATGGAAGGACATAAACATTGTGTGGTAACCGAACCAAAGTATGCGTACGTTCATCGAGTGGAAACCGGAACCAAGTCCGCTGCATCGTCTGAAGTTCTCATCCCGAGAAATTCTGGTGGAGTTTGTAAACTAAAACAAACTTATTCCGAGTACTCTAAGTCCGCGTACTTAAGTTAGTTATTTTCTAAAAATGATTATTTGTGAACTTAAACTTATATAAACTAAGGAATGCATAATTGCAAACCGTGGCTATAAAGTTCATGAATCGATTCGAGTGAATCAAATCGTTTTTGTTTCAATTGTGTCTATTATAAAGATCTAAGCAATTGTATCAACTCTCTAACTAGTTCATTTGAGTCATTTGAACTAGTTATGGTAAAGAAGAATATGGTTGATATGAAAGTGCTCATATGGATAACCATTTGGTTAACTATCTGTGAACCAACTAAATGTACATGTTTGGGTACGGTTACAAACCTAAAAACGTGCATTTCATTTGTGTGTAACAAGCTAAGTTTCGATCAAACGGTTGAAAGATATTAGCTTGAATCTAATCAAGTTTTCATCTAATCGGTGAATATTGAATGCTTTGTTACCAAGCTAACATTGATTGCAAACCCCGATTTGAAAGACTATATAAAGGAGAACTCTAGCAACTCGGGAAACCTAATCCCCACACCTCTTGTATGATACTAGTTGTATAAGCTAGAGTCGATTCTCCTTTAACCTTAGGTGACCTCGTAGGTTAACGACTTAAAGACTTCATTGGGATTGTGAAGCTAGCATCGATACTACTTTCTCGTAGTTGTGTGATCTGATCTTGTCGCTTCTATCATATTAAGTACAATCGTAAATATTGGCTTGAGATTAATTTCTCCGATAGGCAAGATATAAAAGTAGTCACAAACATATTCGTCTCATCGTTTGTGATTCCGCAATATCTTCTTCCGATATTCGATTAAGATTATTGTGAGGTGATTGATAATACTAGGTCGTTCTTCTAGGAATATAAGTCCAGGTTATCAATTGGTTCCTGCTCACCTTGATTTATCAAAAGACGAAACAAAAATCGTAGGTATTTCATGGGAGACAGATTTATCTATTACCATAGACTTTTCAGATGTGATACATGATTTGTTTATTAAAGTCTTCAACTTTGGGTCGTTGTAACTCTTAGTTGTAGGTGAGATCGGCTAAGGGAATCAAGTGCGTAGTATCCCGCTGGGATCGGAGACGTATGGAGCGCAACTCATACCTTGGATCAGTGTGAGCTAGATTAGGGTTCTGATAGGTGTTGTAAAACACCTAATTTTATATCTAGTATTTATGCTTTCTTTGCTATTTTCCTTGGGATTTGCATCTCTTATGTGTGGTTTTGAGTTTATCAGTGCAATGAAGTCATTTGGAACAAAAGAAGGAGAAGTCATTCAATTTGAGCTGAAAGGGGAGAAAGGTCATTTCACTGGAGTGCAACCGAGCCAAGCCAACGATAGGGGACAACCACTACAAACCTTAGTCTAGAGAAGCATAAAGGGAAGACATCATTGGTGGCCATTATCTAAGGAGTGGGTGCTTATAGTCATCCGAGTACTCCCTATCTACTTCACCTAAGTGGGTATAACACTCCTCATTTCCTACACCAAACCTAAAAATCGGAGAGAATTCATTTCTTTTCATCCGGTCCGAGACCATGGCTGTCCGAGGCCATTTTCATCTCGAAATCGAACGATGTGGGAATCCGGAGAGGTGATATTGATGAAGAGATATGGAATTGAACAGAGGGATAAAAATTGGTGTCATTGCTACTCGTTGAACTCAAAACCGAGAGAGAGAAGCGGATCGATCCAAAGAAGAAATCGGACCAAGAATTAGGGTTTGGTGTTGCACCGAAATGAATTCGAGAGAAAAAAGGAAAGCAGACCACCGTCGTCACTATCGCTGTGAGTGAATCCAGTAGAGAAACGAAGTCGAGGAGATGATGATGCTGGTGAAGATAAAGAAGAGGGTTTCAAGAGTTTGCTGGTGATGAGTTTGTAGCCATGGAGATGAATACGAATTGAATCTGAGCCATGAGATCCGAGGAAGAAATGGGTATTGATGATTTCAAATTGGAGTTGCTACTGTTATCGATTTAGAGAAGGAATTCTGGTTTTAGGCGATTTGATGGAGAAATTGAGATGTTGAAGATGATGATGAATTCAAGTTGCCATGGCTGCTATCGTTGGAGATCCGAGGAGGTTATGGAGTCGTGAATGATTAATGGCACTGAGTACAAGGAGTCGAGCTCGAGATGAAGCTACGAGGTGACGGATTTGTGAGATTATGAGTAAGGTTCGAATTGAGATGGGTTTGATTGCATCTCGGTGCTCTAGGTGTAATTACAAGTGAAGCTCGTAGGGGTTTGTGAGGATGTTACCAGATTGAGGCTGCCTTTGCAATCGTGACTTTGGTTTGAGAAGGAAATGTTGGTGATATTGCAGGTGGAAACGTAGATGTATGCTAGGTACAGGTATGGTGGTGATAATGGAAATAAGCCACATGGGATAGTGTTGGCAGTGCGAAATTTGTGTATCAGCTGTTTGTTGCTTCTGAGGTAGTTGAGATGCAATTGCAGCTGTATGTCTATGGGGTTGAAGATTTCAAGACAGAGAAAGGAATGAGAGATGGCTTGAACTGGTGTTGTTGACATGGATCAATAGTAGTCTGAACTGATGTTGATTGAGCAGATGACCGAAGCCGCAACAGCCAACACAGGGGACTTGTGGCCATTGGTTTATGTGGTTATTCAAAGGGGTTGTCATAGATGTTCGACACCCTGGTTCAGTAGTCATGCTGAGTGCAAAGACGCTTAGGAAATATGGAGTTTTGAGTGAGTTTGGCTATTGGATTGAGCTGAGAAGGTGAAGGTCGAAGAGTGAGTTGTAGTCATGGGTGTGCACAAATGTTCAAAGGAGACTGAGGAAGTGTTGCTGCGAGGGAATGGAGTAAGTAATCGAGTTGATTTGAGTCGAAATTTAGTCAAACAGGTGTGCAAGAATGAGCTTACAAGGGATTAGATCACCATGCGGACTTTGAGTCTTTGCCATGGGTTCAGATTGCGTGGTCTTTATGGAGCTCTTAGTCTGTTGCCATAAGGGCAGGTGAAGTTATTGAAATTCAGGGAAGGTTGCGGTAGTAAACTCATTGAAGAAAACAGCCTGAGGTTGGTGTTTTTCCCATGGGCATTATGGTTCGAGTTTTGGTGGAGTTCTGGCAGTAAATGGTACTGCAGTTAGAAGGTAAATTTGCGTGGTCGGGTGATGTATGTTATGGAACCGTTGTGAATGAGCTGAACCGGGACATCGAATGAATGGTTGGTTGAAGTCACAAGGACAATGGCTCGTCACTAATGCTTGAATGACAGGTTGGGTTTCTCTGAATTGCAGGAACTGAATTTATGATTGATGTTGCCGCTGATATTGAAGGTCAGCTGAGTTGAGATGAAATTGTTTTGCATGGATGCTAGTGATGTTTTAGTGAGTCATCGCTATGTAAGGTACATGACTTGCAGGATAGATAGCCAACATGACTGGAATTGCACCGTGGAAGCACAATGATAGTGCAGACACATTGCAGAGCCTGTACTTATGGCCCGAGCTAAGATTAATCAGCTCACTCAGCCAAGGCAGTGACTGACTCACAACCTGAATCTGCTGAGTTAGAGTTTGACTCGGTCTGACCTAGTTGACCCGAGTGACTCGTTGACCAGTGACCGGGCGGACTTTGCCGGTCACCTGAGCTATTTTCCGGCGACCTTTCCGGCCAATTTCCGGCCATAATACCAGTTTTCCGGTGACGTATTTTTGGACATTTTTTCTACATGGGTTTCTCTCTCTTATGGGCTTGGTGGATTTTTATCTAATGGACTTTGAAGGATAGACCTAATTTTGGAAACAAGAGAGCTATTTAAAGGAAAGACTTCTACAACTTTGGGATATACACATATTTTTCTTGGAACTTTGGAGAGCCTGGGCTTTGTTTACGCTTCTAGGGTTTGCTTTTGTTCATCTTCTTCTTTTCAATTAATATTATTATGATGAACTCCATAGCTATGAGTAGTCTGAACAAATATTATTGGTTATGGGATAAAGTTGATTTCTCAATATGTTATATGATTCAATGAATTAGTTTTGTCTCAATATTTTATTGTTTGTGATTCACAATTAATAGTGTTATATGATTTGATTGTTTGTTTGGTTGAGTCCGAATCAATCCGATTTACATTCATCTCTAGAGCTATATTAGGGTTTTCAATAAGAAAAAGTTGTTTATCCCCGATTCTAAGTAGCATAATTGTGGGTAGTGCTTGTAGTGATATATCCTACTAGTCACAAGTGAATCATAACTTTTGTTAAAACGTTTAGTGCTTTTACACATTCGTTTGCATTGATTAGTCTTATTCCATAGAACTTATTGCTTTTAGGGAGTTAAATCTAATTGTGCTTTTACACTTTAGGTTGCTTTCAAGGAAGAATTCACATATGCATCTTTTAATGTGGTTGTGATGAAATCAGGGAATTAGCTGGATATACTTGCAATCAAGGTATCCTAGGACTATTAGTAAAAAAAGAGATTAAAATACCAATTCTAATCATTGATGAAAATACATGTTTGTGAATGATACTATCCCGTGACCAATATTTTCTCCTTATTGATTATTCCAACTATTTGCTTTGCTCTATTTTATTTTTACTTTAGTATTTCGCTTAAACAACAAACATGCCCCCTTGGTTACCTTAGAAACCGAAAATTGCATAACAACAATTGCCTCTCTCATGGATACGAACTCTTCCTTTGTACTTTATTTAAATTTAGTGAGTAAGAAAGTGAAATTATTTTTGACGGATTGACAACCGATCAAATTTTGGCGCTGTGCTGGGAGGCATACGGCTTGTTATTAAGTTTTTAGTTTCTTTTACAATTTCTGCTTTTATCTTTGCTTTTGTTTCTTGTCTTGTTTCTCACTTGTTTGCGATAATTGTTTTCGTGCACCTAATCCCGGCTTCTAAAGATTGGAATTATCCAAGGTGCGGGATAGCTACTCGAAGAGGCACAATACTCCAACCAAGTCAAGACACAACAGTAAAATCTAGAGTTAAAAGTGGAAGAAGAGTTACAAATAGAAGGAGAACAAGAGGTTCCAATCGTGAGACTGACCACAAGTTGAAGAAGAAGAAGCAATGGGTGATGCAAATCGTTCACTCAAGGACTTGGCATAGGCTTGATACACAACAGGGTGTATTCAAACAAACTCTACTTTTGAGATAAAGCCGGAGTTCTTGAAAATTACGAAATTCCCACGGCATGGTGAATGAAGATCCAAACAAACATCTTATGGACTTCGGTAGGTGTCTAAAACACTAATTTACTATCTAGTAGTTACGCTTTCTTTGCTATTTTTTTAATTATAGTACTTTACGCGTGCTTTTGAGTTGTAGGTACCGTAGTTACATGGAGGAACACTAGCAAGGAACGTACATGTTAAGGGCAGCCGATTTTAGTTAAAGAAAGTGCTAAAAGTACCCTTGGGTGTTGAATGCATCCCATTCATTTTGACCCAGTTAGCTTCCGAGAGAATGCGGCTAAATCTTCTTTTTCCCTTTTTCCATTTATCTACCACTGCCGATTTAGGTTAAGTTGAGCGTTCACGGGGATGAGGTTTAATTTTAAGGCAAATTCCGGATTTGGAGTAAGAGGAGATGGAAGATGGTGAAAGAAAGTTAAAGAGAATTGGTGGACAAATTAAGAGGAAATGGGTTACGAGGACTTAATGGAGGTTGAAGAAAAACGAGATCCAAAGAAGAAATGGGTTCTTGTTGATTTTAGTTTGAATCAATTTGGAGAATAATTGGAAGTTGGGTTTGTATCAATTTTAAGTCCACTTTGTGTTTTGAAACTAGGAAGAGATGTGTTGGATCGATGGATAGTGTGATTGTTGGTGAGGATTAAGGCTCTGATTTAAACAAGGGAGTGAATTGGTTTTGTTTAATTGATGATAGAGCTCGCTGGTTACTTAGATGGTGATGTTAAGATTTGTGTTCGATTGCTAATCGATTGAGGTTTGAACAAGAGAATTTTGAATCTCATGAATGGAAGCCGGGATGGACACGTAGTTTGGGTCAAATCCATTTGGTTTTGCAGTTGATCAGAGAAAAAAGACGAGGAAGAGTAAGAGCTCATACACCAAGCAGATAATGAATGGAGGAGTGATTATAAATCAATAGCAGGTTCCCGCAATTGCATTACCAAACAAATTACCTGAAGTGTTGTAAAACGTGACCATTTATTGAAGTCGCAACGATCGTGACTATTTTTTTTCTTGTGGATTACCATGGTTGCAGTGGAGCAAGAAGGTGCGAGAATCGATTCGAAATGGTTGTGTTTGAGTCGTGCAGTGTGATGAGTCACTTGATGGTTTTAATTGGATTTGAGGGTACGATGCATATAAAAGACTCAACAAATGAAATTGAGAAGATGTAGTGTAATACAGAAGCAGATGGGAACGGAGTCGATTAAGTAATGGATTAAGTGACTTGGACTCTTGAGGCACATAAGACATGGAATCAAGGTCAAAATCGCCGCATTATCGCGTGGTTTTGAGCAGTGGTGTGGGAGAATGACAAGTGGGCTGATCGATGAAACGGAATCGTGATTAAAAATGCGAGGAGCTTTAGCTGCGTTGGTGGTGTTGCCGCATCCAGGTTGGCGGCGAGTGAGCAGTAGATCAAAAGTCTTTGGCTCGATGGGTTCAATTGAGAAGAACAAAGAGATGTCGAGGAAGGATCTATGTTGCTTGCTTTGCAATCCAGGTTGAGAGTTATCGAGTTTGAAATGAAAGAGAAAGTTGCAGGCAGGTCTGAACTGCTGGTGGTTTGCTGGCACTAGGAATGGAACTGAGATGAAGGCAAGTTGTGGCCTGAGATGAAAGAATGGCTCAAGTTGATTGGCATGATGTAGTGATCTTTGAGAAGGCTAGAAATGATGATTTTGAAAGATGCATGGAATTTGGTAATGGAGATTAAATGGTAGGATGAAGGGCTAAGAATGAGCTGCAGAAATTGGTGTTGCTGCTCATATGGTCATGGCTCGAGTGGGAGGAAGCCGAGATGAATTACAGGCAAGATGGCAGAGTACACAACAGGGAATGAAAGTAACAAATAATGTTGATCCGTTGGAGGTAGTCTGAGCAATTGGTGGTCAGTGGATTGGGCCTCATTGCAGCAAAGGAGTTGAGCCTTGGGTTGAATGCAAAATGGTGCAGCTCCAGTGCACTCGGCAAAAGAAGAAGCATAGCAGTGGTGCAAGCTGGTGATTATGATGGCTTTGCGGGGGCAGGCATGTCGTGCCTGAAGTTTCGTTGGTGCTTGTGAAGAGGCTCAGGTGCTAGTAATGCAAGTGGCGGTTAGCTGAAACAAGGGAAATGAGTTGGCTGGTGTTGGTCTGTGTGTGTGTGTGGTTTGTCCAAAATGGAAGATATATTTGCGGAGCTACGATATGGGTGATCTTGCGGTTAAGAAACAAGAAGAATGTGGCTAAAGCACAATGATGGTACAACACAAGACTAGGTTTTGTGCAATTTGGGTTATGGCCTTTGCAATGGTTTTGGCCTGATTCGACTCAGCCCATTCAGCTGGTTAGATGGCTGACTAGACCCTGAATCAGGGCTGACTTCTGAGTTAGAGTTTGACTCGGCCGGCTGACTCTCCGACCGATTTGACCTGGGGTCCCGACCTTGACCGATTCGACCCGTTTGACGGGTGGCTCTGGTGGACTTTGCAGCCAATTCGAGATATACTTTCCAGCGACACTTAAAGTTAATTTCCCATAATCCTGGCTTTTCATGTGACGTTTTTTTTGGACATAATTTTACATGGGTATTTCTCACACGGGTCGGGTGGACTCCCCAATGGAGATGGGTTTTGTGAAGTCCTTATATTGGAAGGAGTATCCTTTATGGAAATTGAGAAACATATAAAGAGAGGAGATATCTTTATCTTATAATCATTTATCTATTCTTTTTGCCTCTACTTTGTTCTAGGGTTTAGAAACCATGAAGTCTTTCTCTTTCTTTTGTTATGAACTCCATGAATATGAGCTAGAGTTTTCTTTTGGTTATGGATTAGTTGGATTTCCAAACATAAGTTTTTGTGCAATAAATTAGTTTGTCTCCATATTATCGCTTATGATTCACCATCGGTATTGTTACATGATTTGAATGTTTATTTAGTCAAGTCGCAAATCGATTGAAGTGTGTTTGCATGTCTCTTGCTAGATTAGGATTTATTATACGCAAAAGTGATAGATTCTCGATTACAAGTAGCATAATTGTGATTATAGTTTGTAGTGATACATTCTAAGTAGTCACATGTGAACCATAACCTTTGTTAAATCGGATTAGTGCTTTTACACGTTCGATTGCTTTGATTGGCCTGATTTCATAGAACCTAATTGCATCTAGGGAATTAAACTTGATTAGTGCTTTTACACGTTAGGTTGTTCCTTTAGATAGAATTCATTTATTCGCATCTTTTAATGTGTTTGTTGATGACATGAGGAGATTTCATGATATACTTGCATCAAGGTATTCTAGGGCCTTTGATAAAAGTTGAGATTAAAATATCAATTAGTTATTGTGTTGAAAACATGTTTAGAATGAAGATGAAATCCATGACCAATACTTTCTTATCCTTGATTTGATTTGTTTGCTTATTTCTTTATTTGCTTTTTTTTTATAATTTTATTAAAGATTATATAATCATTATTACATTAACTAGTTGAAGCCTAACAAGCTAAGCTCCAACGACATACTACTACATTAATTGAACAAGTTCTTTGTGCTGCTTCTACCAACGGAGCCTCATGGGGAACCTTGCCAAGGGGAGAAAACGGCGGGAGGCGAGATTGTGTCACAAGGGGGGCAAACTAACACTACCTTCCATGTTAATTCCTGCAATATCACGCCATTGGGGACTCGAGACACAGGACCTCTTTAACGCATTAAACTTTGGGAAGCAGGGGATGACCAGTTGAACGGGGATGACCAGCTGACCTGGGACCTCCTGGAACGCATTAAACTTTGGGGAACGCCATTTGCTTTTATTTTATTTTTAGTATATAAAAATCAGAAAACCCCGTGTTACTTATAAAACCAAACAATTTGACAACCTAGACCTCTGTGGGAACGATCCTTTCTTGCCCTTGCTTCATTATATTTTGAGTAGTAAGAAAGTGTAAATTATTTTTGTGTGACAATAAAGCGGTCAAATTTTGCGCCGTTGCTCGGGGAGGCATTGTTTGTCACTTGTTTTTGGTTTCGTTATTTTTTGTTTTGTTTTTAGTTTTTGTTTTATTTATTTTTCTTATTTCTGGTTTTTAACCTTGGTTTGAGAATTTTATTTCAGGTGATTGTTTCTCATGGAAGGAGCATACTATATGGATGGATACGGTTTTCAACAACCTCAACAATATGACAACTACGAATTCCATGGGTATAATCAAAACCAATTCATTGGTTATGACCAATATTCCATGGAACCTTATGGTTTTCCTCAACAACCTTATGGCGGGTATGTGTGAACAACCACAAGGATGGGAGGATTCTTATGCTCGTGAACAAAAAGTCTCTAACTTTATAGACAAAGTTTCCAACTTTTTACAAGAAGAATTTCAAAAAAGCAAAAGAGACTACAAACGAGCAACTCCAAGAACTTCGTGAAGGTATTTCTAGCTTGCGAAGAGGCATTGATCAATGCAAGGAAGATATGGATAATTCTAATGTGCATATGGTTTGTGATGAATATTTGATTGATGCTAATGTTGAAAAAGACCAATCCTTTGGGCACTTTCGTTGATAATTGTGTAGTTAACTCAACTCTTGATCGTAATAATGATCATTCATCTATTCAAAAGGATGAGTTCGAGATTAGCAACACTAAATTCAGCGAGGACCAATCTTATGTTGACTATGATAGTGACGGTGATTATGATACATTACTTGAAACAACTCATGGTGACATCCCCGAGGAGTGTACAATGGAGTCTTTTTGGGATCAAGATGAAGACGAAGAGGAATATGTCGACACTTGTGTAGATTACTCAAGCATTGATCTTAATAATGATCAAGAGCCTATTCAAAGGGTGGAGCTTGAGGATGATGCATTTTTGAGTGTTCTAAAAAAGTTTCTTATAATAAAATTTGGATCCGCAAAAGAGTATGTGCCTTACAACAAAAAGGAGTGTGTTGAGAATGAGACCGGTTATGACCAATATTGTGGAAGACCCAATTGAGCTTGCATATGATTGTAATGATGATGTTTATGTCGAAACTTTGGTTACGGCGGAACAGACGAAGAATGGTTGCAAGGTTTGATAGAGGACCATGATATACAAGAGGTGAATTATTCACTTGAGTTTTCAAAGGATGAAGAGGATTCCGTAATACAAGAGATTGTGATAGGTTTGTCTAACCCGTTGCCTATTGTTTCTTCTCCTTTACCTCTTATTGGTTTGAATGTATGTGCTTCGAGAATATTGTTGAATGACTTTGTTTCTCGATTTCCGCCATTAGAGAAACTTGATTCTCATACTATGCAGGTTATGGAACAAGAAACCGTGGAGTACTCCAACTTCTATATTCTTTATACACTTCCAAGTGTGGACAAGAATAAGTGTGGGGGAAACTTTATCGGCTAATAGCTTCACTTTTGCTTTATATTACTAATATTTGTGTGAAGCTAGTGTTTGCAAAACAGGTTCTATGGAAGGATCTCAACTTTTCAGATTGTTGGTATATGGACGATAACAAAAGAGTTGGTGACGACTTTAAACCAAAGCGCTAAATGGGAGGCAACCCATAGGTTTTGTATCTTAAACCCTTTTATTTATTTATTTTTATAGTTTTCATATCATATTTGCATCCCCATGTTTAATTTCATTGAGTCCGGAATCTATCTTAAGAGAATTAGACGAATACCTTTTCGTCAGAAAAATTCAGACTGCACGTAGTTCAGTCCAGAGACCATAACTGTCAGACCGTTTATCGAAACACTGTGCCCTTTGACACTTTGTAGAAAAACACGTAGATGAACAACTTTTGTGAAATGGAGTTTTCCAAATTCTTACCAATTTGTACAGTTTTTGCGTTTTATCTGCTGTTACGTCAGAATTCATAATTTTCGGGTTTACACATTGAGGACAATGTGAAGTTTAAGTGTGGGGAGTCTTTTGCATATAGAGTTTTAGCCTTTTTGAGTCAAAATTTTCAACTTTTTTGTATATATTTGAATAAAACTCCAACTTATGGTTAGTTTAGAGTCACATAGTATACATGTCGCTAAGATTACATCGAGAATCTCATAAGAGTGATTTGAACTTAGAGATGACAGAGAACATGATCGGGTTTCTTAATTGGCCGAGAGTTAAAGTTGGATTTAACCATGCCAGTGGAAAATAAGGTGCACTTAAATTATAAAGTAGTGATCCCTTATAGTGGAGACTACCCATGTTACATAATGTGAGGCACCAACCTTAATTCTTTTGTACTGTCTACCATTTGTGTTTTTAGTGTGTGTGTCACCGTACGTTAATTCGGGCAGAATGGTGAGTTGTCCAACCTCCCACCATAGAAGCAATATTTTGATCTCTTGAGTGCTATTTTTATCAACCATGATGGTGATCGAATTGCTAAACATACCACTTGTAATCTTGTTCGCGATTAGCACCATCCACCTTATCTCTCTACTACACCAACGGGTCCATAAACACCATCATCATCAACAAGAGGAGCATCACAAATTTGAAGGAAAGTTGAAGGCGTTCAAGGTTTACAAGCATAGATACTGAGTAAATGAGCAGATTTCAGATTCAAGTAAAGCAACAAAACAAGGAGGGGAATTTTTATAAGTTGAAGACTATAGTACATGAGCGAAATTATCAAGGATGAGAGTTCGAGAAGTTTATGATATCAAGACATATAAGTTGTGAAGAATCAAGCGGTAAAGTACTTACACCATGGCCTTTGTACTTCGTTTTTATTTTATTTTGTATTTTACTTTCTCTTAAAAAAAAAAAAAAAAAAAAAAAAAAATTAGAAAAAAAAATGAAAAAAAAATATATATAAAAAAAAAAGGAAAAAAAAAAGACAAGAGAAAATTTTTAGGTTGGTTAATAGTTTTTATTATTTTGTTTTGTTTTTATTTTGAATTGTTTTTTTTCTTGTCTCATAAAAAAAATATAAAAAAAATTAAAAGAGAAAAAGAAGAAAAAAATATAAAGAAAAAAGAAGAGACAAGAAAAATTTTGTATCATATTTTTGGTTTGTATAGTTCGTTTTTAGTTTTGTATTCTTCCAATAAATCAATGGAAGAAGGAATATCTATAAGAAGTTTCAAGCGACAAGGAATTAGAGGAAATAATCATATTGTCAAGATTCGAAGTTCAAGAGTTATCATCAAGAGTTGAAGACCGAAGACGAAGATAAAGACACCGATTGAAGTTACCGAAGAGCGTTTTATGGATCTTTTGTGAGAGTGGTGCTAGCTGCCCGAACGGATAACGAGGTAAGTAAGCATATTCCCACCTTCGTTAAGTGGTTGATTTCCTTTCTTAGAGATCAATGGAAAAATGGGTTTTCAAAATTTATAAAGATGTGGGTTTTTAAAACACTTCGGAGGGTTTTACCTTCCTACCATTCAACGTGTCGCGGGGATTCTCTCTTCATTCCAACCGGACACATGTGTGACCCATAAAAAGCTATTTATTATTGAGAGCAATATAAAACCCTTTCTTGTGAGGCGTAGTCAAGACTTTGATCACCCGAGCCCGAATTTCTTTGAGAAGGGATGGTTATTTCTCTCTCAACTTTTAAGAATGAGATTGTGTTCATTTATGTGTCTAACTTCTTATGACTAGTGTACGGAATCTCTATGTCTTCTTAGCGCGTTGAATCTTTATCATTACGGAGAACTAGTAAGTTGGAAAAATAGGTTTTCAGGGTATATCTCTAGTAAACCCTCACGAGACTGCTTTCGTCCACTAGGGACACCTAGGGGTTTTAAAGGCTTATTATTTATCTAAAAGTGAGTAGCCTCGGCGACACGGAGTTGTATGTATTCTTTATAATTGTTTTGTTGATTTGCTCGAGGACTAGCAAAGTCTAAGTGTGGGGAGATCCCCGATAGGTGTCAAACACCTAATTTACTATCTAGTAGTTACGCTTTCTTTGCTATTTTTCTTGTGATTATTATGTACTACGCGTGCTTTTGAGTTATTAGGTACTCACGAGTCGCATGGAGGAACACTAAGTAGGAACCGGCCACATGTTAAGGGGTAGCCAGATTTTTGGTTAAAGAGAAGTGCTAAAAGCACCCTTAGGTGTTGATAGCCATCCCATTCATTTTGACCCTAGATTAGCTCGAGAAGAAAATCAGCTTAGCGAATCTTCTTTTCTACTTTTTATTTATCTCTGCTTTATCGATTTAGGGTTGTTGATATTTCATGGGGATGGTCGGTCGAAGACAAATTCCGAGACTAAGAGAGATGAAGATGCAGTGAAGAAAGTTAAAGAGAATTGGTGACAAATTAAAGAAATGGTTGATGAATTAATGGAGGTTGAAGAAAAATGAGATCCAAAGAAAGAAATGAGTTAGCATTGATTTCGAGTTTGAATCGATTTGGAGAATAATTGGAAGTTGGGTTTTATCAATTCCAGTCCACTTTTTAATGTTTGAAACTAGGAAGAGATGTGTTGGATACGATGGATAGTGTGATTGTTGAGTCGAGATGAAGGGCTCGATTTAAACAAGGGATTGAATGGAATTGATGATAGAGCTAATGGTAGTGAGATGGTGATGTTGGGATTTGTGTTCAATTGCTAATCAGTTGAGTTTGAACAAGACAAGTTTTGAATCTCATGAAGAGGCTGGGCTTGAGGATGGACACGAGTTTGGGTCAAATCCATTAGGTTTTGAAGTTAGGTCAAAGGCGAGAAAGGCGAGGGGAAGAGTAAGAGCTGCGTTGTCTTGAAGCAGATAATGAATGGAGGGTGATTGAAATCAATAGCGAGGTTCCATAATTGCATTACCCGACCAAATTACCACGAGAAGTGTTAAGTAAAAAGGCCTAGTGACCATTTGTTAAAGTGCGAGTCGAAGCGCACTATATATTCTTGTGGATTGCCATGGGTTTGCGATGGAGCAAGAAGGTGCGAGAATCGATTCGAAATCATTTTGTGTTTTAATTTGTTAGTTGATCGTGTCGTAACCACAACAAATTAATTAATACTTTACTACCTAATTAACAAGTAATATAGGGTAGTCAAGGTCGATCCCAGGAGCAGATTTCTAGTTTAAAAATTGTCACGAAAGGGGGTGTAAAAAGCGAAAAGAAAATAAACAAAGCGATTAAAAAGATAAAATTGAAAGCAATAAGAGATAAGATCGAGGAATCCTTCCGTTTTCAAAACAATGATTAAAGTTATGTTCTTTTCTACTTATTATAAGTCCATGATTATCACCCAGTAGTAGGATATGGTCGCTTAGCTAGCCCCGAAATCCCTAATTTCCCAAATGTAGTCTAGCTTATTTATCAGTTACTATCGAAAGAACCGCGAGGTTACGACTTACAAGATAATTCCACTGAATGCATTAAGATTTATGAATTTAGGTTTAGTACTAGTGATTAAACTAAGTTCGCATTTTCACTTTCTAGCGTTGTTTCTACACACAATTGCTCCACGGAATCCCTCCGCAAGGTCTCGTGTTTTCTACTTGTGTAAAGTGTCGAGAACGATTACTTATTCCCTAACTTATACTAGATTTAGATTAAACTAACAAATCAATTTAGCATGCATTCTAAACAATCTATCAATCAATCATGAATGTCATTAAGATCATTCCTATTAGTAAAAACAAACGATAATCATGTGAAAAACTTCAAGATAGAATTAAAAACAAAAACTCAAATCATATTAAGAACTAGGAATTCATCCTCAATCAATAAAATTAGCTACTCATGTTTAAAGAGTTCACACAAAGAATAAGAAAAGAAAAGAATTGTGTGTGTAGAGATGTGTAGAGAGGTGTGGAAAACTTCTCTATTTATAGGCTTCAACATTCTCCAAATCTTCCAAGGAATAGAATCCTTTTCTTTTGCAATTCAATTTCCAAATCCAAGCTTTTCTCAACTCTTCCACCTTCTCTTTCCAAATTTGAGTCCAATTCTCCATCCAATTCCAAGCCCAAGTCTTCACACCCATGAGAGAAGTCTGGAATTTTTTGCTCGCCGGAAAACTGGGATTGTGGCCGGAATCCGACCGGAATAGTAGACGTCGGTGCCTCGAAAATTCTGTCCGTCGAGGGAATATTCCGTCCGGTCTCACGGTTAGGACTAACGGTCAAAGGTCAAACCGTCGATCAATCGTTAGTCAACAGGGTCAAAGGGAGGTGGAGTCGACCGAGTCAACTCGGGTCAAATCGACCGAAGTCAGAGCAGTCGGAGTCGATCTGGGTTCGAGTTGGTTAAGCCAAGGTAGTTTACGGCCAAGATGGCCATGCTTACCATTGTACACAGCCCAGATGGCTATATCCTTCCCTGCTCTTCAGTTCAGCTGCAGCTGTTGCTTAAGCTTCAAACTCATTTGATCCATTGCAACATCCATCAACAAGCCTTCGGCTCCTCTCAGCCCATAACCATCACTTGCACTAGACACCCCGCACTTGCATTTCTTCACTACCCATCCTGCAATATCATTCCTCGTCCAAACCACACAAAGCTGTGGCCATGACTACATTATCAAGCCAACACAGCCTCCCATCTGCATCATATTGAACACTCGCAATCGCAATTCTTGCTCGAGCCTCTGCCACTTCAATTCTAGCCGATAAACCCTTCATAAATCATCACATTCTTCTCACTCTCGTACCACCCGTAGCTTACAGCTTCGGCTTCATATTGGGTTCAAGCAACAAAGATCCATTCCCCTGGATTAACATCCGCCACATTACAGTAACAACTCAACCGCAACCAGCACCATCACAATCCCAGCTCTTTCTTGACCCTTTCATGGCATCACCGCAATGCTCGTACCGATTCCATTGCCGACGACACATCACAACACATTGCAGCTTCATCGAGGCCAACAAACTCCTCTCCAACTTTGCCTTAAACCACCTCACCACAACATCAGCCTCACACTACCCGCAATGTCTTCTCCTACCCAGCCAAAATGGCCCCGCAATCATTCAACCAAGCTATCTCGAGTTCGCTAAAGACAGACTTCAACCCACGTCTCGCTCGACTCCGCTCTTCCCGCAATTCCTTCATTCGAACCCGTGGTCACCCGCCAACTTCCTCAATCTCCACATTAACCACCGGTACCACTCCAACTGCCTCGCTCACATTGCAACCATCCCGACTCCGTGCCCCGACACCGCAACACCACCAGCACCAGAAACCCAATGAGCTTCACTCCCTGATTTCTCAATCTCTTGGTTCGATTCAAACCAGCTGCCAAAACCCATTCTTTGTAACAACAGCAGATTTATGTATCTCGGAACAATCTCACCATAAGCGCCGTAACCCATCCGTAGCTTTTCATCGTTTCATCACAGAGATCGTTCTACCACTCAAGCTTGTCTTGTTTCTCTCGATCTTTGACATCGGCAGACAACTCATTAATCCTTTCAATCTCTCAATCTCACTCAACAAAGATCACATCTCAATCGAATCACGGATGCAATCATCGAACCCTTAATGCACTCCAAATCACTCGAACCCATGAATTTCTCTTCTCATCCTGCTTCGATTTCAACATCTCACAGATCCCCTTCAATCTCCCTGAGCTTCAATTCCTGACAAACCCTAAATCTAAATTGAATCCAACTTCTCTGCAATTTCTTCTCTCTGTTCTCCTTACCTCGATCTCTCTGACCCAACAACAAACGCCTCTCTTTAATCGCACGAACCCTAATCAATTTTCTCGATTTTAACAGCAGCAGCCATGGATGTTAACTCTTCTCTCTCAGGTGCTGCTTTTAGTTTCAGGTGAAGGTATGAATGAGAGGCAGACTCCTCTCGATTTAGGGTTATGTAATAATAAAGCTGGGTCTGGATATTCAGCATCCGTCATTTGATAAGGGATACCCAGTTGGCAATCCCATAAGTGAATAACAGGTAGATGCCCCTTAACCTCATTGGCCTATCTTTAGTGCTCCTCCAAGAGAGTAGCCCTTAACCGTGGCTGGTCTGTGTTTAACACTCCTCAAATTGGGTTGCCCCTTAACCTCAACTGGGCTCCATATATCAATCGCCTGTAAAAATGACCTTTTTGCCCTTTTGGCTCAAATTGGGTGATTTCTTCTTCTTTTCCTCCGTGCGACTCCAAAGTAGCTATAAAACTCAGAACAAGCGTAAAATACATAATTTACAATAAAAATAGCAAAGAAAGCATAAACTACTAGATAGTAAATTAGGTGTATTCTACACCTATCAAATTCCCCACACTTAGACTTTGCTAGTCCTCGAGCAAATCAAACTAAAAACTCACAATTTCAAAGCGTTCAGCGTCCTAAGCATCCAAAGAGTTATGAGGACATAGAGTTTCTCGCATGCTAGTAATAAGAAATTAGAAATACTAAAGAACATATTCTCGTTCTTAAATGTTGAGTGAGAAATAACCACACCATAATGAGAGAACGCGTGTTTGAGAAACGATCAATAAGCATTTCGCCTCGACTTCTGCCTCACCAAATAGGATTTTATGATAATTGCACTCAAAGACGGATTTTTATGGTTCTCACATGTGTGCAGGTAGGAATGAAGAGAGAATTCTCGCAACACGTTGAATGATGGGAAGGACAACTTCCGAAATATTTTTAAAAACCCACATCTTTTAATATTTTGAAAAACCATTTTTCCGACGATCTCTACGAAAGGAAATCAACCATTATTATTGAGGATGAGATTACTTACTCACCTTCACATCCGATCGCCAATTATGATAACACCACTCTCACGGCATCCAATAGAAACGTCTTCCGCTCCTCGTCTTGATCTTCATGGTCTTCGTCTTCGGTTTCAACTATTGGTGATAAACTCTCGAATTTCATAAATCCTTGACAATTTGTAACCTTTTACTTTAAATCCTTGTCGCTTGAAACTTCCTTATATATTTTCCTTCCCCACGGCTCATTAAATAAAAATAAGAACAAATATTTCTCTTGTTTTTTTTTTTTTTTTTTTTAAATTCACAAGAGAAATTAAATACAAAATAAACCATGGCCGTGGAAGAAGTATTTTACCACTTGATTCTTCACAACTTGTATCGTCTTGAAATCATAAACTTTCAAAAATTCTCACCTTTTAATTTTCTTCGCTTTTATGAATAAGTCTTCATACTTGTATGTATAATTATGCTCATTGTATTGTAAGTCTTCAACATATATGTAAAATCCGCTCATTTGTATGTTGCTTTACTTGTATTTGAAATTTACTCTTTTTCTCGTTCCGTTGCTTGTAAACCTTGAACTTTTTCCAACTTTCCTTGTAGATTTTGATGTCGCTCCTTGTTGATGATGAATGTGTTTCTATGGATCCGTTGTTGTCGAGAGAGAGAATGGTGCTAACTGCAAATCGAACTACAAGAAGGAGGCTTTCATCTATAGACGTCACCCTTATGATTGACAAAATTAGCACTCAAGAGATCAAAGAGTAGTGCTTCTATTGGTGGGAGGTTGGGTAGCTCACCATTCTACCCGAATTGACGTATGGTGACACACACTCAAAAGAAGCTCTTTAGTAGATGGAAAATTTCTGGTCGGTGCCTCACATGATATGAATACGGGTAGTCTCCACTAATGATTGATCAGCAACTCTAATAATGCATTTCTCCCTGCACCAAATTCGCATCACCGGCATGATTAAATCCATTATTTAACACTCAAACAAGCAAGAAATCCGAATGTAGTTCTCTAACATTTCCAAGTTCAATTATGTCGGTCAAAATCTCTATGTAAACATACCTAGAAGTATGCTAGTGACTCTAAAATCTTTAAAAGTTGAAGTTTTTATGTAAAACTTTTTTTTTTTTTTTCAAAATTTTTTTGTAATTTTTTTGTAATTTTTGTTTTTAAAACATGCTTAACCACTCCCCCACACTTAAACCTTACATTGTCCTCAATGTAATTGAATCCTCCTAGTAAAGTCAAGGTGGGAAATTTTAACATGATAAGAAACAAGAAAAAGAAATAACAAAAAGCAAAAAGATAAGAAATACAAAACCTATGGGTTGCCTCCCATTAAGCGCTTGTTTTAAAGTCGACGGCCCGACTTAGCTCTTGTAAGATTCACTCCCCATATACTAATAATCCGAAAATTTGAGGATCCACCCATAATACCTGCTTTGAAAACAATAACTCCATACAAATATTAGCACAAGAAAATAATAGTGAATTTATCGCTCGATAGAAATTTCCCCACACTTATTCTCGTCCACACTCTGAAGTGTATAAAGAACATAGAATTTGGGAACTTCCATGTATTCCTCTTGGCAAACCTGCATAGTGTTAGTATCAAGTGTTTCCAATGGTGGATATCTAGAAACAAAATCATCCAAAAATACTTTCAAGCACAAACATTCAAACCAATAAGAGGTAAAGGAGAAGAATGAATAGGCAAAGGGTTAGACAAACCTTGCACAATCTCTTGTATTATAGAATCCTCTTCATCCTTAAAAATTCAAGTGAATTACTTACCTCTTGTATATCGTGGTCCTCTATTAAACCTTGCAACCATTCTTCGTCAGTTTTCTACCTTAACCAAAGTCTTGGCATCATTAAAATCATTGGCAAGTTCAATTGGGTCTTCCACAAAATCAATGAATGTGGTTTCATCCTCTAGCATCATCTCTTCAACATTCTCATCATCGGAATCGGGCCATTCACTAAAATGATTTTCATCGGTATAGATTGTAAGATCTTCATGTGAGGGTGTTACACCGTTTATAACAATAGGTAAGTGATATCCAAACTCCTCCTTTTGAATAGGTGAAGGATCTTTATTATGATCCGGAGTTGGAATAACTTCCTCATTGTTGCAACGTTCATACACTTCCGCGGACTCATATCTTTCCCTAAGAAATTTTTTCCAAGCAATAAATGCATCTTCCTCAAGCTCTTCCTTTTGAATAGGTGATTGATCATTATTAAGATCAAGGCTCGAGTAATCTACACTAGCGTCTTCAAAAGTCTCCAAAGGTTGATTAATTTGTTCGTATAATTTCTCCGAATTCCTTTGAATTTCTCGATGTGGTTCTTGCAACTTTTGTTGAAGATCCCCGATCATGGCGTAAAACTTATCTCGCAAAACTAGAGAATTTCCGATCATAAACAAAACTATCCTCCCATCCTTGTGATTGTCCACTTACATACCCGTCATAAGGTTGTTGATATGTATGAGAATATCCATAAGGTTCACGTAGAAAATTTATCATAGCCAAAATATTGGTTTTGATCGTATCCTAAGGATGGTTGGAAGTTGTCATAATGTTGAGGTTGAAAACCGTATTGATTGTTGTAATATGCTTGCTCTTGTCCACCGTACATGGAAAACCGGCACCTAAAATAAGATTCAAAAACCAAGTTAGATACGGAATAGAATCCAACAAAGCAAGAATAAAGCAAAAAGAAAAATAAAAACAACTAAAATCATCCGTCGCTTCCCAGCATGGCGCCAAAATTTGATGCGTGTCGTAACCACAACAAATTAATTAATACTTTACTACCTAATTAACAAGTAATATAGGGTAGTCAAGGTCGATCCCACGAGGAGCACGAGATTCTAGTTGTAAAAATTGTCACGAAAGGGGGGTGTAAAAAGCAAAAGAAAATAAACAAAGCAATTAAAAGATAAAATTGAAAGCAATAAGAGAGATAAGATCAAGGAATCCTTCTTCGTTGCAAAACAATGATTAAAGTTATGTTCTTTTCTACTTGTTATAAGTCACAGATTATCACCAACCGTAGGATAGCAGGTACGCTTAGCTAGCCCCAAAATCCCTAATTTCACTGAGTAACAGGTCCGCTTAGTTATCAGATTCTATCCAAAAGAACCACCTTGAGGTTCGCTTACAAGATGTAATTCCCGAATGCATTAAGATTTATGAATTTAGGTTTAGTACTAGTAGTTAAACTCTGGTTCGCTTGGTTCACTTTCTAGCGTTGTTTCTACACACAATTGCTCCACGGAATCCCTCCGTAAGGTCTCGTGTTTTCTACTTGTGTAAAGTGTCGAGAACGATTACTTATTCCCTAACTTATACTAGATTTAGATTAAACTAACAAATCAATTTAGCATGCATTCTAAACAATCTATCAATCAATCATGAATGTCATTAAGATCATTCCTATTAGTAAAAACAAACGATAATCATGTGAAAAACTTCAAGATAGAATTAAAAACAAAAACTCAAATCATATTAAGAACTAGGAATTCATCCTCAATCAATAAAATTAGCTACTCATGTTTAAAGAGTTCACACAAAGAATAAGAAAAGAAAAGAATTGTGTGTGTAGAGATGTGTGAGAGGTGTGGAAAACTTCTCTATTTATAGGCTTCAACATTCTCCAAATCTTCCAAGGAATAGAATCCTTTTCTTTTGCAATTCAATTTCCAAATCCAAGCTTTTCTCAACTCTTCCACCTTCTCTTTCCAAATTTGAGTCCAATTCTCCATCCAATTCCAAGCCCAAGTCTTCACACCCATGAGAGAAGTCCTGGAATTTTTGCTCGCTGGAAACCGGGATTGTGGCTTAATCCGACCTGAATAGTAGCCGCCAGGTGCCTCGAAAATTCCGTCCGGTCGAGGGAATATTCCGTCCGGTCCACGCTAGGACTAACGGCCAAAGGTCAAACTGTCGATCAACTGTTAGTCAACAGTGGTCAAAGGGAGGTGGAGTCACTGAGTCAACTCGGGTCAAATCGACCGAGTCAAGCGTAGTCGAGCCGATCGGGTTCGATTTGGTTAAGCTAAGGTAGTTTACGACCAAGATGGCCATGCTTACCATCAGTACACATGCTCAGATGGCTATATCCTTCCCTCGCTTCTTCGGTTCACTCAGCATTGTTGCTTAAGCTTCAAACTCATTTGATCCATTGCAACATCCATCAACAAGCCTTCGGCTCCTCTCATCCATAACCATCACTTGCACTAGACACCCCCGCACTTGCATTTCTTCACTACCCATCCTCGCAATATCATTCCCCGTCCAAACCACACAAATCGTGGCCATGACTACATTATCAAGCCAACACAGCTCCCATCTCGCATCATATTGAACATCGCAACCGCAATTCTTGCTCGAGCCTCTCGCCACTTCAATTCTAGCCAGTAAACCCTTCATAAATCATCACATTCTTCTCGACTCGTACCACTCCGTAGCTTACGACTCGACTTCATATCGGTTCAAGAACAAAGATCCATTCCCTCGGATTAACATCTCGCCACATTGCAAGTAATAACTCAACCGCAACTGCACCATCACAATCCCAGACTCTTTCTTGACCCTTTCATGGCATCACCTGCAATGCTCAGTATCGATTCCATTGCCAAGACACATCACAAAGACATTGCAGCTTCATCGAGCCAGCAAACTCCTCTCCAGACTTTGCCTTAAACCACCTCACCACAACATCGACCTCACACTACCCGCAATGTCTTCTCCTACCCAGCCAAAATGGCCCCGCAATCATTCAACCAAGCTATCTCGAGTCAGCTAAAGACAACTTCAACCCACGTCTCTGCCCGACCTCGCTCTTCCCGCAATTCCTTTATTCGAACCTGTGGTCACCCGCCAACTTCCTCAATCTCCACATTAACCACCAGCACCACTCCAACCGCCTCGCTTACATTGCAACCATCCCTGACCTACGTGCCCCGACACTCGCAACACCACCAAGCACTCGAAACCCAGACAGACTTCACTCCTCGATTTCTCAATCTCTTGGTTCGATTCAAACCACTGCCAAAACCCATTCTTTGTAACAACAAAGTAGTATTTATGTATCTCGTAACAATCTCACCATAAGCGCTTAACCCATCCGTAGCTTTTCATCGTTTCATCACAACGTAGATCGTTCTACCAACTCAAGCTTGTCTTGTTTCTCTCGATCTTTGACACTCGGCAAGCAACTCATTAATCCTTTCAATCTCTCAATCTCACTCAACAACGAGTCACATCTCAATCGAATCACGTATGCAATCATCGAACCCTTAATGCACTCCAAATCAGCCGAACCCATGAATTTCTCTTCTCATCCTGCTTCGATTTCAACATCTCACGGATCCCCTTCAATCTCCCTGAGCTTCAATTCCTGACAAACCCTAAATCTAAATTGAATCCAACTTCTCTGCAATTTCTTCTCTCTGTTCTCCTTACCTCAATCTCTCTGACCCAACAACAAACGCCTCTCTTTAATCGCACGAACCCTAATCAATTTTCTCGATTTTAACAGCAGCAGCCATGGATGTTAACTCTTCTCTCTCAGGTGCTGCTTTTAGTTTCAGGTGAAGGTATGAATGAGAGGCAGACTCCTCTAGATTTAGGGTTATGTAATAATAAAGCTGGGTCTGGATATTCAGCATCCGTCATTTGATAAGGGATACCCAGTTGGCAATCCCATAAGTGAATAACGAGTAGATGCCCCTTAACCTCATTGGCCTATCTTTAGTGCTCCTCCAAGAGAGTAGCCCTTAACCTTGGCTGGTCTCGTGTTTAACACTCCTCAAATTGGGTTGCCCCTTAACCTCAACTGGGCTCCATATATCAATCGCCTGTAAAATGACCTTTTTTCCCTTTTGGCTCAAATTGGGTGATTTCTTCTTCTTTTCCTCCGTGTGACTCCAAAGTAGCTATAAAACTCAGAACAATGCGTAAAATACATAATTTACAAGAAAAATAGCAAAGAAAGCATAAACTACTAGATAGTAAATTAGGTGTATTCTACACCTATCATTGAGTGCAGTATGAGCCGCAACTGATGGTTTGAATTGGATTTGAGGCAATGATGCATATAAAGACTCAACAAATGAAATTGAGAAGATGGTGTCATGAATACCAAGAACAGATGGAATGGAGTCGATTAAGTAATGGGTTATGATGAGCTTGGACTCTGGAGCCGTACAAGGACATGGAATCAAGGTCATGTGTCGCCATTATTGGCGATGGTGTTGACAAGTGGTGACGCGAAGAGAATGACAATTGAGCTCGACTCGATGGAAACGGAATCGGTGGATTAAAAATGCAGGAGCTCGAGTCGCAGTTGGTGGTGTTGCCGCTCCAGGTTGGTTGCGTGCTGAACAGGATATAGGCTGATGGCTCGATGGGTTCAATTGAGAAGAACAAAGAGATGTCAGAGGATCTATGTTGCTGGCTTTGCAACTGAGTTGAGAGTTAGCCGAGTTTGAAATGAAAGAGAAAGTTGCGAGCAGTGTCCGAATCGTCGGCACTAGGAATGGAACTGAGATGAAGGCAAGTTGTGGCCTGAGATGAAAGAATAGCTCAAGTTGATTGGCATGATATAGTGATGCTGAGAAGGCTAGAGCTGGATGATTTTGAAGATGCATGAGGCTGGTAATGGAGATGAAACTCGGTGGGATGAAGCGATGCTAAGAATGAGCTGCAAAAATTGGTGTTGCTGCTCATATGGTCATGGCTCGAGCAAGAGGAAGCCGAGATGAATTACAGGCAAGATGGGAAGGAGTACACAACAGGGAATGAAAGTAACAAATAATGTTGATGCTGTTGGAGGTAGTCTTGAGCAATTGGTGGCTGTGATTGGGTATGTTGCAGCAAAGGAGTTGAGCCTTGGGTTGAATGCAAAATGGTGCAGCTCTGGTGCACTCAGCAAAGAAGAAGCATAGCAGGTGGTGCAAGCTGGTGATTGAGATGGCTTTGCAGGGCAGGCATGTCGCAGCTGAAGTTTCGTTGGTGCTTGTGAAGAGTGGCTCAGGTGCTAGTAATGCAAGTGGTGGTTGCAGCTGAAACAAGGGAATGAGTTGGCTGGTGTTGGTCTGTGTATGTGTGTGGTTTGTCCAAAATGGAAGAGATATTTGTGGAGCTACAGATATGGGTGATGCTTGCAGCTTAAGAAACAAGAAGAATGTGGCTAAAGCACAATGATGGTGCAACGACAAGACTAGGTCAGTGCAATTTGGGTTATGGCCTTTGCAATGGTTTTGGCCTCGATTCGACTCACCCATTCAGTCGGTTAGATGGTCGACTAGACCCCGAATCGTGGCTGACTTCGAGTTAGAGTTTGACTCGTCGGCCGACTCTCCTGACCCGATTTGACTCGGTCTGACCTTGACCGATTTGACCCGTTTGACCGGTGGCCGGGTGGACTTTGCCGGCCACCTGAGATATACTTTCCGGCGACACTTCCGGCCAATTTCTGGCCATAATCCCAGTTTTCCGGCGACGTTTTTTTTTGACATAATTTTACATGGGTATTTCTCACACATGGGCTTGGTGGACCACTTGGAGATAGGTTTTGAGAAGACCTAATATTGGAAGGAGTATCCTTTATGGAAATTGAGAAACATATAAAGAGAGGAGATATCTTTATCTATTCTTTTTGCCTCTACTTTGTTCTAGGGTTTAGAACCATGAAGTCTTTCTCTTTCTTCTTGTTATGAACTCCATGAATATGAGCTAGAGGTTTCTTTTGGTTATGGATTAGTTGGATTTCCAAACATAAGTTTTTGTGCAATAAATTAGTTTTGTCTCCATATTATCGTTTATAATTCACCATCAATATTGTTACATGATTTAAATGCTATTTAGTCGAGTCGCGAATCGATTGAGTGTGTTTTCATCTCTCTTGCTAGATTATGATTTATTATACGCAAAAGTGATAGATTCCTGATTACAAGTAGCATAATTGTGATTATTGCTTGTAGTGATACATCCTAGTAGTCACATGTGAACCATAACCTTTGTTAAATCGGATTAGTGCTTTTACACGTTCGATTGCTTTGATTGGCCTGATTTCATAGAACCTAATGCATCTACGGAATTAAACTTGTTTAGTGCTTTTACACGTTAGGTTGTTCCTTTAGGTAGAATTCATTTCGCATCTTTTAATGTGTTTGTTGATGACATGAGAAGATTTGTGGATATACTTGCGATCAAGGTATTCTAGGGCCTTGACATCCCAATGGGAGTCTTGTATGCAGTCCTATAGGCCCATAAAGCATCATTTAAACGCAAAGACCAATCTTTCCTAGAAGGATTGACGGTCTTCTCAAGGATATGCTTAATTTCCCTATTAGAGACTTCTACTTAGCCACTGGTTTGAGGATGGTAAGGTGTTGCGACCTTATGAGTGATTCCATACTGCGCACTAGTGATTCAAAGGGTCTATTGCGTAAATGACTACCTCCATCACCGATTATTGCTCTAGGGGTTCCAAAACGGAGAAAAAATGTTCTCCTTAAGAAAGGAAAGAACAACTTTTATGGTCGTTGGTTTTGGATGCAATGGCCTCTACCCACTTAGAGACATAATCGATAGCCTACAAGGATGTACAACTTACCTTGTAGTCGGAAATGGACCCATGAAATCAATGCCCCAAACATCAAAATGGCTCAACAATCAAAATGGGTTGTAAGGGCATCATGTTTCTCCTAGATATACTTCCTAGTTTCGGCATCGGTCACAAGCAACACATAATGCATGGCAATCCTTAAACAAGTATTGGCCAATAGAAACCGCTTTGCAAGATCTTTGCGAATAGTTTTCTTGGCACTAAAGTGGCCTCCACAAGCATGGTCATGAGAAAGAGATGACGTCCCTTTTTGCACTGGGGACACATCTCCTAATGATTTGGTCTTGGCGTACTTAAACAAATATGGGTCATCCCAAAGGAAATGTTTAACTTCAGCCAAGAACTTAGCACGGTCTTTTAGACCAATGCAAGGGCATTCTACCGTAGCAAGGTAGTTCACAATATCAACAAACCAAGGCATCTCGGACACAAGCATCAATTGCTCATCGTGGAATGATTCCCTAATCAACACAGACTCATCGGAGAAGATTCAACATTCAACCTAGACAAGTGATCGGCAACAACATTCTCGACCCTTTCTTATCTCGAATTTCGAGGTTGAACTCTTGTAGCAAGAGTATCCATCGAATTAGACGAGCCTTAGCATCTTTCTTAGACAAAAGATATCTCAATGCAAACATGATCGGAATAAATGATGACCTTAGACCCTATCAAATAAGATCTAAACTTGTCTAATGCAAACACAACAGCTAGCAACTCCTTCTCGGTAGTGGAATAATTCAATTGAGCATCATTAAGTGTTTTACTAGCATAGTAGATCACATAAGGGAGTTTGTCTACTCTTTGGCCTAAAATGACTCCTACAAGATAGTCGACGCATCACACATAATCTCAAATGGTAATGACCAATCAGGGGTCCGACTATAGGGCGATGTAAGGAGAGCCTTCAGTTGCTCCCATGTTTCCTTACAAGCATCATCAAAGACAAATGCAACAACTTTTGCAAGAAGATTGCACAAAGGTCGTGAAATTTTACTAAAGTCTTTGATGAAACGGGCGGTAAAAACCCGCATGGCCTAGAAATGATCTGATGTCCCTCACAGAACGAGGTTGAGGCAAGTGTTGAATGAGATCTACCTTGGCTTTGTCTACTTCTATGCCTTTTTTCCGAGATAATATGCCCTAAAACAATGCCTGAATTAACCATGAATGGCATTTTTCCCAATTCAAGACCAAACTCTTCTCCTTACACCTAACTAGCACACATGTGAGGTGATGCAAACACTCATCAAATAAAGACCCAAACACAGAAAAATCATCCATAAAAATCTCAAGAAACTTATCTACCATGTCGGAAAAAATGCTCATCATGCAACGTTGAAAAAGCGGGTGCATTGCACAGACCCAAAGGCATACGACGATAAGCAAATGTTCCATAAGGACATGTAAATGTGGTCTTTTGTTGGTCTTCGGGTGCTATGTGAATTTGGTTGTAGCTTTAATAGCCATCTAAGAAGCGATAGTACTTATGTTTGGCTAACCTTTCAAGATTTGGTCAATGAAGGAAGGGGAAAATGGTCTTTCTTGGTTACCGTGTTCAGTTTTCTATAATCAATACATACTCGCCACCCAGTGGTCACACGGGTGGGAAGTAGCTCATTCATCTCGTTTTGAACAACAAGAATGCTGCACTTCTTGGGTACTACCCGAATAGGACCGACCCCTTTGGTTATCAAGGACCGGGTAGATGATACCGCGTCCAAGCAGTTTTGAGAATCTCACCCTTGACAACATCTCTCATGTTGGGGTTAAGTCTCCTTTGCATTTCCCTAGATGGTTTAGTGTTCTCCTCAAGGTTTATGTGATGCATGCAAATTGTGGGACTTATACCCTTAAGATCGGAGATGGTCCAACCTAAGGCTCCTTTATGCTCTTTAAGTACTTCTAAAAGTTGACTTTCCTGTTCCGTGTCTAAACATGATGCAATAATCACAGGTAAAGTCTCAGAAGGACCTAAGAATGCATACTTCAAGGTATCGGTAAAGGTTTCAAATCAAGCTTAGGTGGTGTGTCAAGAGGTGGGGCAGATGTGGTATCAGAGAGTGGAAGAGTTTCCACTGCATTCTGCCATTTGGCAATATCCATGGGTGGCACAGACTCTAGCAAAGAGTGGACCTCACTAATGTACTCAGAACTGAAGAGATCTAAGTCAAAATTGTCTAAACATGCTTGCACAGGGTCCACTGATAAAATGTCGGGCAATGAGTCTTGGATCATACTCTCAATCATGTTAACCTCGTGCAATTCATCATTATCACACTCTATGGGTTGTTGGTTCACACGAAAGACATTCAGTTCTACAGTCATGTTGCCAAAAGACAAATTCAATATCCCGCTACGACAATTTATGATAGCGTTTGACGTTGCCAAGAAGGGACGTCCTAAGATAACGGGAATATGATTTTCAGGATTATGCACAGGTTGTGTATCTAACACAATGAAGTCCACAGGGAAATAAAATTTATCAACCTTGATTAGCACATCTTCAACGATTCCCCGAGGGATTCGCACAGATCACGTCCGCTAATTGTAGCGTGGACGGAGTGGGTTGCAATTCCCCAAGACCTAGCACATACACGAGAATATGGCGGTAGATTCACACTAGCTCCTAAGTCCAATAAAGCTTTTTCGATTGTATGCTCACCTATAGTACAAGAGATAGTCGGGCTACACGGGTCTTTAAACTTAGGTGGGGTTTTGTTTTGAATAACTGAACTTACTTGCTCGGTGAGAAAGGCACGCTTATGCACATGAAGCTTTCGCTTTTGTGTGCACGGGTCCTTCAAAAACTTAGCATAGGCAGGTATTTTCCCGATTGCTTCGAGAAGTGGAATGTTTATGTTAACTCTTTGAACAATTCCAACATCTCGTTGTATTGGGTACCCCCTTCTGTTTCACCAACCGTTGTGGAAATGGAGTAACATGAACATGACTTGGCACAGGAACATCTATATTAGTAGGACTCTTGGTTTTCTCAATGGGTTCAGATTCTTTCTCTACAGTAGATGTTTCCGGTGGTGTTGTGTGTACTTGGGAGTCGATGTAGACTCGCTTGAAGGTGGTACACCTACATGGTTCTCAACAATTCTACCACTACGGAGAGTGGTGTGACATTGCTTGACCATGTGAAGTTTCATTGCAGGTAGAGGAGCCTGCTTGAAATACAGTCTTTGGATTTTGTAGGAGTTGACTAGGGAATTTTCCTTTATCTCTCTCATTCAATGCATTACAGATTTGCCCTATCTTAAGATCTAAGGTTGTGAGACGTTGGTCGGTACTTTTCTCAAGTTTTGAAAGACCTTGGGTCAACAGAATGACACAGTCTTCCAAGCTAGTATTTTTCTCTACAGGGTACTGAGGGGGTGTTTGTACTTGGGGGTTTCTAGGATATGAGTATCCTTGGTTGTTATGTGTTGGTCCCCCTTGTGCAGGCCCTTTAGACCATGAGAAGTTAGGGTGATTCCTCCACCCTGGGTTGTAGGTTTGAGAATAAGGGTTGTTCTCTTGTCTCTGGTACAATGCATTGGCTTGCTCGGATTGGGACTCTTGAAATGCATGTAGATCTGGCCATTTGTCCACTAAGTGGTCGGAACTATGGCATGCGGCACAAGTGGCCATAGCAATTTGGTCACGGAGAGTAGGGGCATTAGATCTTACATGCTTTTCCAACTCAAGCTCTTCTATCTTAGGGCCATAGCAGCCATTTTTGCCCTTCCCTCAAAGTCAGACTCGATTCTATAAAAATTGTTCGTAGGGGTAGTCCGTTTTGGTTCTCGGATGGACTCCCACTTTGTTGAGTCTTTCTGCGACTTCGATTAAGAAAGACCAACCGTCATCGGCACTCTTCTCAATAAATGCACCATTGCACATTGACTGTTGTGGTTCGGGTTCTAACATCTAGGCCCTCATACAAGATTATCACGAGTCTCCATTTTTCAAAACCATGGTGGGGACATTGGAGTAGTAATTCACTGAATCTCTCCAAGTACCTTGCTAGAGTCTCGTCTTCTAATTGCACAAAACCATTTAGACTTTGGCGAATTGCCGCAGTCTTATGGTTTGGGAAAAAACTTTTTGAAAAACTCCTTTGTGAGGTCATCCCAGGTTCTAATGGACTGTGGTTGTAGAGCATGTAGCCAAGACTTGGCTTTGTCTTTCAGAGAAAAAGGAAATGATCTCAATTTGAGGACTCCTACGACATTTGGTTAAAACGCAGAGTCCCACAAATATCCTCAAAGTCTCTCACGTGATGGTAGGGGTTCTCATCATTGACCCCTCTAAACACGGGTAGCATATGAATGGTGCTTTCTTTCAGTTCAAACTGCCCAGCATCGGCTGGCAGAATGATGCAAGAGGGCTGGGTTGCCCTAGTTGGGTACATGTAGTCCTTGAGACTACGGGGTGGGTTTGGTTCATCACCCATGGTCTCTGATTCGGATGGGCTTTCTGATGGAATTGGGCTTTCTGTTGAAGAACTAGGTATGCTAACGATTTCGTCCAGGCGGATTCTAACTAATCGATTTGTTTGGTCTCTAAAAGACACAATCATAGCCTAGCACGCGCCTCTAGCATGTTAACACACAATCAAGTTCAACACAGAAAAACAAAAGTTTAAAAACAACCCACTAACACAATACTCAAGTCCAAGGAATTGGTTATTGATGTTGTAAGCCCAGCTGAAAAGGTTGGTTCCAGCCCAAAAGATATAAGTTGAAATTGTTGCACGGCCCAGATGATTGGGTTGAGAAATGTATGTGATTTTGTGGTGTTGGGCTCGGATTTGTGCAAGCCCGAAGTGGGTTGATAATGCACGCTCTTGGTGAAGTGAGCCCAGTAGTTGGGTTTTTGTTTTTAGCGGGTTCTGTTGATTTGTTTGAGAATTTTAGTGGAATGTCAAGCCCAGAAGTGGGTTTAGCTTAAACAGCTCAGTTGATGTGTAAACAGCCCAGTAGTTTGCCAGAAGGTTGGCAGATTGCCAGGCCAGTGGTTGGGTTCAGTCAAGTGGTTGCCAATTTAGTAGCCCAGCAGCTCCAGCTGATGGGTTAGCAAATCAGCACAGTCTAAAGCAAGGTTTCAACACGGCTACTGGTATTGCCTGATTGCAAATGAGCAAAAGACAAATTTCAGAGTAATGAGCAATGGGTAGTGGCACGACAAAGAGCTCAACTCAATTTACACAAAGACAAATTTCAGGCAAAGAAGAAATTTTTGTGATGTGCACGAGGTTATTGGATGTGCCCACTCAATGGTGCAAAGCATGTGCCGTGGTTTGTGTTGTTGAAAAACAAGATGATGCTAATGCTACTCAAACTCAGAAGCACAACAGAATGCAACTTGCAGAAGCTATCACAACCAATTGTCAAAGAACAAGCACAACAGAATGTAAAAAAAACTAGCAGGGTATCAATACTTCACAGCATGCACAAGTTAAGCAGCACATGAATAAAGCTAGCATTTACAACATGCTCAGGGCGTATTCACAGAATAAGGCTAGCATACAATATGGCCTGAGGTATCAACTATCTCAGTTGACCTCAATTTGGTTTTCAGCCAGCTTGGTTATTCCATTTCAAGCCTCATAGCTACAGGGAGCTGAGGTTTCAACACTGGTGGTTACAGGTTTCAAATGCTCAGATGCTCAGTTGGCTAGGTTTGATGGGTTGCAGCTGAAGCTCAGGGTAGATGGGCTATGCTCAGGCTATGGCTTCTCATCTAGCAAGATTTGCAGGGGCTTATTCAACAGGTTCTCACAGATTCAAAATCAACCAAGAGAAAAAGTCTGCAAATGGCATGCTCACAGGTTTTCAGTTACAACTAACTTGGGTTTCCAAGTTGTGGCTTCTGACTTTGCGCTTCGTGGGTGGCAAGGTAGCAGATGGCTCCAGACCTGTGGGTTCAAGTCACAGCAGCTAGGGCTTGCAGCTGAGCACGGATGCACAAGAATATGCTCGGGCAATACAAGGTTCGGCTCAAGGTGAACAAATCAGCATATTTTAATTTTCATTCATTCATGCAAGGTTAGAGATACATTACTACCAGTGCAAATACTGGGTTTAGGCAATTCCACCTGGATTAGCTGCTCCCTCCTCCTCTTTGGTTGCACAGCTTGTACCTGTCACTCAAGAGTTCTAATTTAGTTCTCAATATTGTACAAGTACGGCAAGAAAGCAAAATTGAAGAAAAGATGGGTTATAACAAGCTTAACAAGTTTCAGCAAAAGATGACAAGTTGAATTATATAGAGACAATGATGCTAAAGTATACAGAGTGTAAACTACAGATGCTAATGTAAGCTAAAACGGTGATGCAAATCTACACATGGGCTTACTGAGTTCAAACAAATCTAACAATTTACGGTTGAAACTTCACTACAATCGAGAGAAACAATAAGTTACTAAGATGCAAAAATATACAGGTTTAAGCTAAGTTATACTAACACAGCTGATAATAGGGGAAGTTTAACACATATATACAAAGTAAAATGAAAACAGTGAAGTAAAGCAGTAAAGATCAAACAACACACTACCAGTTCCCCGGCGCGGCGCGCCAAAAACTTGATAGGAGCTAAAAGAGGCTTTTCCTATGTTCTAATCGCAAGTGCACGAGCCTTGAAGGCAGTGGAAAGCACAGGTCTTTCCACAGGGAACTTGTGTATGCTAGATTATTCTAAGCTTTCTTGACTGAATTCAGGGGTAAGTGATAGAGATACAAAGGCTTTTGTTTAAAGTCTTTACGACTGAGATGAAAGTTTCACAGCTAAGGCAATATGAAATACAAGTTATGAGTATGAAGGATACTAGGATTGCCCAATCCACCACTGGTTCAAGTTATGTGTGTCAACTAGATGAAGTGCTCTTAATCCTATGACAGATAAGGACAATGTGTCAAGACTATCTCCTATCTAAGGAGTTTCACCAATATGATAATGCAATCAACGACTAGAGTACCAAGCGGCAGCACTAATTGTCTAAGTTAAGCACAATTAGTCAAGGGTTTGGCAACTATCTCTTAGGCAAGAGCTGAGCACAGTCATAGCTACAATAAATACATGATATTCACTGTGAAAGCAAAGCATTGAAGTGCAAGAATTGCAATTATCTTAAGAATTAAGCATTTAAGAACAATCTCAACATAGTTGAACAACAGAACAAGAATTAGGGCTTCATGTAAATCCTAGCAAATGGAATTAGCCCATGATGAACATAAAAACAGATTTAATTGAAGTTATAAACTAAACATGAACCCTAAAACTTAACTCTAAACACTGACTAGTTTTCTCTTACATCAAAAACCCAATTTATAACTCACAAAAGCAATCCTCACTAACCACTACTCTGACCCAAACCTGATGTCGACCTTGTCTTGCCTCTGAATCGCCATGCGGGGTGGTTGGAGGAAAAACCTAAGTCTAACTTATCTCTAACCTAGCTTCTAAGGTACTGCAGTAGAAGCTAAGGCGAGATAAGTCGAAGTAGAGCCGGGCGAGTTGTTGCGACGAGGAAGAAGGGGATGGATGTGATGATGGATCTCTGCTATGGGCGTGGGAAGAAGGAGGTGGAGGTAAGGTTGGGTAGGGTTTTCTCTGAGAGATCGTGGGTGAAGAAAGAGAAAGGTGAGGGAGAAATGAGGGTTAGCTCGAGTGGTATAGGTATAGGGTGCTTCGATGTGAAGCGAGGGACAGCGACGGGTGATGGGAAGGCCTCAGCGAGCGTTGGATCTTTGGGGGACAGATATGAACGGCTCAGGATGAACTGGGGGTGATCTGGTGTGGAGCGGAGACATCAAGGGTCGATGCGTAGGAGGCAGCGAGCGTAGGATGCAGCAAGATGAGATCTCAACGACTTGGAGTGTACGGGCTCGGATCCGGGTCGCGGGTCGGGTCTAGCTCAAGCCCATGTCTTGTAGATGAGTTGCTACTTGTTGGGTTGCAACCGTTGCGTGGGGTTTGGCTTTTGCTCCATAGATGCTCGACTCCAATTCTTCTCTCTTTTGGCTCTCGATTCTCCGAGCTTTATTTATTACCTAGAAACACAAAATTAATTAATACAAATATTTATTCTTGAAAACAAAGAAAACACAGAATCTGGGATAATATCTGATTTCTAAACGCAAAAGATGAGTAAAATGCCAATAAAAAGGTGTATAAATATGCACTATTTGGCACTCATCAATTCATCAAAGACTTTAGTAAAATTTCAAGACCTTTGTGTAATCTTCTTGCAAAAGATGTTGCATTTGTCTTTGACGATGCTTGTAAGGAAGCATGGGAGAAATCGAAGGCTCTCCTTACATCCGCCCTATAGTCGACCACATTTGGACATTACCATTTGAGATTATGTGTGATGCGTCGACTATCTTGTAGGAATTTGTTTTGGGCCAGCGAGTAGACAAACTTCCTTATGTGATCTACTATGCTAGTAAAACACTTAATGATGCTCAATTGAATTATTCCACTACCGAGAAAGAGTTGCTAGTTTGTTGTGTTTGCATTAGATAAGTTTAGATCTTATTTGATAGGGTCTAAGGTCATCATATATTATGACCATGTTGCATTGAGATATCTTTTATCTAAAAAAGATGCTAAGGCTCGTCTAATTCGATGGATACTGTTGTTACAAGAGTTTGACCTCGAAATTCGAGATAAGAAAGGGTCAGAGAATGTTGTTGCTGATCACTTGTCTAGGTTGAATGTTGAATCTGCCGATGAATGTTGTGTTGATTAGGGAATCATTCCTGATGAGCAATTGATGCTTGTGTCTGAAATGCCATGGTTTCTTGATATTGTGAACTACCTTGCTACTGGGTAGAATGCCCTTGCATTGGTCTAAACAAGACCGTTCTAAATTCTTGGCTGAAGTTAAACATTTCCTTTGGGATGACCCATATTTGTTTAAGTACTGCAAGACCAAATCATTAGGAGATGTGTCCCCAATTCCGAACAAAGGGATGTCATCTCTTCTCGTCATGACCATGCATGTGGAGGCCACTTTAGTGCCAAGAAAACTGCTGCAAAGATCTTGCAAAGCTGTTTCTATTGGCCAACACCGTTTAAGGATGGCCATGCTTTTTGTGTTGCTTGTGACCGATGCCAGAAATTAGGAAGTATCTCTAGGAGAAACATGATGCCCTTACAACCCATTTTGATTGTTGAGCTGTTTGATGTCTGGGGTATTGATTTCATGGGTCCATTTCCTAACTCTTAAGGTAAGTCATACATTCTTGTTGCTGTTGATTATGTCTCTAAGTGGGTAGAAGCCATTGCATCCAAAACCAACGACCATAAAGTTGTTCTTTCTTTTCTTAAGGAAAACATTTTCTCCCGTTTTGGAACCCCTAGGGCAATAATCAGTGATGGAGGTAGTCATTTCTGCAATAGACCCTTTGAATCACTAGTGCGCAAGTATGGAATCACCCATAAGGTAGCAACACCTTAGCATCCTCAAACCAGTGGCCAAGTAGAAGTTTCTAATAGGGAAATTAAGCATATCCTTGAGAAGACTGTCAATCCTTCTAGGAAAGATTGGTCTTTACGTTTAAATGATGCTTTGTGGGCCTATAAAACTGCATACAAGACTCCCATTGGGATGTCTCCTTACAGACTTGTGTACGGTAAAGAATGTCATCTCCCCGTAGAGTTAGAACACCGTGCATACTGGGCTGTGAAGAAATTGAATTTTGATCTTGATAAAGCTGGTAACCAAAGAAAACTTCAACTCAATGAGTTAGAAGAATTGATAAATGATGCATATGATAGTGCCAAATTGTACAAACAAAGAATGAAAGTGTTTCACGACAAGCGCATTCTGCGCAAGTCCTTCACACAGTCGAGAAAGTTTTATTGTACAACACTCGATTGCATTTGTTTCCGTGAAAGCTACGTTCTCGATGGTCAGGACCATTCTTGGTACGCACCGTTTTCCCCATGGAACCGTTGAAATTGAAAACCCAGCAACCAAGAACATCTTCAAAGTCAATGGTCAGAGACTGAAACCATTTATGGAGCATCTTCCACCAGAAGTTGAGACCGTCGACTTGGAAGACCCAATCTATGTGGACTGAACAAGTTCACTTGTGTACATACATATGGACTAAAAATCCATCATCTTTCCCTTTTCTTTTTCTCTTTGCTTGTTGCATAGTTTTTATGTGTGCTAACCAAACTTTTTATCCTGCCCTTTGGTTGTTTGCTTTCAAAGCATTCATCCTCCCTTGGTTTAGCAACATCATTGTACATCCGGTAATCTCTTCCCTTTTCTCTACTCAACATAGTTCTCTTGGTATGTGACTGTTTAAATTCTTATTATCTGTTGACACATTGAGGACAATGTTTGATTTAGGTTTGGGGGTGCATTTGCATTTGCATATAGAGTTTTTAGTCTTTTATTTCAAAAAAAAAAAAAAAAAAAAAAAAAAAAAAAAAAAATCAAATAAAAACAAATTAAAAATTTCAAAAAGATTTGTAAATATGTACATAAAAACCTCCAACTTTTAGAGATTTTAGAGTCACTAGCATGCTTCTAGCTATGTTTACATAGAAAGTCTGACCGAAATAACTCGAATTTGGAAGTACTTAGGAGAACACAATCGGGTTTCTTAGTTGATTAGTGCGTTAAAGTTGGATTTAACCATACCGGAGGGCGAATTAGGTGTTGTTTAGATATTCGGTAGTAGAATTGTGATCACCCATAGTGGAGACTGCCCATTTTACATCAAGCGAGGCACCGACCTTCAGTTTTTGTGACTTTCTAGAAAAGCTGTTAGAGTGTGTGTCACCGTACGTCAATTCCGGGTAGGAATGGTGAGCTACCCAACTTCGCACCACTTTCAGCACTACTTTTGATCTCTTGAGTGCTAATTTTGTCAATCATGAGGGCGACGTTTAAAGATGAAAACTCCTTCTAAATATCGATTTGCAGTTAGCATCACTCTCTCTCCCTCTCAACAACATCAACACATTCATAGAAACACATCATCGTCAGCAAGCGGAGCATCATCAGAATATTTGAAGAAAAGTTGAAATAGTCCAAGGTTTACATACAACAAAGAAAAGAAAATAGGATGAGAATTAGTGAAGTTTATGAAATCAAGACAATACAAGTTTTATTGTTTTATTGTTATTTTCATTTCATGTATGTTCAAAAAAAAAAAAAATGTTTGTCAAGTTTTTGTGAAGTTCAGAAGTTCGTCATCAACATTTGAAGACCGAAGACCGAAGATTGAAGACGTTTCTATGAATGCTGAGAGAGTGATATTAATTGCCGATCGGGTGAGAAGGTAAGTGAGTACTCCCATCCTTGCTAATGGTTGATTTCCTTTCTTAGAGATCATCGAAAAAGATTCTTTTTGTCCACACTTCGTGGAGTCTCCAAATTATTTCGGGAGGTTATCCTTCTTACCTTCAACGTGTGCGGATTTCTCTCTTTATTCCCGCCTGCACACATGAGAGACTAAAAGCGATCTTTTTGAGTGCAATTATCATAAAACCCTATTGGTGAGGCAGAAGTCGAGGCTTATGATCACAATCGAATCCGAATTCTTTCATATGGTATGGTTATTTCTCGCTCAGACTTAAGGATGAGAATGCGTTCTTTGGTAGTTCTAACTTCGTGTTACTAGCATGCGAAACTCTATGTCCTCATAGCTCCTTGGATGCTTGAGACTCTTTTACACTCGAAGTTGGAGAAGGTTTTGTGGGTACACCTCCGGTAAACCCTCACGAGACTACAACTCGTCCACTAGGGACACCTAGGGGTTTAAAGGCCTAGTGCATACGCTAAATGCATTCGAGAGACCAGCGACAGGTGGTATAGTTAGGATTTCCTAATTTCTGTTTCACCTATACCTGAATATCCCATGAAAACGTGATCTGAGCCATCCAAATCGTCCGGCGAAGTTGAGTGGTCGAGATCAGTTTGCGGTTTGGGAGGTGTGACCACGCTAGTTTGAGCGTGCGTTTTGGATTAGCCAGGCATGATATGCCTTGGCCGATTGGGTTAGGGAATAGATGGGTCCACGGTGGTCATCCTGGTATGACCGGACTCGCTTAATCTAATCTTGGACCCTCCATTCATGCCGGAGAAGATGGACGCTCGTGATGCTCAAAACCCTAATTTTGGGTTTCAAAGTCGTGCGTCATCTCTTGTTTGGGCGACGATTTTGTCACGACCAAACATGGTTGGTCTTGACCGATTGGTCAAGTGTGTAGGCGGGCCCACGGTGATCGTGTTGACATGCTCGGGCCCTTTGAATCTACATCTACACCCTCCATCTATACTGCGAAGATGGATGGTTGAGATTGCTTTGCGACACATGTAATATGCCGCAAACCCTAATTTAGGTTTTCCAGTCCATAATGCCACGGTATGAACGTTTTTTGGCAAGCTAGGCCAATGGCCGACCGTGCGGGTTCCGCATTGGTTCGGCAGTGGATATTCCATACCGCTGGGGGTGATGGAATTGATCCGGGTCATCCAATCATGCTTGTGGAGTTGGATGATTGCGATCATATCCGGACCGATACGGTCAATCCGGATGCTCAATCGGGCTAGTATAACACACCGAGAGTCGCCTTGTACGAGTATTTCGTACATGGTTTCATTATAGTGCTTGGAGGTTCGTGTTACTCGAAGAGTAACACTCGATCGTCATGCCACACCGATAATGAGTACTGGAAATACAAGGCCGATTGCGCATTAATTAATAATGCTAGAAATTCACAGGGTATATGGGATTGTTGCTACATGCTCCAACCTCGGATGAATTTCATGTATTCTGAGAATGGGATTGTTGCCACATGCTCCATTCTAGGTGAATTAAGTGAGGAGTATCCAACACTTATTAATGGCTTTATCTTTTACAAGATGTCGGCGCATAGTTTTTTCGGCTTTTACAATTTTAGCCTTAAATGAAAATCCACCATCAACACTCGGCTAAAGAGAATATTTCTCTCTCAACACGTCATCACAAAGGCTGACTCAGCTTCATACAAATGGGGGGATATCAATTAGGGTTTTGGTTTGGCGGTCTACGACACGTGTGAGAAATACCCGATTTATTTCTCACCCATGAAGAGAATAAAGGCGGTGGAATAATGAGTTAAACTCAACCTAGTTTATCCCTATTCCTGAAGAGACGGGAGACTTGTTCTGCATGGCACGGAAAGCAATCTTTATCTTCACCGACTTGAGATTATAGAATTCAGCTATAAATAGGTAATCTATTTCTCCAAGCTACGATCATCTTTCTCATAACCTCTCAGAGCAATAACTTGTTCTCCGATCTCTCTCTTTATATGCTTCCCTCCCTAAGACCAGCCCTAAATCTCTTCCTTATGACTGAATCAGCCTTTGAACGACCACTGTGCATGGTTTAGGAGAAGAGTGTTCATGCCAAGGTAGTTAATATCGTGTATCGGTATCGTATCGGTCGGGTCCTATACACCTATACAAATGATAATATCTGTTTTTATAGGCTAACATCATTAGGATTTTTTTTAATATTTATTATTTATCAAACAAAAAAATATATTGATATAACCATAATAGAAAATAATAATCGTAGTAAACATACTTCAACCTTACAAAATAATATGTGGTTGATTAGAGCTTTATACTATCAACAACAAAACCAAGCATTGAATGTATGTTAGCCCATCAACATCACATTTACGATAATTACATCCACCATAATCATATATGAAGTTAGCAAAATTAGTGGAGTTACTTTCTTGAACTAAAAGTTCAAGAAATCATAATTAAAAGACAAAATACATTATTGATTTATCGGTGTACAAGTGAAACCTATATTATCGTTGTACAAGTGAAACCGATATATCGGTCCGCACAGACGATACACGCGTTTTATCGTTTCTCCTTCGTATCGCCGATATTTTCGATCGATCGTAAAGGTTTTTCCGATATCCCGTAAAAACCTTGAATATCACTGTACAACCGATATTGACTACCTTGGTTCATGC